>VXAU01001886.1:2719710-3015429 GCA_013399695.1 Formicarius rufipectus | reverse complement strand
AAAAAAAAAAAAGGAACATAAAAAAATGTATAAAGATAAGGCACTAGCGAGGGGTGGAGTTGTGTTTTTTTCATTAGATACATTCTTTGATTCCCCTGCCTAAAATGCTGCAGTCAGCAGTAGCTTAATTCTAAGTTATAATTAGGGTTATGCATTAAACCAGGACTCTTGAGCATGTCTAACCTAAAGAAGTTCAATGAATAAATGAAAAACAGACCTGTGGCTGGCTGACTTGGCATGAACTAGTATCCAAATATATAGTAACAGAATAAATTTAAAATTAAAATTAAATGTGGTCATTACAGCTTAAATTGATGCTATATTTGCCAACTGTTTATAAAAGGAAAATTTAAAGATAAGCATGATTTTGAAGGAGACAGTGTGACCTGATACACAGCAGCTTGCTGTGACTTGGGGTGCATTTTAAAATAATTTAACACCAATTTTTCAGTCTACAAAAATGAAGTCAATTTTTTTTTCATTTTTTATGATTAGTTTCCCCCAAACTGTACGTGGCATTTAAATGCACAACTGCATAGTACATTTTAGCTAATGAAAGACTATTTTTAATTCTCTGAAATTGTGTTGCTTAACAGCACTGATTATTAACACCAACCAGCCAGAGAATGAAGAAAGATTCAGATCTGCAAGAGACTTAAAAGCCTTAGAAAATTAAGTGAAGATGCCTTTTGTTGCAGTATTAGTATCCATTTTTTTGTTAGTATTTTGTATTTGTGGCATAAAAAGTGGGAAGTATCTTTAAGGACAGTTTCCTTCAAAGACTGAACAAAATGGTGAACTGTGGAAAGGAACTTTTCCAATTTTCAGCAAATACTTCAGTAGCTGTGAAACATTATTTTCTGAGGTTTCTAAGCCCTTCATGCTGTTTAGCACCAGTATGCATTTCACAACTGTGCAGCTTAATCTCATGCAAATCAAGTATTAGAGTGTGTAATTGCCACGCTAATAAAAGCAGAATCACACAAGGCCAAACTGGACGAAAGCAGTGGCTGAGCATAACTTGCATGGGAGTTACGACTTGGAGATACAGCCTTACATACCAACTGTTCTCTGGATACGGGGCAGGATGGCCACAGCCTCAATTTCCTCTGTTCCCAGGGAAGGAACAGGCTGTAAGGGAAGCATTCCACAGGAGACTTCAGGCACTGGAGCAGTGATGAGCAGAGTCCCTCCGCTGACCTCGACCCTCCCGTCACGGTGAGCACGTTCCTCCATGTGCTTAAAGCTCTACAAAGAAGTGGGAGCTTCTGTATTTCTGTGCAAATTATGTACAAACCAACAATGGAAGCACTATTTAGAAAAGGTGGAGGCTTCTGGTTTGTTTTTTCTTTCCTTTATGATTGCATTTACTCAGTAAAGAAGCAAGGTGCTAAGCTTTCCAGCAGTAGCTCAGCCATTTGTATATGGCTCATTCAAATATACAACCTAATGTTTAAGCATGTGCTTAATTCTAAGCAGAAGTCCCTTTGAAGTCATACCATAACAAGACATGCATCTCATGTTAAAACATATATTTAAGTGCTTTACTGGATTGGGGCCAGAACACCTCACTTGCAAGATCCAGCCTCCAATATGTAGGTTTAGATCTTAATTTACAGACCTGATCTTAAGGAATAAGATTGTGCAAAACTGAAAAAACTTGCTTTGTTATCACATCCATTACTCTTCTGAGTCCCTCGGTTCTCAGATAGGCCCTGTGGACATGCCTTTATACAAGACTGCTGCAACCACACTGAAAAGTTGGCCAAACTTCAAAGAACAAAAGTTTGATTTTATGTGTGTGTGTCTGTGTATATATATATGTATATAAATATATACATAGACACACGTGTGTGAGTATGTACATATGCATGGCATGCATGTGTGTGTGCATATGTATCAGCTCAAGAGACAATGAATTAAACAATTGTTTTTGTAAGGCATATTGATTACATCAGTGATGTTTCCTAAATAATTAAAGGTTTGCTTTGATCTTTGATTGTAGGCTTGGCTTTATGACAGCTAATGTAAGTATCTTTAATTGATTCCATCCTACACTTACCTGTTATACAGCCTCACATAGGGTCATTGCCGTTCATCTGACAAGAAAACGAGTGAATTCAGGAAGCAAAACTAGCAGGAAACTATTCCACCAAGGAGAGGGGTGGGATTCAGTTTCCTGCCAGTTTGAAATCTCTGAATTGAATCACTGTGAGGTCAAAGCATCCTCAGTGCTGACGCCAGGGAAGATACCTGAGCGGGCAGGTGGGGAGAAGGGACGGGTGCCAGACCTCCCGCAGTCCTCGCTGTGTCAAAATGCTCCCTGGCACAGGGTCACCCCTCTGCAGCAGAAACTCTCTCTGTCGAAACAAATATTTAAGATGAAGAATACAAACCAGGATTCTTATGTAAAACGACTCCTTTCCTTAACACGGTATTTTCTTCAGATACAATTGCTAGTTAAGGAGA
This sequence comes from Formicarius rufipectus, assembly GCA_013399695.1. NCBI lineage: Eukaryota > Metazoa > Chordata > Aves > Passeriformes > Formicariidae > Formicarius > Formicarius rufipectus. The sequence continues at coordinate 3,012,960 of VXAU01001886.1, read as the reverse complement.
TAGAAGAGGTTAATCATCCACCCAACTGACGGCAAGCAGCCTAACAAATAAGCAGAGATCAGCCCAGAGGCCCTCAGCACATGTAAATCAGCATCGTTTCATCAAGCTTGGAGCTTACACCATCATGCACTCACTGAGGATCTAAAACCCAAATCTGTAAATGAAAATGATGCTAATTACAGTTCACCACTGAGCAGCACTACCTTAATTTTAAGGAAATGAAGGAAACGGGCTTGCTCCATGACAGTCGATATCATATTGCCATACAACTAACTTAAAGTTGTATAAGTTAGATTATAACTTTTGAAGAAGCAATTATGATTTTATTGCACCCACTCTGCTGATGATTAATGCAGAGAGCCTAGGGGAAAATGCATCCTATCATTTGCTAACATGCACTATAATTATGCATACCTCTCCAGGTACTGTAATTTAGAACTTAAAAAGCAACATTCTGAACGAGGACTGCTGCACTTGTAAAACATTACAGATGTGTTATCATATAAATGAGGTAGCTTTGACATGATAGTGTCTAATAAATCCTCAGCTAAGATTTGGAGACAAGATATGTCAAAAGCAAAATCCAAACTGTCTCTTAATCTCCTACATAAACTGTTTATTTTTTCTGAGCCCTACAATAATACATGTGTCAAGAAGGCTTTGACGGTTTCTAGATTAAAATACAGGTGGGTTGGATTTTTTTTTCCCTTTACGGGTCATCTTGAGAATGCTCATTTTAGTGAAATTAACTCAGTTATTTGCAGGTTTCAAATGTGAAGCAAAATAAAACAGTTTTCCCCAAATTGGGAACTTGTGAGATGAACTTCATAAATAACAAACTTATTTCAGTGAAAGTTTTTAAATAGCTAATGCTGAATGATCTTCTGTCAGCCAGAGAGCTTCATTTCAAACTGTTTGCAAGCTATCCAGCAGGGAAAAAAAAAGCAAAAAACCCACTTGGTATGAAGTGAGATGATTTATGATACTCCCCGATTTATGTCCATTCTATTCATTTTTTATTTGTATCACAATACTGACTTGATGTCTCAACCAAGAGTAGGATCCCATTCTGCTTCTCAAGATACTGGAGAAGGAGTTTCCATTCCCCTGCACAGCTTTATTTACAATCCAAAAAGAGAAGTTTTGGGGTGGGGAATAGCAGAAAAGTAGCAAAACAGTAGGCCCACTCCCAGGTAAGAAGCTGGGAATAAAATCTGAATTTCTCAGCACAACCTGAATTCAGTCACAGTGTCTTCAGGTGTTCCTGATGCTGCCCAGTTACATGTTCCTCATTGCTAGCAAAAATGTTGCTTTTCATCTCAGGATACTCTGTACAGAACAGACCTCACACACACAGAGTCACAAAACTGTTCTGGGCTGCTCCTGGAATAAAACAGCAAGGTCCTCCCGGGCTTTTAGTGGGACATTTCTAAAAGCTGCCTTGGTAAGTGTTAGGGAAGGAAGGCAAAAAATCCAACCAAATAAACAGGAAAGGCAGGATTTAACATAATAAAGCATGAGCAGCACTTGGATGTCGTACCAGCATCTGCTCTAATTATGTCATGTGAGTGGTTCAACTGCATTTTGTGGTTGACTGTGCTGAAAGCCTCCCATAAGTTGAGCTGGTAGAATTTTAGATTTATTGCTGTTCAAAATCAACGGCTAAAATCAACATATATGTGTAGTTATTCATTCCAACTTGCATTGTCAGCCATAATTTTTCATCAATTTCATATTTTTTGCCAAAACAACAACATAAATTTAAAAGCTTTTTAACAATGTGACCACAGGAAAAAAAAATCCAAGAGCTATTTTATTTGATATACTACACACACTCTAGTTCCCAAAAGTAGATTCTTTTCAGGTAGATCACACTGAAATTACTTTTTAAACCTTGAAAGAAAAATTCATATTTTTTGTTTAATGTATATTATCCAACTTCTTGTGTCCTGTTCAAATTTTTCAGCCAGCAAACAAAAAAATCTTCATTGTATTCTTCTACTTGCCTGAAAAAAACAAGCTAAAGTGAGATGTTTTAATTATTTCTATTTCAGTTGTCTTCAAACATCCTAATTGTTTCTCGTTTGCTAGCTTTGACTGATGTGAAAACAATCAGATCAAACTCCTTTCTCTTCGAATCACTACTTTTGCTACTGTTCTGGTTGCTGGTATTGTCTTTGCAGAAATAAAGTACATCCAGCTGCCTGAGGTGCTTGGAAAAAAAATTAGTTTGTCTTCTATCTTCAACTCTTTTAAGAAAACTGAGTATACATAAACTTAAGACCCAGATATCCTTCAGACTCAGACAGCTCTCACAACATCAGGTAGAAGGCTCTGAAAATTATTGCTGTTCATTCTGTTGGAAATGTACCAATATCTTTGCTTCATGATCTCCTCCTTCTCAGGGAGGAATAAAACCCAGCCTCAGTTTTCTCACAGTCACATTTTAAAAATTAACATTTTGTAGGACTATTTAAATATCCTGTCTCACAGCATCTGACACCTTGCTTTTTATTGAAAAAAAATAGACCTGTTTTACAAAAAGAACTTCTCAGGTGATTTTTATAATCCTGATCATTTCATTATTTCTCTCCAACACTCTAAAGACATAACTGATTACTTCCAACATGATGTCACTCGCAAGAGTCTGGTCTTCAGTTTCCTTTAACCTGAGAAAAAAGGATTTGTAAACGTCTCATTAACAATAATGAACAAAAATCAAAGAGGAAGTGATTTTGCCCTGCAAAAAATGATAGAAGAGAAGCAAATGATACTTCTGCTCAGGTCAGCAGAGTCTCTAGAAGTTAGTGCAAAGCCACCTGATATGAGTGAGACAAGAAACACCAGGAGTATCAGCAGGTGTTTGAGCTGCATCCCTGGCAGCCACGCCAGCTTGAAACAGTTCCCTCAGCACAACTGAAGCCTTTCAGAACAGCATTTACCAAACAGACCCAAACTGAGAGGTTTGGCTGCAGCAAGAGTTGCCCTTAGATCCCCTCTACATGTACACCTTTACTGCAGGAAACTGCTCCAATTCCAGACCACCATCAACAGAGGAACACTAGAAGGCCAAATACTTCATAAGTTAGCTCTTTTGGGATTATTATTTGGAACAAATCTGCAAATGACAGAATTTCAAGTAGAAGTCAATGTTCTCATATTGCAGAGCACACACTAAAATATATGCACGCGCCATCACAAGATTTGCTGCTTTACAAATATGGCTGAACTTGTTTCCATAATGGTTTGTGTTTGTTCTTTTCCCTCTTCACATTTAGTTGATGTAAATTGTAGGTTTCATGTGCTCTGAAATGATGTTCACTTCATCAGCATTTCAGCACTGTTTTATCTGTATATAAAGATCCATCCTCACCCCTAACACTCTTCTTCAGATTTTTTACCTCAGATTCTTTATGCTTGGTGCAATAATCTTCCAGTGACTTCCTCCTCTGACTCATCCCCACCAACTAGCACAGCAATTTTGTGTGCCACTCAAGCAGGTTCTGCACGTCTGGTGTTGCATCACTCCCTGTTGGGTGATTTAACAGCACAGCATTGCAAGGTAACCAAGATCATCACAACGAGGTTTTGAAAGAAAAGGACAAGTACCCAAACTTGCTTGCACTTAGCATTTTTATCACCTTTTCAAACCTAAGAAATTTATCCACCAATGTTTGTGAATCTTCATAGAGCTCCACTCTGGCTATACTGAATAAAGAAAATACCGTCCTTGCTTTGTGAGGTAAAGAATAAACGAATTCTTGTGTGCTGTGATGGTTCCCAGGGACTGCTGGCCATCTGGGTAGACTTAAACCAGCCTGAATGACCTGCTGAGGATCAGTGAAGTGCAAAGTTGACCTGGACACAATTGTGTTGAGTGCTTCTTGGTTATAATTCAATACAAGACTCTATCTCCTCTTAGTGCACGGGTCATATCCTCAAGACTGTTCTGATGATTGATAGAGACACCTGTCAGCATCTGCTGCCTAAATACCTGACAGGAAAAGTCAATACTCATGATCATGAAATCACACAGAAGTGACAAAGTGAGCAAAACATATTTCTTGCACAAGGTGAGATTTCACACCTCTGTTAATCCTTCAGAACCACTTGCAGAGATTTTTCCAGGTGAAGACATGAGTTTGATAAGAGGTGTGAAGCAGACAATTTTACATTGCTGCTAGTGACAAAGCAGCCTTGTATTTATCATGCTTGAAATCAGCCTTTGAAAGTTTCCAATAAAGAGAAGAATGGAAAATTGAGAAATAAATAGTTATGGTAACCCAGTGGGATTTTAGTTCTGTCCTCTTCTGCTATAAATGTATTGGTCAATTCAAAGACAGTATTGACATTAGATCTGCATGTGAGACGCTGGGCAACCAGAAGGGGTTCAAGTTTCAGATGGAGGTGCACAAATATGTGTCACTGGTGACTTGTTTTATTTCCTCTGTAACTGCAATCCAAAAGTTTAAATCTAAATGTCTCCTTCCACAGGGGACAAGAGAAGAGGCAAAACTGCAGGATGACAAGACAATCTTGCCACCTGGTAGGCAATTAACAACAAGCACCTTTGTATGCATTTGGCCAAGATGGAGTTCACTGATTATACCAGATGGCAAAGGGAGGGCTGGAATTTTGAACCATAGGCTTCCCTTTGCTGAAGGGAAGCAAATTGTGTGCTAAAACTGTGTTGGATGGTACTTGCAGGAAGCAACATGTGTGATAACATGAAGTCAGAGCACCTTTCCTCATTGGGTAAAAGAGAAAAGCTACAGTCATAAATCTCAGTCCCAAGAATGCTCGACACAACACAAAGTATGAGATACCTCACTCTGGTTCACCCAGGCACAGGTGTGCTTCACAAATACAGCTGGAGACAGAGGTGCCACAAGATACTGTGTGAACATTTCAGGAGGGCAATACTCATAAAACCCCCAGAGACCCAACACCAGAACTCACTGCAGTGAATGTGAGTGCAGGCAGCACAAGCAAAGGTGTGTGGGAGCACAGAGTGCACACACAGTGCATTGGAGATACCAAAGCAAGAGAAGATCAACCAACAGTGTGAGATGCCAACACACTTACACATCTTTGGGTAGAGGTGGAGCAAAAGAACAAAAGCATTATGATACTTTTCAACTGTATCTTTTAAAAAAAACCAATCAGACTAAGGAAATATCCCACCAGATAACCAAAAGGTTACTTGACAATAACTTCAGTTCTCACTCTGGCACACTAGTCATTCCCAGTCCCCCAGGAATCTGCTGTATTACTCTTTGGAGAGTTCTCAGAGTCCCAGCACACCAGTGGAAGGTGGTTAAGTTACACAGAAATCTCTGCATTGTTGCTTAGGAGCCAATCTTTGGAGTCTATAATGAAAATCAACATCTGTGCATTCCAGAGACTTTGAACTTCAGGTGTTTCACACTTCCTGCTACTCAATTTATGGAAAATGCAAATGAAAGTAAAGCAGATAAATGTTCTTTAACAACAGGAGGGTTTTGTTGTGTTTGAAATTGCATTGTTCTGAGGGAGCAGATTAATTTAGCCACTACCCAGGATACCAAAGGTTATGCTTGTAGTGGAGACAAAATAGAACCTGCATGTATTTTGATAAGGTTACATCATCAGGACAACAATAAAACCAGCTTGCCATTTCTGTGCAGACCAGTTTTCAAGCAGGAGGTGTCTTATACTCCCCCTTAATAATGAATCAGGCTGAATGACATTTGAAATGGCAATAATTTCCCCAGGAGATGCAGCTGCAATCTTAGTATTTTCTGTTCTCACTCTCAATCTGATTTCTCTTATCCACAGTATGAGGCAGCTGAGTATAATGCAGGAAACATTATCAGCAACAATGCTACAATTAATGCTGAAAGAAAATGAATATTTGTCTACAGAAGAATAGATTTTAGAATACCTAAGGGAACTACTGTACTTTGAAAATGAAGCCATTTTGTGTGTTTATTGAAACGCACTCATATTTCTGTGGTTATACTCTGACTCGTTAACCATATCAAGGTAATCAGTGCATTGGCAGGTTTTACTGTCCTGCGTTGAAGCTGTTTACTGAATGCTAAGTAGTTGAGGTCTATTCAGAAAACAGTCTGTTTTGGCTGTAGTCCATCTACATGTTTCCACACCTCACTTCTTCCATTATTAAGTCTGAGAACTAGAAAGGTCATGACCATTTCTCTCACATTCAGAGCGGCAACTGCAGAGGACATCCCAATGTGGAGTTGAGTCCTACAGCAGCAATAGAGAACCCAATCATGGAAATAGAGTTTTGTGCTCTGCTATTGGTGGATGCGGAGATGGACAGACATGGTGGTTTCCCATCTTTTCTCTCTCAGGGTGCCTTCTTTTCCAGTATTGAAATGCCAGAAAGTCTAACAAGTGTCCCATTCAGATTCCTGAAGAGATGGGATAAAGAAAGAGAAGTTGTCAGAACATCCAAGCCTGCAACCAAGGTCCAAACTGAAAGGTGCTATTAATAGAGAGAAATAAGCAACTAGACTTCAAACAGCTCTGGACACAATAAGGCTTTAGAGTAAGCTAATGTCCCCTTGACCATCTGCATATCATCAATCAGGTCATCCAAGAAAAAGATCTATAAATAACCTATCTGACCAACTCTGAAAAGGCTTTTGATACAACCCTTCATAAGTGCAAATGGTCACATTCAGACCACCTTACTTGTGAGCACAAGAGTCATTTGTCCCTACAAAGCAGTTGGTTGGTCAAAAATCTTTCATGCTCTAATTTGATTACATCCACTGAACAGTACAAACAACAAACTGTAGTGAGACAGCTGCAATCCCTCACTGAGACCTGTGAGGACAAGCACAAGAGCACATGTTTTGCCCCAGAAGAAGGTCCATGCTTCTGGCTGGAGCAACGTGTCTTGCCCCACATAGCTGAAATACAGTATAATCACATAGTTTCCTGCCAATCTCCTGAATTTTCTATATATGTACTTACCATTTAAATGATTCTAGACAAACTAAAGGCCCAAGTGCTCTAGGGAGCAGCTTCTCAACATCTGGAGCATGGCTCTGAAGCACAGTTCTAAACCAAACAAATGGCAATGCTGAGATTGGTTTTAGTGAGTTCTTGTAATGATCCCTGTCACTCAACACAAAAATTCAGTCTGAGTCCTCAAATCCAACATCTCCTTTGCCTAACATGAACACTGAGGATCACCCCATCCCTTCTCCCCCTGGCCCTATGGCACCAAGTCCCTCTGTGGTCATACTCCCCAGACCTCAACATCCTGCAGCTGTGGGTCCAGCACTTACAGTCTGAAAACTGCCCAGGACTCTGGAGTACAAGAACATGATCAAAATCATCTCTGACATTCTCAAGGAATTCCTAAGGAGGTCTTTAATAATGTAGCCCTCAGGTTAAATAAATACCTTTGATCATCAGGGCATAGTTATTTATTATTCATTTACTCCAATGCAAGAAACACAGGTCACTGTTCAACCAGGCACTGTCACATTCGTTTTTAACTCATCTGGAGATAAATCTTTATTTATTGGAAATGATCATAGTCCCATTGGCTTCAACAGAGTCTTGTGAACTGAAATCATCAGCTAATCCATATCATAGTTACTCACTGATGATCCATCTCAAGCAATTAAAGCTGTGCCCCTCAGATGGCACATGGTTTCCTACAAAGAATTCAGAGTTTACAGGGGGGATCAGTGGTTCCTCAAAATGTTATGTGAAGATAATGAAAATCTGAGAATAACTTCTTCATACATAATTATTTTGGCTTAAATGTTTCTAGCAAAGCCCAAACACATTCAGTATTTACTCAGTTTGTTTTCAGTCCTACTCACCATCTTGATTTTCAGTTGATTTCAATGGATTTATTCTGGTCCACCAGTGTGCTCCATCTATGGATCTGCTCCACAGTCACTTCCATTTTAGTGGCTGGGCTGATACAATTTTCTCTCTTATTTGCTGTAGGTTTCTTTTTTATCTTCATGAGCTAAAATAATAATGAAACTCTGTTTAATACTTGTATTGTTTTCCAAAGACTACTTTTTGCTGAAATAACTGCGGGGACAGATTTTTTTTTAATAAAATAATACTGTTTACTACTAAAAATATTTAATCATAATTACATTAAGAAACATATATAAAAGCTAAGTAATAAAATAAAATTAGTTGGAGAACACAAAGAGGAGAAAAAAGACAGAAAGGATTAAGTAGAGTCATATAAGGAATAGATTCTATTTAATGAAAATTTCCACAGTGTTCAACATTTTTATTATGGTTAATAGCACTGTGCTTCATTTTTGTCTGCAGTAATTGTGTATCCTTAATGAATGGGCACTCTTATTTCCCCATTGAGCACTGACAGAAATTAATAAACCTAATTCTGTGGGTTTAAGTTTAATTCTAGTGAAATATATAAAGCAGTTACATTTTCACTTAGCTACTAACTGGAATAGAAATGGGTTTAAGCTTTTCAGCAGCTTAATAGGGAACAAATTGGGTTTTTTTTTATTTTTTTTTTTTTTTTTTTCTCCTTCAGTACTTGGGTCTATTTTTGTTGCTGTGTGCAAGCAAGGACATGTCATGGCTGGCGAGGCTGAACCAACCCTACAGTGAGTGTTGTTATTTTATTTTTTTTAGGATGATTATTAGGCTTAGCCCTTTGTGCCAGCCTTGTTGTTAACGATTGGTAAAGACCATCTCCTTGGTTTTCACTTCGACAGAGATCAGGAGCCATAGGAAACTTCAGACTGCCATCTACAACACTCAGTTCTCATGAGCTTTCAGGGTCATTCCTCACCTGGCCAGGTGACAAACATGGAAATAATTTGTAGCTGAGCAAAAACTGGTAGAGAAAGGAAGTGTGTGATTTCCTGCCTTCCACCAAATTTCAAAAGAAGCAGGGAAGTCCCATCTTGAATGTAATATGTTGAGTGCAGGTAGACACATCACAGGACCAAAATCCAGACATCTTCCCAGCAGAGCACCCCAGCCATGAGCACGGAGCAGATGACACTTTCATACTGGTTCTGGGACAGACACCTCAGACCCCCCAACATAAAACCTTCCCTGCTCTCTGCAATGTTCCTCTGCTAGCAGAGGGCTGGGCCAAACAATTCAAAAGCAAGTTTGAAGGAAGGTAAACAACTCCAAGGCACAGTCTGGAATTCAAGGCAGAATTTGACCTGGAGGCACTGAGGGGCAGTGTTGTGGTGCTGCTGAGACCCAGGCAGTGAAACTAATGTGGGCCTGGGTTCTTTCTGGATTAGCAGTTTTTAAGAGAAACTCCAGGTGCTGAAGGGAGCCATTTTTGGAGGCACCGCTGAGTGCCTGAAGGACTTGGCATGTTCACTTCTGAAAGAACCAATATTGTGACCACAGGTGGGCAATAGTGAGACAATCACTTTCTAAAATACATCATTTTAGAAACAAGAATAGAAACATCAGTCTGGCATCATGACAAAAGTGTTCTTTGGGGAATAATTATATGGATTCTTCGTATCCTACAGTTTCATTTTAGTGTGGGCCAAATCCCCAGCTGGTTTAGATCAGCAGCTGATTTACTCCAGCTAAAATCCTGGCCTGGTATTTCATTTCTGTTATTACCTTATCTTTTACAGTCCCCACTGTCCTAATTTATCATCTGTGTTAGAAATCGCAGGAGCACAGTAAGGGGTAACCACAAACAAAGGAGCAAAGACGGGGAAAACCTAAGGTTAGAGCAGAACCACGTCACAGGCTCTTTGTGCCCCCATCTGTCTGTTTTGCCAGATCATGGGACTGAAATGCAGTTGAATTATATGTAAGGATGTGGAGGAGGTGGTGAGAAGACAGCCAGAGGCGGGAATCAGGTAGGAAGAGGGTTTTGAAGTCCTTACATGAGGAGAGAAGATGAAGCTGTGGTGGAGGAGGCTGGACTGTGCAGAACCCGCAGCAGAGGACATGGGCCATGGACAGAGTGAGCCTGGGAGCGGGGCAGATACTCCATTCCTGCTTTCACTCTGGGTTTGACCAAAGCAAGGTCACATAACCTCGGGTGAGCAACAAAAACCACTGCAAAGAAAGTTACAGAGTGACTTAGAGGACTTCCTCCTTTTCTTTCCACTGAAGTACATGGAGATGGAATAGACTGTGAATTCAAGAGAAGCTGTTCCAGAGAGAAAAGAAATAATATGCTACTGCATGTCTTCCCAAAAGCAGGCTTTTCCCACGCACCCCCTCCCCAGGAAAGGGCAGCTGCAGCTGCAAAGTCAGCCCTGAGCTGGCTCTGCCAGTTTCTCCCTGTTCTGTAAGCCTCAAAGGTTTTTAAGTTAAATATTTTGTGAGAGATTAGTGTTGAAAAGAAACAAACACTAAGCAGCACCAGGTAACACCCTGCAAAGCAACAGACTCACTTCTTAAGAAGCCATATCCCTGGTGCTTCATCCTCCTCACACAGCCCATATCTCACAGTGCATGGGCTGTGCTGCCCATGGGAATAAGGCAGGGAATTCAGGAGCATCCTGCACAGCCACTTAGGGCTACCTGGTACCACCCTTGGGTGAAACAATGTGGTTCAGCACTGACTAGTCTCGATCCTGGGCCCAGGGAGGATAATTGTGGTAATATGCAAACCTCCCCAAATGGCCATTGGCATTGCAGTGAGGGCTGAAGCCTGTCAGGCTTTCAGCTACAGAATGTGCTGCTCAGTCTGCAGGAAAGTGTCCTAACCATGTGAGAGCTGAGCAGCAAGAATTGGTAACAACAACTTTCTCATGAAAACCATGGGAAAAAAAAAATAAATTTACTCTTCCCAGAAAGTACCTGCCTGGTATCTGCAGTCTAGGGAAAAACATTTTAGGGTTTAGGGATAATTTTTTTCAGAAGTTTTCGCACCATGATGATTTAATTATTTTCCCCTGATCAGCTAAATAGCTATTTGGTTAATGACAAATAGCCTAACAGCTTCACTATAATAATCCATATATGAAAGTTGAGGTTACATCCTTCACTAAGTCCAAGAAATGCATTTTTCTATCCTGTTCCCATCACTGCTTCCATTAGTAGCAGACTAATAAAGGTGCCCTGATGCACCAGCCACCCTTTTAAGTAACAGGGTTGAATTTCCACTCATTTTTAATAATGGAAAACTAGCAGGCATATACCTCTGCTGTTTACCTACTTTACAGGTGTCCCAGAGGACATACAGAACTTTAATTTGGAAAGCATATGCATACAAGTTATTACTATAAACTGAATATACTTGAATTTTATTTTTCACTTTTTATTTTTCATCCTTTACGCTTGTCTTTAAAAACCAGAGACCTAACGTGCCATGTTCTATGTAGAGCACTGAAGGAACAGCACAGGTGCAATGGAGACTGGATCTACCAGCTGAAATTCTAGTTTGTGCACTGCGATTGACTTGTCATCACTGACAGGACCTGACAAAGAAAACACTGGCTCCTGTTCCAGACTTGCACCTCCTAAAGATCTGTGCTATTATATGAAATTAATATCTCTTCATTTCTTTGGACAAAACTGCTGTTTCCCCAAGGCTGTTTTTCAATCCATGTCCTACACATTTCCCAAGCAATGGAATATTGACATGCAAATCTGACAGGCGTACTCCTTGGTGTGCCACATTTACAATCTGCCCCTACATGTTGCAGATCAAATTCCACCACCTAATATACAATTTTCACCCTTCTGATTACACCAACACCCAGCACCCCAGGACACACAGCTCTCCTGCAGCCGAAAGGCTCTCTCAGGAATCAACTGCCTGTTCCAGAAACAGCTGGGGCAATGGTGCATCACCTCCTTCCCCCCTGAATTTTTAAATCACCTTTAATCTCAGCAAAACTCTTGGGCACATCTGTCAGCGGTGCTGTGAAGCTGTAGAGGATCATGTTCCTGGGCCAACTATACACAGCATTGGTGATACAAGGAGGGGAAAAAAAAAAAAAAAAGAGGGAAATGAGAAATTAATATTGTCTCAAGTCATGACAGAGAACTAGTCCATTAGGATAACGGCTGTGCATAACAGGAAATCTTATTTGTCCTTTCTAGAACTCTTGGATCACATCTCTACAGCTCAAGGAATGGCTTGTTCTCCACTGCAGTATCACTTCCTTTGGCCAAGGCAGGAACAGCAAACTCAGATTTCAGCCTAAGTCTTACCCAGCTCTCTTTGGCCAGAAATATGATTAAAGTATACAGCTCTGAGAGCAGAAGGATGAACATGGATAATACTAGTTGAGCACTGAGAGGTGAAAGAAGTATTTGACCTGTTTTCCTCCCTCATGTCCTTTTTCTGCCCCTGTGTGTGCTAAAACCCATAAACTCCATAAGCCACAAGCACCATGAGATCTAGACTTTGGAATCCTAGATATTTATGCTTATTATCTTTTTGGACCTTTTGTTTAATTTTTTTTCCTCCACTAAATGTAAATACTAATTGATGTTTAATTCCAGGAGCACTTGAGGACATGCCATGAAGGGTATAGTCTGCTACTGTTCCCAGAACAACACATTTCAAGGAGAAAACAAAATAATCAATGAGGCAGCATGACGTGAGACAGTCTGGAGGCCCCACATTTGGTTTAGTGTTCATGACAACAGTAATTAGCCAGAATTAATCACCATAATGGTTTGTAAAATTTAACTTGCAAGTGGAAACCAGTTAGCTCAGGAATTTTGCCACCAGAATTTTAGCTCCAGTGCAGTCCACAGGGATCCTACTAAAAACCTCAACTCTTTTATTAAACTTCATTGGTTTAAATAAGTTGATGGGACACTGGTGATTCATAAGAGATCAGTAACCCTACCACCCATATACATTTTATACCATAGCATTTTTCATGGAAGTCACAGAATGTGATGGAGATTAAATCTTGCCTTCACCCCTACTTCCAAACTCACCTCAAAACAGAACCTTGGCAATTATGCCCTCAGCTGAACTAATCCTGGTTAAGTAAGGGTTTGAAATTTCTCAGAACTGATAACCTGAGAATCAAAGACATGCCTGTACCTGGAAAGAATATCAAATCTGATTACTCCAGCCATATATAAAATCATGAAAGTCAAAGAGAGCCTCGCTTGTCATCAACAAATGTAGGACCAAGCAGTTAATAAATAAAACCAAAAGTGAAAAGGCATCCCTCCATTTTACTGAAATCAAAATTGCTCAAAAGCTTGAAATACCAAACATGAAACTAAAGATGAATATGGAAAGGTGTATCTTACACAGAAAAACACACACACAGCCTCATCCTGATGCCAGCATGGTTCAGAAAAATAAATTGAAGCCAGTTTTTACACGAGTAAAAAAAGTCCTAGAAAGTACATCATGCCCATCTCCCAGGTAGTCACCAGCGCAGCAGGATGTACCCTCTTGTCATTTCCACTGGGATAAGTCAGGAGTAACAAAACCAACGCAAAGGTCACATACAACTGATTTAGGCAAGACCGGCATCAGGCCCACAGAAGATCTGCTGAACTGCTGGTCAAAGAGCAATGGTTAGATGGTTTGTGGATAGCTGCAACTATTTCTAGGGGAATTTACCAGTTTGGATGAGTATAAACCACAATCCAAACACAATACGTGTATTCAATCATTAATATAAGCAAAATTTTAGTATGAAAAGGAATTAAAATGCTTTCATGGCTTCATGGAGGTCAGAGGAAGGCACTCCCTGATTTCATTACAGGAGCACACGGTGCCACCCCAGTGTCCAGCATGACAGTCACACAGTATTCCCTGTTAGGACGGGCTGCTGGAGCCTGGCTCTCCTAGATCTGGGATGTGGAAGTGCTGCGTTGTTCAACAGCTAGAAATGGCTTTTCCAGTTACGCCTCCTGAGCTGACCTATTAATTACAGGCACAAGGCCAAACCAGAAGACATTTTTAATGCATCACCTGAGTACAAAGGATTATGAAAAACGTCAGACCATTCTACCAGTTCTTACATCAGAGATTTCTGAAAATCAACAAATGCAGGATCAAAAAAAAGGCAAAAAAAAGGAGAGTTACTTTTATCTTTAACCAGACAGGATACAAGTAGTAGTGTTGGACAATCCTTTGCCCAGTGACCTGAATAAGGATGAGCTTGACCAAGGTCTGAAGATCGCAAGTTCCTGAATTTCAATTTTAAGGCAATGCTACAAATTTTACTCTGTTTCAAATGTTTAGCTTGGTTTCAGCCAGTAAAATCAGATCTTAAAAAAGGTTCTGCTTTTTTCCTATTCTGTGCATATTGGTTTAAATATGCAAAAAGAAATTTTTAAAATAATCAAGTAAGTGTTTGTGTGACAGATTAATTCATGGGGGAACATTTAGGTTTCCCAAGGTAAGAAACCAAATTAACCTTCACACATTCCCATGAACAAACAGCAAAGTGAGAGCTGAGACTTGCTCCTGTGGACCTTCATGGCTGTGCTGTCACCAGAATCCAGGTGTAGACCATATGAGCTGAGAGACTCAGGATTGTGAGGAGCACAGTTCCATTTCTATGTGCAAAATACAATGCCAAGGTGCACTTGAGCACCTGGAGTTCACCATTCTGTTCTGGATTTTGATGACTTCTAACTAACTTGATGTTTATTAACTTATATCTGAGGGATTTTTGCTGACAGGTATACCACTAAAGCTGCTGTCATGGGTTCTGAAGGACTTGTGTGCCACTGAATTCATGGACATGCAGCACCAGGGGCTCATTTAAAAGTAAGACTGGATCACTGCCCATTATAAGAGGTACATGATTAGTTGGGCTCTCCAGTCGATGATTTGGAAGATCCTTTCATTTGTCTAATTCAGGGAAAATCTGGGACAGAGGAGACTGTTATTGGCCGAGTGGCATCATGTGGATCACTCACATCTACAGGACTGGACTAGCACTGCCCAAATGCTTAAGTCACCTGGTCCAAGTGGTGACTTCATATTTAACAGTAATTCCCAGTGGAGTTTTCTTGCTTGAACATCTTCTACTGCTGCATGAATACAGAAGTTGCTGCTCTTAATTGTACAGCAGAGCACACACTGGGACCAGCACAAGCGGCTGTGAACACAAACCTCTCGTGGGATCAATGGCAGCACTTCAGCACGAAACAAGTGGCCTCTCCTCTGCTCACTACAAGCTCATTTTATTCCCTGCCACCAAGTCTGTATTTTATTACAGCAGAAGAAACATCTGAGCCTTCTCTACCCATGGACTACTCTGCATAGGAAGGAAAGTTATGGTGTTTAATTTAAACTCTTATTTTAGTGTTTAATTTAAACTCTTATTTTAAACAACAGTCTTTCAGGTATAAGCACAGATGTCCAAGCTGACACTGAAAGTCACTTAGATTAAACAAATAGCCAACAACTACTAGGCACTTCAAGCCTGAGCAAGTAAACTCTTATTTAAATGAATCACAGGGTCATTTTAATCAGTTAAATGGCTTAGCACAGGAATGCCTGCCTTTCCTTTTGGTTTCAGGGGCTTCCCTACCTGCACTCATCACTACCAAAATAATCCCTCTGCTCCACCCAGCTATTAGGCCCTAATTCATCAAAATCTCTGAACCAGAAAGTGAACTTGAGTAGGTGAGAAGCCCCTTGGAAACTGAAGGATGACTCATGATCTTAAACCTGTGCTGCTGGCTTTGTATTCTTGGTCATTGATAGGTGATTTTAATGACGCAAATGAAAGTTATAAAAAGCACAGAATAATACTCAATAAATGATTGCCAATGTACTACACTGGCACCTCCCTAATAAATAAAATGTATTTGAAGCACCATGGGCTTATTAATTCACTGGCTGTTACTTATCATGGGATGAGCTGGAGCAGAGGTGGAAGGAGTAATCTCAGCTTCTGTTATTAAACTGTCTGGAAGAGGAAATGCCCCAGAGGAGGGCACTCCATTTCCCACACGCATTATACACACACACCTCTTATGTGACATGTGCTCAAAGCCTCTCCACCTCTGATCACAAACAGGATGTTCACACAACTGGGAAGGTGCAGCCTCTTCCAAATTCAGGTTATGTGATTTGTGTGTCCCTCAAACCTGCAAAGGTCTTTGCTGCACCTGGGAGAAGCTGTGGAGAAAGAGAGAAAAAGGAGCTCCAGAATGAAATCCACCATGTAAGGGGTGAAACAAAGGAAATGTGAAAACATCAGCAGTAGCAAGGCATGGCAGGAAATAGTAAAAGGATCCTCCTTTCTCTCCTTCTGTCTGAGTTTCATAAAGGTTTTTATTTTGTTCCTCATCTTTATCCACGAGAGCTCCTTTATCCTAAAGCATAATATTTGTGAAAATGTAATTGACAGAGCTTGCAAAGGTGTGAATGACAGTATTAGCTACATAAATGAGAGCTTTTTTTTCAGGATGGAAGGTCATAAGGACGTTTAAGGTACTTGACTTTTTAAAATATCTAAAATTTCCCTTCTTCAAACCTTGGCTAAGGTTTCCCCAACCACTCACCACAGTGATGACAGAGCATTCAAGGTGTACAAGGGTATTCACAGGGGGAGGAATCCCTACAGGGGCATGGCCACTGACACCTCAGACAACAGAAAAGGTTCCAAAAATACATTTTTTGGAACCACTCTACATTCAATTAAAAAAAATGCAGAAAGGAGGAAAGCTACAACAGAATGAAGTGGTATTTCTGTGAAATAATACTAACAAAGGTCCAAGAGAAGTTTCTGATTTCCTGCATGCCTCAATCAGGACATTTCCCTCACCCTTTTTCCCATCATTAAAACCAAGGGAAATGCATAACACAAGTGCAAAGAATTCTTCAGCCTTCATTAGGACTGGTTAGGGCTGAAATTTCCCCTTTTCAGGAAGAAGTGAGCTGTGGAAAAGCTTAAAAAGAGGGCAATATTTTAATCACATTTAAAAAAAAAAAAAAAAAGAAAAAGAAAAAGGCAGGCGGGCTATCTATTCAGTGGGAATGCAACAAAAAAACAATTGTCTTACAAGGGCAATTGAAAATCAAAGTGAATGAGTATTTATAGCAACTGAACTGTTTAAAACAACAAACTGAAACTGCAGAACCAACTATTTCACAAAGTCATATTCTTGAAGAAGGGGGAAAAAAAAAAGATCAAAGATCTGCAGGCAGCCAGCTCTGCATACAAGTGGCTTTATCAGCTCTTGGCTGTGTTAAAGGGAGTCAGGCATCCTGAAAGAGAAAGCATTTAATGAGGTGATGAACAACACTTTCTTGGCCTTAATTATAAGGATAGGACTAAGCAACAATAATTGCAGGATAAATTATTGTCAAGAGATATTTCCAAACAACAACAAAAAACCCATGTCATTATCAAACAATTATTTTATGTCTCATTTACATATAAAAAAGAATAAATGGAATAGTCCTCTTTTTCTTTTCCATTTGTGGGGGTGGTGGAAATTTTCAGGGTGGTGCATGGGAATTAGACGCACTACACCCAATATTGCTAATGACAGATTAATTCTCTGCAGATCACTCTGGGAATTGTGCATTTGTATCCAGGAGCAGAATTCAACACAAGAAAAACTCAAACCTCTGTGATGTGCCCCCAAAGAATCATGAGTATTTAATAATAGGAACAGAAGACCAACTTCTTCACAAAGTAGCTTTCCAACTAAAAGTCAGGAAAGTTCCATTCAGGACAGAGAGAATTAAGCTTTAGGTGTAGCAAAGTAGCTGTGCACATAAGCTACTCAGACCTTATCAGAGGAGCCTTTGAAAAGCTCAGATAAAAGAAATGAGATGTATACAGTAGCCTTGAGTCAAACAGGGTTTCAGGAGCCAACAAGTGTATGTCATAGGTATGGAGACAAAATGAGATCATGGCAGTTGCTCTGAGGCATTTATCTCAACACCACTTTGTGCCTACAGCTCCCAAGCAGTGGAAGATCAGGAGCTGTTTGGCATGAGGAGGGGTGCAGAGCCAGCCAGTCTACTTTCCCACATTAGCAAATGGAGCAAAGATTTTCAAAACGGTTCCTGCTTCACTGCAAAAGAGCTCAGAAGAATACTAGTTGCCCTTGGTTTCTAAACTTTGGGGTTTTTTTCATTCAGCTGCTTAAATTTGCCATTACCAACTAGTCATTCTAGTGGGTGGTTAAACCAAAGTCCTGATGAAAAGATGCTTTTTTTCAGAAGCTGAGGGAGGTTATCTCATGGAGAATAGAATGCTTTAGAATTCTTTTTCATTATCCCTCAATAAACTGATTGTACCAAAACCTGATTGCTTTGAAAAATGGCAATCTATCTCTCATATGTACTTAAGAGAAATTAAATGCATACAGTGGTTGGGAACAGAGTACCTTCAAGCAAATCAAATAAAATAAGGTTACGATATTTGAATGTCTTGCAGGTTTTTTGGCAAGTAACTTACCCATAAACAATGATGCTCAGTTATGCTTAGAATAGACCAGCATACTATAATTTGAATATACACAATAAGAAATCTCATTTCTTATTACATAATAAAGCATTACATAAAGCTGGGTACCACCGACACTTTTGCTTTGGTTTAATCCAGACAGTGGGGGCAGTGAGAAGTATTACTGTTCAAGGAAAGCTTATTTTTCTTCTTTTTCAAGACTCTGATAGATTTGCCCAACTACCTCATCCAACAGATTTTTCTAGAAAACAGAATTTTTTCAATGTCTTTACTCTTCTACTATAAAATTATAACAGCAAAAGCATAATTTGTGCAACACAGGCTGTCTTTTATGCCTGTTTTATCAGGTACTAGAGATCCCAAACCTGATTTTCAAACTGGATAAAGACAAACACATTTTAGACGTTTCACCCATTAGTAAACGAAATGCAAAATCCATTGCCTAAATTAGACATGTAGTTTTCCACTTTTATTTCAGAGCTATTTGGAAGTCCACAGACTACTCCAAAGGGATCTACACAGAAATATTCAACTAATTCAGTAGGTTTGCATTGCTGTAGTTGTGTGTCAGATCTACAGGAGAGGCTCCATTAATTTCAAGCCTTCTCAAACACCCAGTCCCAGCTCACAGCACACATAAATGGCTGTGGAAAGGGCAAACAACTGAGAAGAAGTCCCAAAATTCTAGAAATGCTACAAGGTAATAAGACACTGACAGTTTAATCAAAAGTTAATAATTTCCAAGATTCTGGCCAAATCAGTGAGATATGATTCAGACTCTAGATACTAATGACTTTCAACTGTGATGATTTCAGTGATAAGGACAAAATAAATATGTATTTCTTTCTTTTACTTTACTTACTGACATGAGATGGCACACTAGCAGCTTCTTTTCTGCCCTTATTGTGCTCATTGTAAATTAAAGTCTTGGCTCCCAAAATACAGAGAAAAGCACAGTTCTTATTTCAAAAGCTCCCTCTAGCTTCTCCTAACTGTTCATTACCAGAGTTTTCCTGATGATATGCTAGAAAAAGCAGCTTAGAGTCAAAGGTGGTCTCATCAGTCTTAGAGAAACACAAGCGCATATTGTATAACCAATTTCAAGTAGGTTTTTAATTTGTAAAAGCCACACAGTTAAGATGACGTTAAAAACCCACCCCCTTCTTTTGATTCAAGATCAAAGAGATTTTTAGAAAAGTGACATAACCCTTAGATGTCCCAGAAAACCACATTTGCCACAATTAACCAGCTTCAGTCTCCAAGCCTCAGACACACAGAGGAGCTGGAACAGCATGTTCGGAGCACTGAGGTTTCACTGCAGTTGTGGGCACGTTTGGAATAAACAAGCACAGGTCAAGTTCCCCACAGCTTTGTTCCAGCCTACAACAACCAGGGGCAGTCTGGTCAAAGGGAGCTGAAATGAGTGAGCTGGGATTGCATCACCAGGTTTCCAGGCACTGCAAAGCAACACAGCTCTACTGAACCCACCGAGGTCCCACTGATTCACACCAGGGAGCACCCGATCCGTCAGCCCTGAACACAGTGCAGAACACTGGCACTGAGCAGGTGAAGTGGTACAGATGCTTCTTCTCATCCAGGGGCAAACTAAACACTCTGGGGATTACTCTGAGGTCTGAGATAGTAGAAGCAGAAATAAACACAAGAAAATGACCAAGACTCTACAGAAAGATGAATTTAGGAGGTAGGAAGTTCAAAGTAGGCTCTACCTGCAAGCTACCCCAGAGTACCCTACCTCAGAAATCCTGCCTGTAATGTCTTCTGATAAAAGCTGAACCAAGACGGTTGAACAAGGTACCTGGTTTCAGAGATGCCTGAGGTCTATTCAATCTGTCCCATAAAACTGTTACAGGACAAAGAGAAGCCACCTCATGTATTCCAGAAAGGTGAGATGAGAAACACATCAAAAAGACAGCACATAAATAATGTAAATAAATGAGGGTGATAAGTGATCTTCCAAGAACATGGATAACTCCTGTGAGAGAAAGGGGATGCTTTAAAATTACCTTCATTATAAAAGGAAAAAAAACCAGTTTGCCATGGATTATCCATCACAGCTGGGTTTAAACCACGAAAGATGGCTTTAGCTGCAATGCCTACACATCAGCAGAACACAAGAGGACCTGAAAGTCTGGAAGAAGTGTGTAGAATGAATGCACATCTAATACTGGCCATGGCTTCTGGGGCAAACCAGCAACAGGAGCTGCTCTCAGGTACCAGGCTGAATGTCAGTACAGGGAGAGCACACACATAAGAACATATCCCAGAGATCAGTCCTAACACTGCCAATCTAAGATGAGCAGGAGCCTCACTCCTCCTGATAATTCCCTTTTATTTTCAGCAATAGGGCAAGTGCTTTTAGAGCCAAAGTCCAGTTCTAGTCATGGACATATGAAAAGGAGAGATTATGGCTACTTAAAAAGCACACACGTAACCTCCTATAGTACCCTCTGTTCCTGCAGCACATACAGTCCTTACTACAGATATCAGATCAAATAAAGACATATCAATTCAGCTACTGCCCACTCACCCAGGGACTGGACTAGAAACACAGATACCTTTAGAAGTAAATGGAAAAAAAGGGGAATTTCAGTCATTTTGCAGATTATCACCAGAGGAACTCTGGCCCACATCTTGTGAAATGCTGATAGAGATGAGCAGCAAATAATGCACAATTTCCTATATTCTTTTTATACATTTTAACTTCATTCTATCTTTATGCACTTTTTCCGAGATCTAAGATTTCACAACATTAAAGCACTGTGTGTGCTATTGGAAAGGATAAAAAGACACATTACGAGTTTAAAACCTGAGAATTTCATGGGAGACTTAAAATTGTCACTAAGGGCACACCAGAAAGAATTACTGATTTTTCAGACTGCTCTGACATCAAAGGATTAAATAAGAAAACCAAAGTCTTTTATAAACTCAAGCAAATGTACAGACAATGTCAAAGCTATTTGGTCACAAATTGGAGCCATCATTTTCACTTTGAAGGCCTGTACAAGAAGCTATTCTGCACTGGAACTGCCACAGAAAGTGAAGGGAGAAAATGAATGGGACAAGGGAAATATGGACTTACAGTGCTCACAGAGTGTAAAGTGCTATGTAGAAGCAATATTTATACAAGACACCTGAATTCTAAAGACTTTATTATTGCCTATCACTGACTGTGATATATGGCCTGTGGTTGTCACACACGGAGAAGGACAAACATGAACAGGCTTGTCCTCTGTGGAATGAAACCCTTTGTCCCTCACAAGGAATTATAGCTCCTCATCACTGGAGTGATCTCAAACCCCTCTTTGCTCAGTGGCAATTCATGGATGCAGGAGAGGGTCCATCACCTAAGAGAGCTGGTAAGGAAGCATAAATTATGAAAATATCAAATCCCTGTTCTGCAATATACAGAGAACTGGAACCAAAGTGGACGGTGAGTCAACAATAAAAGCAGATCAGTTTGTCTTGACTTTGTAAAATGCTCTAATTGGATATTTGTAAAAAGGTCACCTGCCAGCCTAAATTCAGCAGGCAGACTTGGAAAGGAAGCCCTGAGGCTCCCACCTGGGACAGATTCTGACCTTCAGCTTCTTAAAGATGACCTGCACCAGCAACCTACACCCATATCTCTCAGTCTTCCTTGTTTTCATAGCCATTTGCATGGGTTTGCCCCAATATATTACAGTTAGTACTGCAATTATTTACAACAACTCTTAATCATGAAGACAGCAAAAGCTCTGTTTGAAGAGATGGAAAAGGAAACTCATTCTCTGAGTTCAACCAAACTGACAAACACCAGCCAGCAGAATTGTGATGGAAGGTGTGAGCAGCTATGCAGCTATGCCACCTGACAGTAGAACTCAGGATTAAGTCCATCTGTTAATTAAGTCCACACACAAATATCCAGCAAACTCCTTCTGAACTAGAGAAAACAATGGGTCCATTTAACTGATTATATTCCCTAGAAGTATCCCAGCATTGGTCTTTTAATATATTGCTCTCTAAAACCATTTGTATGTATGTATTTCCATTTTCCTTGAGATTTCAAAAGAGTTGGCATTGTTAACTTTGACTATTGCTAGTTAATTGTTGGCGAGAAAAGACAAATTATGAGCAGGGGAACTGTTCTGGGAGGATTTAGTGTATTTGAATAATTTAGACCCCTGCCGTTAACGTGACAGGACTGTTTTTCTCCTGCAGTAGCCTGCTGCTACAAGAATTAAAACTGTCATGGCAGGCTACAACTTGGGCTAGGCCTTAGTAATGAGCTTTATCAGTCAATAAATGACTTTATGCAGCAAATTAAACTGTAAATTTGGTTTAGGTGGTAAATATTTAGAGAATAAAGATATCCAGCTAATGAGGAGGACTGGGTGGGGGAAAAATGTAATGCAAATGTCAATCCTTTAAATCTTTGGTAGACTAGAGCTCTGCAGAAAGTTTACTGCTACTGCCTTCTTTGTTTTTCTTATCTTTTTTTTTTTTTTTTTTCCCCCCTGGTCTTTGTAAACAGCAAGGGAACACTATCTCAACTGTATTTACAGATGCTGGAGAAGAAAAGACTTTGGTGAGGTATTGTGGAGCCACAATTCCTTGCACTCACTTGACTCTCAGACTGAAGCACTGAATGGCTTCATGTTGAAAGCACCTGTGCAAGAGAGACATTGTCCATTGCTCCTGGCTCTGGTCCCTACCTCCAAACCCAGCTTACATGGAGAGATGTGTTTGGTCCTCAGCTTGGAGCAAAAGAGAGCAGCAGCAGCCATCAGCACAGGCAACCAGGTTAGGACATCCCTCTTCCAAACAGGAGACTACTTCTGACAAGGTGACCGTTCAGCTCCTGAGTTTACTTCTCCCTCATGGCTCTCCCAAATCCTGCCCTGCACTGTGGCCCACCCTTGAGAGCACACACACTGAAAGGGATTCTGAGAACATCAATGGATCAACAGGAGGAACATGGTTTTCAAAGGCACATTTAGATTAACATGGATGAAAGTGCCTGAACAAATCAGCTGCATTTGCTCAAAGGTCAGGTGATTAGCAATGTGCTGTTTCAAAAGCAGACAGGGAAACACTCCACCAAAAGGCTGGTTTCCGAGATGAGTCCTTGACTTCCAGCTATGCTCCAAGGACTATTCCTTCTCCAGGGAAGGGCTAGAAAACTTATTAATTTTGCAAGGGCATTTATTATCATGATGAAAATTTCGCATGTAATTTTTTTTTACTCTGGCCAGAGTCAGCTTTCAGAGAAAAACGGTATGGGAAAAAATGTCAGTCAGCTCCATGAAGAATTGCTGGAACTCACCCTAAAGCTGAGAGTGTTAACCTTGCTGTCCTTTATCTGTTTCTAACAGTAGCAGCAATTTTTTTTGTGATTTCTGCTGGATCTGTTATTCTCTGCTTTCTGACAAGAAAAATATATGCAGCCCCTGATAGAACCCGTGAAACAATGGCTTTATTTATGCCTTCCAGGTGACACTGCCAGATGGTAAAATCTCGTGCAAACAAAGCCAGAAGTGCCTGTATACTACGTAGGGATAACACAGAACCTACTCCAAGACAGAGAAAGCACGTCCTTTCCTGAGAATCACAAGAGAATCAAGAATCAATTCCAGAAACTCCACTGTAAGTTGGTTCCAGGCTCAGGCACAACACAGTGCACAGGGACGACATGCAGAGAGACCCCCAACTACCCCAGAGCCTCCACTCTCTGTGTCCCTGCACTGAGGAAGCTCCTAGCTGATGCTCAGGTCAAGGTTAGCCTTGACCTTTTAAAAACCAGTTGATAAGGCACAGAACAAAGACTGCACGAGGCTCTAATGAAAATTTGAAAAGGACCAGTTACATATTGAAAGGAAATTGAGCCACAGAATACCATAGTAAAACTCAGTCGGACCCACACATTGTACACTCCAAACAATATGAAATTAAGTGCAATAAATCCAAACAGCACCCTGGAGATCTGTTTGGAAGATCAGAATATATATTGGGGATATAGTATGGAGGGCTGTTTTTAACATGAAATCTACTCAATTGCAAGCTGTTGATGTTAACCGTTTCTTGAAAGACCCAATATACTAATGCAGTTTATTTACATGGCAGAGAACAAAACTTCATGTATCACCTTCTCCATGCCTTTCTTTGATTAGATTGCCTCACTTTAATTACTAAATTTTGTTAAAGGACTTTCCACACAGATGTAATTTCATGCAGGTGTTACCTGGTGTAATGAAACCAGATGTTTCCATTGGAATAGGGCTCTCTCATTTGTGCTGCTATAGCCTGATTTGTATATCCATCAGTTCAAAATGCAAAAAAAAATGTGGTTGGGGATGTTAGCTAAGATCAGATTGTGAGCACAGAATGTGTAGTCCCACCTGTTGTCTGCTGCTACATGCAGAAGTCTTCTACTTGTACATTACTTTACTTTTAAATATCTTCTCCTATTCCTATTTTGGTTAATTCTGCAGGCCCTTTTGCAAAGCATTTAGGAGCTTGGTGTACAGAGACATGGATGGACACATGGAAAAGCCAAGTCTGCTCTTCAATGAATACAGTCTTTTCATTGATATTTTAACTCCATGTATTTTATACAACCTGTGAACCTTTCTAACTATTTTATACAATCAACTAGAAAGCTCTTGGCTGGTTATAGAAGGAAACAAGATATATTTATTGAGCTTTACCAGTACCTATTAAAAAAAAAAAACAAACAAACTCAAACACCTTTTTATTGTAAAAAATCCTTTTATGGTAAAATCATGACTGGCCAAATGACAGACCAAAGGCTTAAAGAGACAGAAAGAAATGCCAGTGAGCAGCAACACAAGAAGAAGAATCAAGCCCATATCATGCCTAAGCTGATATCAGTTCTGAAGGAGTTTCTGTAACACCCAAATTTTGAATCACTTTTCTTATTGACCCATTTCATCAAGCACACCATGGTCAAGAGAAGCTCTTCCACATAAACCAGTGCTGTCTGACACTGGAAGAAAAACCCTCACCATCACGCAGAGGTAGGTCCCAGGGAATGAGCACACAAAGTCTCTGACAGTCCCAAACTGCACAAAAACTTCTGATGAAATGCTCACATTTCAACCCAAAAGGAGCAAAGCCAGCCCCAGCTGGCTGGGTCAGTGACTCCAGTTGGCAGTTCCAACATGAGCCTGAGTCAAACCTCTTCACATTTCTCCCCATTGTTCTGTCAAGGCCTGATGCTGCCCAGATGACACCAGCCCAACCCTGGTACTCAAGCCCAAGGGACTCCAAAGCTCTGAACAATGAAGAGGGAAGGGCCCATGGCCACCAGCAGAAAGTTCAAAACTAACAGCTAACAACCAGTGGCACAAAAGCCTTGCCAACCAGACAGCTCAAAACAACTGAGACACTCATTCTTTGGCTTAGTTCTTTTAATATTAAAAACAAACAAATAAAGATAGAAATATTCAGAAAATAAGTCGCCTTCCCTTCCTCTTCCATCTGTATTCTCCCACTAAGCTCTAATCATGTTGTGGGCATATGAAGGCCAGTCTGCAAGGTGGGGTCTTGGACATCAGGATGGTACCCAGCCAACACAAGGTTGCACAAGCACACACGAGCACACGTGTGTGCACAGACACACACACACAAACCCATGGTATATTAATAGGCTCCAAATCTCCCTTTTTACAACTGCCTTTTTCAATTAATTAATTCATTCTTATTTTGTGTTGTTTTCAGCAGGGGTTTTCTGGGGGGTAAGGAAAGGGAAGATATAGGCTAGTCAACTAAACTACTGTCTGCCCTCATTATTTCAATTCAGGGACTGACAGTACAAGACTTAATATTACAATAAAGCAAAACTGGTGTCAGCAAAAAAAAAAGTTTCGATGACACACTGATATGGAACACTATGATACACTGGTAAAAACTATGTGAAAACCAGAAACACATAAGACTGCAATTTAATCTTTTTATTTGAAATATAAATATTGTTACTATCAAGCTTGACAGTATAGAAAATGTGTGCCCTGCAGCCTTCTGACAAAACAAAATTTATATTTAAAACTTCCTGAAATAATGCCTTTCATATGTGGAGTTTTGTCACATTGCAGCGGCTCTGA
The DNA here is from genome assembly GCA_013399695.1 of Formicarius rufipectus. Taxonomy (NCBI): domain Eukaryota; kingdom Metazoa; phylum Chordata; class Aves; order Passeriformes; family Formicariidae; genus Formicarius; species Formicarius rufipectus. The sequence goes on along the minus strand of VXAU01001886.1, from coordinate 2,986,460 downwards.
GCCTACCTTATGGTCCTGCACCTTTAATTATTTTATGCCTAGAAGACACATTTTAAATAGAAGAGGCGGGTTACAAGAGTTTTGACAGCTGTGGATGATTAAAATACTGACAACATGCACTATATAAAATTCCCTGAGGTTTTAGCCGGGTACTCACGCGAAAGTCAGCGATTGGATTCCCTCCCCCCCGCCAAATCCCACCAGCCTGAAATGTTCCTATCACTGGCCTGTTACCCCCTTCTCTCTCTGGGCAATGCAAACCTTTTGTGTTTTGGTTTGGTTTGGTTTTTTGGGTTTTTTTTTGTAATATCTCAAGGCCACATACTTGAAAATTGGTCAACAAATTTGATTTAGTAATCTGTTCCCATTTAACAAATATGCAGCCAGGTTTCATGACCAGCTGTTCTGTATCAGTCCATGAATAGAGGGAAGGGAAACCATTTAAAATGTATGAATGGTTTCAGGTTTGTTTTCACCCACCCCCCACTTTACAAGAGTGTTATAACTAGTGCTAATTTTCTGACCCCTTGACCTACATGTTTGCGTTTTACAAAATATCATATTATGAGGGGGAAAAGAGTGTTTCCTAGTACAGAAAAACACTAAAGTGCATTCTTAACCTTAACTCTGGCAGCTGCCTCCTGACTTCATACACTTGAGTTATAACCTTTGGATAAAATGGGGTTCTACTCCTGAAGTTCTTTGAATTAAAAGCTGCATATGAAATAATATTAATTACACTGACCTTGAGCTGTGCATACGGCTATGTCAGTCTGTCTCTCCTTTATTAGACTTTTGGTTAAGGGGCCAAAGAAATTCTAGAAGTGAATCACCTCCAAAAAAACACATCAGCAATTGCAAAGTCAGACTATCTGGATGTGGGCATAAATTATTGGCTATTTTTATTACCTTTAATTAATTTTTGTTTAAACATTTCAAAATGCAAGAAAAGACGATGAAGGAAATCTTATTACCCAAAGAGCAGACTTACCGTGAGGACATTCCTTTTAACCCCAGAAGAGAGGTTTGTGATAAGGCAAAGATGCATTTCGGATAAATCAGTTTCCACTCTGATGGTGGGAAAGCATCTCCTCCTTCAGTCCCATGAAGCTCTCTGGCAGAGGTGCAATTTAAGGATGGATGGGAAGGAACAAATTCAGTGCTCTAAATAAAGCAGAAATGATCTAGAGATATTGCAAGTCAGAATGAAAAAACAACATCAAGTCTGGTGACATGGAAGATGCAGAAAGAGACCCCCAAGTGCCACTCTGTGTAATGGGGAGGGGGGGAAAAATCTCATCAATTCAACTCAAATACTTCTAATTTTGTTAATTTTTTTTTGGAGCAGCTATTCCACAAAAATCAATGGATTTTGTGATACCAAGCATAGCACATACTGCCAAGCAGCAACTGGAGGAACGTGGCGGAACTGAGACTTTGTGTGACAGGACACACACACTTGACTTCTCTGGATGCAAGAACAACTTCCCTGTTGACTTTTATCCCTGCATACTGAATGCCAGGGAGGACTGAACAGCAACAACCCCCTGCCCTGCTGTCCATGTGCTTACCCTACCACCATACCACCACAGCAGCACTTGACAGAGCCCATCCCTCTGTCTCTTGCCTGCTGGGAATGAAACCTGACACCTGGGGAGGTTGAGAAATGGGTTGGTCTCTGAGCAAGGAGACCAGCTAGTAGCTGCACCTGCTTTTCATTCCTCTGGGAGCAAAGAAAGCCACTTTGCTGTGCAGAAGGCTGCAGGAGTTGTTCAGTTTTCAAGTGCACACTCTCCCACAAGGCACACATTATATTTGTACCCATGTAATCTCTTTTTTTGTTAAGGACTGTGTAAATAATTCTGATTGTAGAGCTGTGTAAGCTGACTGGATTTAATAACATACATCAATATAGACAAGAAAAGGTTCTTCTCCATACAGCAGTCAGTGCAAGTTACTGAAGCAGAAGTAAAATTGTGGAAATGAAAGCCAAAAATAGTTAAGTATTTGATTGAAGACACGGACATAATAAGGATTTCCCAAATGCTCCTATTATGTTTGGCCAAGGCAGAAAACAATCCTTTTCATCATAAATATTTGTAAATAGAATGTATGATATCTTTTTCTATTAGAAATAAGGAAATATTTTTCTTTCCTTGAAAAATCAGAAATCCACTAGATACATACTGCAGGAATGAGCAAGAGAACTTCATACAACAACACTTTTTAGGAAAACATTACTGACAGCAATGTATGTTTGGAGGTGATGCCTGTAAACAACTGCACTCAGTCATGTGCCTTGAGCATCAGATAAGCAGATAGGGCCTTCCTCTTTCTGCTCCTTCCCCAAGAGAAAAAGTAAATCTGTTCTGAAGACAACTTATCTAAAAAGTGAAAAACATGTACATTATTGTAGTGGCAGTGATCTCTGAAATCATCCAGGTTTTTTAACTTTGAGGCCAGTGAGAAACAACCCAAGAATTCAGTGCCAAGGAACCAGTTGAGCAAAAGACTGTCTTCTAAGTCCCTTAAGTACATTATCTACAGTGTGCTGGAGGTCAATGGGTGCTCCTCCACACCTTTTCCAGCACACACTCATCCCTGTGAAATCAGCTGCATCCTCATTCCCAGATCATCATCCTAAAACTGTAATGTAGACAATTGTTCAGCCATCAGCACCTACTTGCAAGCTGAAATCCTCAGAGGCACAGCGACCCTAGCAAAAAGTGCTGGAGACTATCAGAAATTTAGGAGCCTGTCTTTTAAAGAAACAATCGGGGAATGTTTAAAGCAGCCTCATTACCCCACCTTTGGGCAAGTGAGTTACGAAAAAGCTGGAGTGCAATCTGTGCCAAAGGGGACTCTGCCTCACTCGCCCTCTTCAACTGCTTTTTGTTGTCGTTCAAGTTAGAGTAAAGCAAAAGAGTGAAATGCACAATCTGGTGTCCTTGTCTTCGAAACTTCAGTGTTATATATAGGATACTGCTGAGCATTTTAGGGCTGGTGCTGTTTCCTCAAGAGACGCTTCCCAGTACGGATGTACAGGCACTGGTCTGCAAACAGCAGTGACTGTCAGGTCAGCTCAGCCACACAGCTCAGCTTTCGGGCTCCCCACTTTGTTACATTTATCACACTGTATATTATTGGCTGAATCTTCACTTTTCTTTTTTTTTTTTCCTTTCACTTCTTTTCACCAATTTCCAACACTGATCTGTTCAGGGTCTGCCTCTCATCTTTTCTTTGCATAAGTAGTTACAGCTCTGTATTTTTGTATCTAATTATGAAGAAAGATGAGAATGAAATGGGAAATAAAAAAGTGACAAGTAGAATTACAGAACAAAATGCACGTTTGTTTGATGGTAATTGGTTTTCTTAACTGTTTAAAGTCCACAGCATAGCAGAAAACAACCCAGCAGTAGTGGTCTGCCAGCTGGTTTTGACACATTCTTAGTCAATTTAACTTAGCAGCAGCTTTAATATGGTTTGGCTGCTGAGGATCTAAACAGGCACACCACAGATAACCTTTATAACAAAAAGAGGGGCTAAAAGAGAAAACAAATACTTTTGTGAAAGAAAAAGTGAGATGTTTAGGATTAGGTGAGATTTCTTTTTTTTCTTTTTTCTTTTTTTTTTTTTTTTAACTGACCAAAATGGCAATATTTAACTGTTTAATTAAATCAGCTAGAAATTCAGCATTCCTGAGCATCACCATTACCAGTAATTTATACTTCTTTTCATGTGTTTCTGCTTATGGTTATTGATAGAACTCTTAAAGTCATCTCAGGTGCGACTGCAGACACGTCACTGCTGATGAGCAACTGGAACTGAGAAGAGCCCAATGACAGCACACCCAAGTAACACCCTACAACTGAGTAGTTCTCCAGTACCTGTTATCTAGATACGGTTCTCAGAATACCTAAAGACTTACTGAGAGTGGTCAAGAACTGCTAAAATCTCTGTGCACCAAAAGTTATGATATTAACATCATTCTGCTGCTCTTTTTCAGTACTAAAAGTTACAGAAGGTAAGAAGGATGGGAAAGAAACAGAATATACTTTTAAATGATCTTAGACACGTAACTAAATTTTTTAGTTTGGGCTTCAGAACAAGGTGGGTGACAGTCTTAATTACCAGAGTTTTTTCTGGAGGATGATGGTATGAAATAATAGACATAAACCAAGTAATAGCTGGAACCTTTTTTGGAACTTTGTGAAACTTGCCTCACTCACATTTGAAAGCATTCTGAGATCCAGACAGCCAAATGCTGTAGAAAAGCAAGGTATATATAAAGTTGAGCACTTTGAGCTTAATTTATGTTTCCAGCTACAGCTTTTGGGATCTGTACATTAGCTGCATATATGCTTTTACATATTTCTAAGAAAAATGGTCCTCAGAAGATGATGAATAGCATGCCTTACCAGAAAATATATGGCAGGTTCTAAAAATGGTACATTTTTAAATTGGTGTAGATATTTATACTTGCTGTGATCCTCTGAGATGTATATTGAAATCTGTAATATAAACAGCAAAGGGCATTCCAAGACAAGCAAATTAAAATGAATTCTGCATCATTCTCTCCTGTCCTATTATTACAAGTTCTCAGGAGGCCTTCAAAAATTTCTATGTGAACTAAAACTGTATGTAAATCTAGTAAAAGTTACTTTAGAAAACCTTAATCTTTTATTAGATCACAGTGTTACTGATCTTTAAAATAAGAAGTCAGGGCTATTATCACAATATATAAACAGTCTATGATAGACTATCACTAGTATGCTGTGTCTTTATAAAGTTTTACATTGTGATTTCCTATATATATATTAAAATGTATATATCACTATCAATTCATGATGAAAGAAATTTATTTTCTTAGAAAGTAAAATCATCTCCATCTCTAAGAAAGAGCTATTTATCACCATCTGATAAAACCACTGTTCATTCCCAGTCTCTTGGCAGCAGCTTTTACTCTTTCCTCTCGGGTTGCTCTTCCCAGGTAATAAGCCAGGTCTGGGTAGGACCTCCCCAGCCTTGGAACTGTTAGTAGTGCCAGACCCCCCTTAACATCTGTCTGCCCTGTTCTGGAAATGCTCTGATGAAGTCTGCATCATTACTCAATTCCCTTTGTGGTTACAAAGTTTTCCTTCCAGTCATCCTAATGCATCTTGGCTGAAAATTAAATTGGTTTCTTTTGAATTCCCTCAAGTGGAGAGAGAACAATAAGCACCAGCCTTTGCTTAACTTTCTCATATTGGAAAGACTATCACAATGATTTCTCTGTAGGTTTATCAGTTCCCACAACTTTTCCTCATAGATCATGTTCTGTAAGTTTCAGATTTTCCTGTCACACTCCACTCAATTTAATATGTCTTCTCGATATGTAAAATATGGTGCCCAATGCAGTTCTTCTGTGCACACTCCACTGGATTTATTTTTTTTTCCCACAAGGACATTATGTGTGACAAAACCAAAAGCTGAAATCAGGATAATTCAGCAACATCTTACCCCTTTCCCCAGGCCAGTATTTTTTTCAGAGAAAGAAATCAGATGGATTCACTAAGAACAAATCACTTCAATCTTATGCTATCTTTTACAACCCTCTTATCATCTGAGTAGTTAAAAAGATTTCATTTAAGATTTGTATTTCCAGAAACACTGATTGCATTCACTGGTTTAGGAATTCCTAAACCTTTTTCTCCTTCTAAAAGGGTATGTACAACATACTTTTCTTGTGATTTGGGGCTTCCCTCATCCTCTAAAATTCTCAGAATTGTCAGTGCAAGGAACACACAACCAAAATCCTGACTTACTAGCAAGGAAAAAAAAAGGAAGAATTCAAAGCCAAGGCATATTAGCAGAGTCCATGTCTCCAAAAGTTTTGGGTTTTAGGATCATAACTGCAGCAATTCCAGATGTTTTCTTCTATTCAACATGTCTCTTCCCCTTGTTTCCCAGCCTGGTTGCTTCTAGAGTACACAGCATATCGCTCCCTAATTTGATTATTGCAAATACACATCGCTTCTAAATAACCTCATGAACACTCAAAAACTGGTATGTGTGACAGCTCTTCAGAGCCCCCAAAGTTGTAAGCACGTTGATAGAAGCAACAATTTACAAGCCATGGATCACTCCCGAGGTGGAGTGCAGAGACTGCCACAAAAAATAATGAAAATGCCATTTTCTGAGTTGCAAGGGAATTACCCTTCTCTGTCCTTCTCCCACAGTGTCACCTGACTGGCAGTCCCTCACGGGCACCACAGCAAGGACACGAAGGATGCACCTCAGTCAACACAGCTGTCACTCCTTCTGTGTCCCAAGGAACAGGAGACACAACCAGAGCCAAGGACTCGGTCCCAGCCACACCAGCACTTCCCTGCTGTGCTCCTGGCAGGGCTGGAAACAGCACTGCACTCGCTCCCACGCTGAAGGGTCCACGTGCAAGTACAGGGGTTGCAGGATGGGTTTCAGGTTTGTGCTTAGCTGGAGAGAAACATTAGTAGTGGAAGGCAGGCAACTCGAAACTCAGCAAGCACTAAACACCCCTTAATAAAGAACAGAAAGAAATTGCTGTCTCTGTGAGCTGCCCCATTTGAATAGTTGTAATGTACCATGGGGGGGAAAAAAAAAAGTCTTTATGGACAGCTGATTCATGTGTTATGTCATTTGTACACTAAATACTACGTTATCTTCTGAAATTATGGAAAGGAGGAGGATATTTTTAGTAATTGTTGGCTACTCAAGCCACTGAAAGAAAGTATGTTTCTCTGGGTACAACTAATTCTGTTTGTGGTTTCAGAGACCACTGCCAATATTTCAATAATATATACATTACGAACTGCTACAGCTGGCAAGGTGTATCGGTGTTGTCTGTTCCAGGGAAGGGTTTTGCTGCCTATTCAAAATGAATAGATTCAGAAGTGGAATCCAGCATGGAAAATGAAGGAAGGTCAGGGGAAGGGTAATATTTATGGAAGATTGAGCGTTTTAGTGTGCTACTGGCTTCAGGGTCTGAGCTCCCTAGAAATACTGGGGTTTGTTCACTGGAGTGCTGAGCAGACAGAGTATAAGTAAAGCATTTGTTTGAATCTTCACAAACAGACAGCATGTTTAGTATTCAGAAAAGGAACTTCTACACTTTATGCCACTCTAGAGCAGAAACATTTTACCCAAAGAAGCAACCCAAAAAGGGCTTTTCAGTGGACAAGAGCAAAGCCCTCTGAAACACTCCTTGGTGTTGGCAGCTCGTGTGGCAGGTGCAGGACCAACCCTGTCTCCCCACTTCACAGAGAAATGTGCAGCTTTCTGAAATGTTTCTGTGTTGGGGAACTGTGGGGAACAAGTGCATGGAGAGTTGCAAGACGGATCTAAAGGATGGATCAAGTGCACAGAGGGGTTTAAAATGGGTTTGAATGTTTGACAGAGGCATGGGGGAGGGTACTTGATACCATTCCAGGATTGCCAGCCGTAACTAAGATGCAAATAAACAATGAGAGTTAACACTCCATGGCTGAATTAATTTTTTGGAAATACATGAGAGCTACTGAGCTGAAGAGTGTGGGAGAAGCCAAGAGCTGCCTACTTCAAACATGTAAATTTAACAGGACTAACACAAAACTCTTATCCTCTTGTGGATGACCATTCATTGAACCAATGTCTGTGGCCTGAGCGTACCACACATGTAAACAACACTATCTTTCCATGTTGGTAGTAAAATGTGTATGGATAAAGACTGAATGGACATGAATCTCATACAACAGAACCTTTTTGCTACACCTACAGAGCCATTTTGATAGAAATGAGGATGAAAATATAAAGTTCTGTAAATAAATATGGAAAACTGTCATGACTAGCAACCAGAAGAAAATAATTTTCAGAGCTTCCAATTTTCTTTCTTTAAGCATTAAAATCAGTGGGAGGACACAGGGAAAGAAACACAACAAATAAAACCAGTAACCCTAGAAATACCCTTGCAGAATGCTCAGTGATTTGGGCCCTTGATGCAAAACACACGAACACTAATTCCCTGCTCTTCCACACCCTTCCAAAGGCTGAGGCCTCCCCCAGGAGCATTTTGAGCATGACAGTGACCAAAAAATAAAAACTATTTACATATTTGCTCAATGGTTCTTCCAATGTTCCTACTAATATCAGTTAATTATAAGTGGAATATATTCTGTACTTCCTAATATCAACTTGGAATTGATTTTTGTCTTAGTTAATTCAGTGATCAAACCTGGTTTCGCTTTAGAGCAACATATTGGACCTCTGATTCCTCAGACTTATTTTCATCTGCCTGGGAGCAAAATTCCAGTTATATATCTATATTCACTCTACAGTTACTCTTTCCATATCTGGCATAACTTTGCTCACATCCACAAACCTCCCTGAGCAAGAAATGAACAGTGCTTCAAGGTTCAAGGATACACAAGCAGGTCCTGCTCTCTGCTCTGTTTCCATGCACATTTTGTTTTCCTGCAGTATATAAAGTGACTTACAGGAAGCTTCCAGTAGTGAAAAGCTGTAATTCATTTGAAAAGAATCTGTGCTTTAAGGAACAGGCACCTTCTTACTGGATCTTAAATAATATATCACATAATGCAATTATTCTATGTCTCCTGGTCATCACATGGTCTTGGGGAAATCAGAGTCAGTTTTTTAATATTGGGCATGTACGAATCCTGCAGAATTACACAGAACTGTATTCTTCTCTCTGCATAACTGAACCTCTCACCAGAACAAGCAATTTTAAAAAATTATGATCCGTTCTCCATTTCACACGTACACACATAAAAATAAAATGCAATAAACGTTCCTTGGGATGGTTGCTTACCCAAAACATCCCTGACAATTACACGGTAGGCTGTTTTAATTAGAAACTCTCCCTCTCAACAGGTCCCATTTGAAATGTGTGACACTCCTCTAGATTCCAGGCCTGAAGTTGAGTTGTATTACAATCACATCTCCAGTCAAAGAACATTGCCATTTTTTTCCTAGATCAGGCACCTGCTATCAATTTGAATGGTATCTGATTGAATATTTGTGCAGGAAGGACAAGAATCAATTATTCATGAGTACTAAACAATAGACTGTATAAACACAGTTCATGAACCTGAATCCTTTACAACCTAGCTTATCTTCGATACATTTATAAGGGCAGTCACATCTTTTAAACAACTGACATATTTAAGGCCTCCAAAAAGGGGGGAGGAATAAAAGAGGAAACATGCTTTTGTTAAGGAAAATGTGAGATGTTTTGGATTAGGTGCAGTTTCTGTTCTTTTGCTTATAAAAGTGGTAATATTTAACTTTTTAACTAAATGTGACTGAACATCTCATGTGACAGCCATTTCCGTGAGACTCCCAGCTCGGATTCTGCTGAAGCAGGCCATTTGGGTAACCTAAATGATCACAAAAATATATGCAACTTTTGGATCCTTCCCCATGAGTCTCTGTGAGTTTTGGATTCTTGAATGTCTTGGCAATTAAACGGAACCAAACATTTTGAGGTTCTCCTGTCCTTAGGTCTTCTCCATTGCAGAAACCTGTGTTCTTTCCCTGGCAGGCTCTTCTCTTTTAGGTTTCCAGTACAATTCAATTAAGCTCAGCTGGCTCTGCAGTGCTGATCTGGTTGGATGCAAGCCAGCTGAAATCCTGCACCTTGGTGTCTCATCTGAGCATCGTAAGACAAATGTGGCTGATGTCAGAAGGGGAAAAGCCTGATCCACACTTTCAGGGAAAATGTAATCCTGACATCATGGTGGAACAATACAACAGAGACCAGTAAATAATGTATTCTGTTAAAAACCTTCCTCTCTCCAAACAAGGCTGTTAATGTTGCTGTCATGTTTAATACATTTTTATGTATACTCCTTTTATTTTCTGTGCTGGTTTTGCCTGGGGTAGAGTTATTTTATTTTTCATAGTAGCTGGTACTGGCTATGTTTTGGATTTGTTCTGGAAGTAGTGTTGATAATTAAGGAATGTTTTTGTAATTGCTGAACAGTGCTTACACAGAGCCTTTTCTGCTCCTCACCCCACCAGCAAGGAGGCTGGGGGGGGCACAATGAGCTGGGGGGGGACACAGATGAGAAAGCTGACCCAGGGGATATCCCAGACCATATGGTGTCACGCTCAGCATATAAAACTGAGAGAAGAAGAAGGAAGGGGGGATGTTTGGTGTTATGTTGCTTGTCTTCCCAAGTCACCGTTACACATGATGGAGCCCTGCTTTCCTGGGAATGGCTGAACACCTGCCTGCCAGGGGAAGTGCTGAATGAATTCCTTGGGTGGCTTCTCTTGCATGTGTGGCTTTTGCTTTACATATTAAAGTATCTTTATCTCAACCCGCAGAGTTTCTCAATTTTACTCTTCCAATTCTCTCCCCCATTCCACTGGTGGGGGAGAGAGAGAGAGCAGTTGTGTGAGCCTTATTTGCCAGCTGGGGTTAAACCACAACATTTTCTTATGGCAATGGTTTAAATTTCAATACAAATGTTTAAAGCATGTGACATTCTGGAATTAGAGTATCCATATTTAAAGTTCCAAGATTACAGCTTCTAGTGATAAGTGCTTGAACTATTGTGAAATACAATTTGATTTAAAATCAATCCAATTGAGTTGAAAAAAGGCATCTAGTGCTGTTTATTTGTTTTTATGGAAAATAATACAGGCAATTAATTTCTTTCATACCTCGAGTGTCTGAGTTATGAAAGTCTATAATGCAACATGGCAGGCTTGATGAATAACAGCTGAGGTGATTTAGTTTAGAGCAAGTGATTGGCAGTTAGTGATTTTGATAAAAAGTTGTGTGACATGCAACAGGCACCTCAGCTGTACAACGAATTCAGTGAAAACAAACTCGGAGTGAATAAAATTTCTATCATGTTACATTTTATGCTGGAGAGTCAGAGAGAAGGAGGAGAACGTAATTCTTTCCTAGACCTAGCAGCTGCTGCTTTAAGAAAAGAAATGACAAGGTTATGGGTTCTCCCTCTGCCATGCACCTCCTTCATAAATTTTAGCATTAAATTATAAATAAAACATATGAGGACTCAGTTCAATGAGAAATATGTCTGGACTTTGGCACTGTAAAGGTCTGCACAAATCCATACGAGCTGCTTAACATTGATTTTCTTTGGCGTCTCCTGCAGCCCTGTGCGGGCTTCGCAATGCAGAAGGCAGACATGCCTTTTATTGTATCGGGCCCTTTGCCATTAATTACAGACATGCCTTTCCTTAATGACTGGGCACCACTGGCCTGTTGATCCCCTGGCTGGATCACCAGAGGATGTAATCAACAGCACAGATCAAGACTGTGGACCATCTGCTATTCCTGATCTCCTGTTCTCCCCATCTTCTTTGCTCTTTGCCAACAAGAGGTTGGAGCCGGTACCCCAACAGGCTGAGTTCTCCTCACTCACCTCTCCTCCCGTACTCACTTCTTCAAAGCAAAAGTAACTAAACACAACCCTCTGCTCACCTTCATGCAGAGGGCAGCGGGGAAAGCAGGAGGAAAGACTCATCTTTCATATACCTAGAAGTGAAAAACTCCACAGCAAAGCCAATATTAATCTTATGCTTAACATGGAGAGCTGACCAAACCTTCTGAGNAATTTTGCCTGTGGTATTTTCACATCTTCACTCTGGCGCTGGCTAGAAAAGTAAATGGTCTTGGTGGTTGGTACATGGGGCCAGGAGTGAGGAGCCCTGGGCTCTGTTCATACCTCTGCTACTGACTCATTGAAGCAAACTGTTTGCACAAAATTCTTGAAAAACGTTTGTTAATTTTGGGAGCCCAATTTTTTCAGTAGAGACATGTAGGCGCTGAGCACCTACCGCGTCTCATAAAGCCAGAGGGAGATTCTGGCACTCCCAGCACCACTGTCAACCATCCAGACCATGATCTGGACCTTCATTTTGGAAGACATAAAGCACTCTTCCATCTGAGTCAGAAAGCTGAGAGCTCCTCCTGTGCCCAAGAACGATTCTTCCAGAAGGTGCAGGACTTGGCATTGAATCATGACACAAAAGTTACTGTACACAAGAGCTTGAGCACTTCCCTGTTTCTCCCTCCTGCTCCATGGGCATTATTTATGTCGTAAGAGTCCTTTGACCTCCTATTCTGGTGTGTCACAAAGCCTGGCAGTTCCTCAGGATCTGTTTCAGAATAGCAAAATTTACTAAAATATTTTGATGACCCTTAGAAGATAGTTTGATTCAGGTCTGCACATCTTTCAACAAACGTTTGTTAGAGGATAATTTTAATTTTTCCAGATTAGTTCATCTTGAGCAATATTCCCCTGTGAATATGTTGAATTGCTTTCCTTAATAAACCTTTTATACCAATTGCATCCTCCTGGTTAAATTGGACCACTTTAGCAAGAGCAACTGAAACATGTACCTGATTAGGAAAAACCCATATTCATGTTCATTTCATGTTTTATTTATTTTTGCTTAACTTTGACATATTTCCTGGAAGATCTATCAATAATAGCCAATCTCCATGATTGGTTCATCCAAATAATGACCGTTGAGCATGTAAAACAAATTGGGCAAGACCCTGCATGAAGAGCAGGAGGTAGAGCTCTCATCAAAATCAATCCCCTCTCAGATATAAAAGGTCACCGATAATTATGCGCATGAATCTAAGCACGGAATTTGCCTCATTGAGTGGCATTGCCTCTTCACTTGCAATAACACAGTAAACAGTAAAAACTTGGAATTCACTAAGACATCCTTGCCATTGTCCTGCTGAATGCCCTGTTTCTGCCCACAATTCACTCTCTGCTGAATTGCCTGCCTTTAGTGTTTCAAACCTGAAGCATTTTCTTTGCCCAGGGCAGATTATACATGGCATGCTTTTCCCTTCAACTTGACTTTACAATTCTTGTGCTCTGAGAGAACTGTCCTCCAGATTTATTCAAATAATGGAGGGGTTTAGTGCTTCATTGAAGATAAACATGGTGTTTCACTGTTCAGGTCTAGATGTGGAGTCCTGAATCTCTTACTGAAAAGCAGAGAAAGATTTCATGTGCAGGGGCTCTGCCTGGTCTGTCATGGTGCTAACAGATCCTGTATTGTCATGTGGTTGGTCTATATTGGAATGCCCTCATCTCCAAGGGACAAAGGTATTTCATCTTCTCTACTTCTTTCCACACTTCAGCAAATCATTAAGAAAAAAAAAATGTAAAAAGCCAAATAAATGCTACTGCTCCAGGAGCAGAACACAATCAATAATATTGTTACAATTTAATATTTGAGAGAAATATGTTTAGAGAAAACAAAAAATTAGAAAATCAAATCAACCACGTCTTAAAATGCCTGGTGAACATGTCCCTGGCCTTATGTCCTTTATGGAAATTGTGCTTATACAACAGATAACTCAGCAATGCAGTCAATAACTGGCAAACTTGATACTTCCAAAGGCACTAAGGGGGAATGTCAACCAACACTGATGAGCAGCGTTGAACCCTTGGCCTTTCAGATGCAGGCTGACAAGTTAACAGGCTTTTCTTCCTCAGTAGGGAAGAGGGCTTTCATAGCCCTGTATTCCTGCAAATAAAATGCAATCCAAAAGTGCTGGGCACATGCCACGTTTCTTAAAAGGGTAAGATTACCAGTGCCTCTTGATACGCTGCGGGATGTCGATGTATGTTTGTACTCAGTGTGGTTTTTCTAGTGGAAAAAGGGGATTAAAAAATCCATGGAATCTCTCACACATGAGAAAATACCTCCACTCTGCAGAGAAGCAAAATGGAGTGCACTTGAGTTAATTTCTCCTCATTTATTTATATTTAGCTCTGCGATAATGGTCTAGCGGCTCCCATTCCATCGAAACAGCTCAGCATTATCTCTTGAAATTAAAACACTGCTGGATAATAACTGGAAGTGCTTTTTACATGTGGCTCTGAGAAGGGCAACCCCTTTATTTATTAAACAGCAGCAGAGGCAAACCAGAAACGATTCTGTAGGGCTGCATGGGCAAAGAGATTAAAGGAGGTCTGCTGGTGAGTCAGGTGGGTTAGTCAGAGGGAAGTTCTGTATTTGCTCCTTTGGTCTGACAAACTCTATCAGAACATCACCACAGTGAAACACACTTGCAGAAACAGGGTTCTTGGGGTCAGCAGACATGCAAAGACCTTGTCAGCCAAGTCTGTGGCACTTGGCTGCACTCATCCTCAGTCTAGGGACCAGATCCTCAGTCTGTGAATCAGAAATCAGAAAGCCCCTACAGAAACACCACTTTGGATTCTGGCTTCCAGATTCCTTTGTATACATTTTACTACTTTGAGAAACAGTCATTATTCACAACTTGAAAAGGAGAGATATCACCTGAAAAGCATCTAGGTGAGATTAAGAAAAGGGATAATGCTCTTAACTCTCTCAGGCACAGAATCTACAGCTCTGATTTCTCTATTTTTCTTAGGTTGCCCTATATTTCCACAGCTACAAATCTTACTTGTGGTTGGAAATTATGCCACTGTCTTTTTATCCCCCTATCCCATAAACATGTATTTAAATTTTAAATCTAATTCTAAAGGTTGGTGATTTTGTTGGTTGTTGTTTTCACAAATATGGTATTTCCATCATGTTGTGAAAATTTTATTTTCAATTTTTGGAGGTAAAAAGAGCAAAAGCATAGACTGTAATTTTGAGAAGTGGACCTCAGTCAAGCTTGGTATGGAATCCCACAGAATGTGTTCTTCAGCAACTCTGTTGTTTGTATTGAGATATCTGGTAAAGTCTTTGGGGAAAACATACCACGTATCTCTTTAAGGTCCAACCAAAACATCATCTATCCTGCCCTCAGAACAACAGCCTTACTGCGATAAATAGTTCAGGGGACAAAAAAAATCTTCCACTGTAAATCATACTAACCAAACACTACAGGGCCAAATTCTCTATCCTCCACTCCAGTGAGATGCTGTTGGTTCAACAGGAAGTCTGATTATTTGACAAAATTTAGGAGGTTAAAATTAAGACAACATAACTGCAGTCCTCTAAGAAATTCTGTTCTTATTTTCATGCCTCTCTTTTTCTTGGCACCAGGGGACTTTGGGTCAGAGCTAAACAGCTTATGAACTCATTTCCTAAAATTTTCAGTCTCCCAAAAGCTTGCTTTCCTTGGATTATTTTTAATTCAGTCAATTTGTAACACATATTCAGCCTGTATCCTCCACAATATTTTGTGATAAATCCCATTCAATTTCTTATGTACGGTTGCAAGCTTTACTGCTTAACAAACATTTCATCTACTCTCCCATAATTTATATCTGAATGGGTTTATTATAGACATTGCATTTCATTCATTGTGCAGTTAATTCTGCAACATGCTGTCTGTTTTCTGTATGGCCTCTCTACCATTATGTGCTTTCAGTACAATTGAATTTTTCCTTGGGAGCTTTATAAAATGGTTTATGAATATATAATACAAATTGTATTAACAAGGCAAATGTACTTTTTATTCCTTTTGTGAGCATTTCAGTCAATGACTAGTAAGAGAACGAGCATGGTAGCACATCTCCCTCAATTTCTGTTCACTAAGGCTGCCCGTGCAACATCATTTTTAAAAGCTTTATCACTTCAAAAACAAAGATGTTTTTTAAATCTTGGTTGGTGCTGCAGTCATCTCCATGGAAAGGGACACAAGAAAGCTTTGTAAAAGGACTTCTCTCTTTGTGGGGACTTCTCACCTTCTGTTCAGGTAAAAGGATATTTGGTAAACACTACTTTGAAAAGCATCACCCTTTATCATCTCCATGTCAGGCAGTTTATTGCCTTGGTTAACATTATGCATTTGTTTTGCATTAACACCCAAAAACACCAGTCCTGTTGCATTACATGCCTACACGCATATTAAAACAGAGGCAATCCTTGCCCTAGAGCTGTGATTGACCATACACATCCAGTGAGACAAGCAGTGGACATCATCTAAGAACGGGAGGAAGAACAGGGTCAGAGAGGGTTACAACATGTATGATGTGCCCTGTGTGTTCACCAACTGCTGGAGGGACTATGTCATGCAAGGAGGAAGTACAGATGATCCTGTGGCCACACAAATTTCTGAGAGAGCTCCTGGGATGGCAGTCAAAGTATTCATGTATTTGAAAAATAAGAAGCAATGTGTTTCTTTATATAACTTAGTTTTCTTCCATTTGATAGAAAGCAATTTGCACACTTAGAAATAAGGTAGGCCCTGGGCTTCTGAGAACATGTGAAGCTTCCATACAAAGGGAGGTAGAAGCTTATTTTATATCACAACCTCAAAGTGTACCACAACACCCTTGTTAACCCTCACAGAGAGATTTGTTAATGCACTTTACCTGCTCACAAACTTTCTAAATTCTCAGATCTGAGAACATTTAAAACTCTGATAAAAACTCCTATTAAAAACTCCATCCTTCCACTCACCATCTTGGCCCAGCACACTTTCTAGAACAAACTGTGTCCAGACACTGGTTGATGACTAATGGTTTGCCATATGTTCTTACTTACAGCACAGGGGATTAATTCCTCAGTGACATGATGGGAAGGCTAGTCTTCAGTCGGAAATAATGTGGTGCTAACAGAAAAATAAAGGAAATGGAAAAAGTCTGAATATATTTCTGCTCAATGGTAGTGATCACAAGAAGGGATAGCGCAATAAAAGTGCTGCTGGAATTCAGATTCTTTTGAAGTCTGCCCACAGGCTCAGTAATGTCTCTACTATCTGTACTGGGAGGAAAGCAATGTTTAACAGGGTTGCTTTCCTCCCAGTATTGGATACTGTAGAAATACAGCAAGGTGGATTACAGACTACGGTTTGTCTGGCTTCTGCTTTCAGATCCCCTGAAGAAAATCCCCTGGTGTCATTCTGGCTCTCTGGGGTTAGGCTGGATTTGCAGGGAAACCATCACAAATGAAGAGCAAGTAAAAGTACAAGGGACTCTCACATTTCATAAAACTTACGTGCTAGTAGAAGCATTCCTACTTTAGGAGAGGAAAGAGCCCCACTTCTAAAGAAGGGATCTTCTGATCCGCCTTGCAAATGCAAAGTGAGGCTCAGCACTGAAACACTCAAGCAGAGCATCTTGTGCTTTTCTAGATTAGATTCATGTTAGGACTCAGAATTAGCAGTGTGCATCACTGAGCCATACCCACTCCTTATTAAATTCCTCCAATGACAATTTTATTGGTGTTTTATATTAGTGTTAACAAAGGACCTGAATAAGATGTAAGAAATGTTGTATTTTAAATAAAAGTCCAGGTAATGCACCACTGGGGACCTCGGGATCAAATGAGCTTTTATATTTTTATGTATAACGTAATCACTTTTTTCATTATTGTGGTTGCTACATTACTGTTATTAAAGAGTTTATTACCCTGTGGGGGATACTGCTCATTGGAATTACAGACCAGCAGAGACAGTGTGGCTTCAACCCTTAATTTGTGATACAGCCACAGGACAACAGAACAGCAGTACACTGGGACTGGCATGGCATGCTGGGTTCCCAGTACAATCCTGCTTGTACCACGGAAAGTCAGAGCTAGGGGCAGTGGAAGCTGGAAAGTCACTGCTATATGGTCATCTGGATTGCAGGACTTTAGGGCATGCTGGGTTTCTAGCAGACTTTTAGAGAAACTGGCCAAAATAGAGCACATAAGGAGAGGGCAAATTGGCCAAAAAAAGGCAAGATATTACAAGAAATGGAAAATTACCTAACAGGCCACTTATCCCTATTCAAACTTTGGAAAACCTTAAAACTTCTTCCTAAACTGCTACATTGCTATCATTTATTACCAAGGTGACCTTTATCCCCCTCTTGGCAGCACAATGCTTTCACAAGGATTAGTTTTGAAGAGAGTAGTCGATTTATTAGAAGATCCACTCAAGCTCCACTTTAGAAGGAGTCCCACTAATCTCTATCTCAGCAAGCACCACAGTGAATACGAGAGAAAGAAAGGGTGCCAGCTCCTGGGACATGCTGGCTCCTCACACATTTAATGCCTCTTCTTCTACCTCAGCTCCAGGCTGCACTCATGAGCACTGTTACTGAGAAGGGCTGTTCATTCCACTAGGTTTGAGTTTCTGTGCATCCCATAGTTTCCCAGACTAATCATACAGTTAAATGAATACATCCAAGAAAGCAAACATTATTATTGAAGTCTCCTCATTGGGACTCCTGGGATGTTTAAGTATGGGTGGTGCTAGCCCCTGGTATTTTCAAGGCTTGTTTTCAAGGGGGAAGAAGTCTATATGATATGTTAAGACTGGAATGCAAAACATCTAAAGTCTAATAAGTGTGTCCATATCATTACCTGTTGCTTCACTGAAACAAGGAAGGAATCTCTTTGAGGAAGTGAAAAGGAATGTATTATCAAAGCATCTTAAGAAATGCAAGTGATCCATACTGCCCAAAAAGCTTATAGAAGGTGACAGAATAAATAGGTCTTTCTCCTTCATCTCAAGAACAGAAACATCATCTTGCTTCATTTTCTATGTCAAACTGACAAATAAATACCTGTCCTGAGTATAGGAGGAAATGACTCCTCAATTCCACATTCAGTTGCTCCTCTGTTTCCATGTTACGGTAGAAGCAGTGGCTCTGAGCATACAGAATCCATACCTACCAATGCAACACAGGAAAATCCCAGGACATTTATACCCATGAGGGTATTATCCATGATATCTGCTATTATTATTTTTCAGATCTTCCCAAAAGTTGGTATTAGATTTCATGTCAAGGAGAAATGGCACCCAGGCTGGGACCACCAGCACCTCCAGGAAGTATTTGTTGTTTATGACATGGGAACAGGGTTTGTATTGCCATGTGCCCTTTCAGTCAAATACATCTGAGACCTGAAGACCTGCCACAGTTGCCAGGGTAGGGTTGAACTGCTTGGGTGAGGGGACCCAAACAGTGCAAAGGTACAGACACATCACTGCAGCATCCCACTGAACAAAATGCTGAGAGTCCTGACAGTCTTGTCTTGAGAGGTGGCCACCCTCCTCCACTGGCAATTACTGAGCACCCAGGTTATTACCTGCAGTAATAACCCCTTCACTCCACACTCTTGCAGATACTCTGGATGACACAGAATGCTATGACACACATTATGACTGGGGCAAAGGCTTTTGCAGGAGAAAAGGGCTGCCTGAGGCCCACAGAACAGGCACACAGGCATGAACCAAGGCATCTTCCAATAACCTGGAGTACCACCAGCAGTAATGTAAAATCAGATGCTGCTGTGCTTGAACCACACACGTTGTTTTGCCTCTAAGGCCGTAAGGAAGAAAATTCCTAATTCTCCTGAGTTAAGGAGATTTACACTCACCCTCAGCACACATGCACAGAATGAACTCAGCCTTCACACAGCCCCACAAGTGGGAGGCACTCCCCTGTCCTTGGGCACCCATTCACACATCACACATCATGCAGCTCATAAACCATGTCATGCATTAGTGAGACCCAAATAACGCAGAATCTCCAAAGCAGTAACATCTGTAGTAGGGCTATTTAGCCTAAATCACAAGGATTAACAGCCTCTGTGGTTCTAGGAATACACTAATCACGTGCAGTGATCACAGAAGAATTGTGGTCATCTGGCACTGCCTGGCTGACCAAGTGATTTTAATTTTCTTTTGGGAGAGATACTGGATCTTACAGACCACTGGTCTGTTGCCTTATAAAATTAAAGAATTCTACAGTCCCTCTATTATCTCTGTCTCCTCATTATGTCCCTTTTTCATGTGTAAAAAGCAGGAAAGTTATGTTTTAATGTGAAAAATTTAGCATTAAAAAGAAAAAGCAAAAAGCTATCTGCAGACCAAGGAAAAGCTCTGGGACAGGGCTTTGGTCTTCATTTTAATGACTGTTCTACAACCTTGTTTAACAAAATCCTATGAATAGGAGATAACCTAACAAATCCAAGCATATCTATAAATGCAGTGTTGGAAATAGATTACAAAATGTTTTCAAGGAACTTCTAATAAAAAAAAAAAAAAAAAAAAAAAAGACAAAAATCCTGGATAAGCAAGTTGTGTTTTTTCTTTTTTCCTGCACATTCTAAAAGTTTATTAGAAATCTGATAATTTAACAACATTTTTTAAACCCCTGCTATCGTACTGTATTTCCAACACACATACGTGTTCTGAAATTTAATAGATAATTACCATTTTTTTAAGGAACAAGAAGAAATGATAAGACTCTTTTCACTGACTTCTATAGGCTTCCATAGATCACCCAAGAGAGCGCCACAGAAGAACAGCGTTTCAATAATCCCTACTTTGAGTAATAGTTTGAACATAAAAGATTACTGTGCTGAAGGCAGCCAGTGGACATATTTCATACTATCACGGTAGCTTTCTTTCTTATCACTTTATTTCATGATATCATCTCCCTTGGAAAAATAAGACTGTATGATATTTCTGTCTCCTGGAGTTGAGAGGAGCATAACGATTCTATCAGGTTTAATACATGATAGTACTCTCACATCAGTTTTCTGGGAAAATGTAGAAAATCCAAGGGAAGGATTTCAAGGAAAGAAGCCCACATGCAATGTTTGTTCTGGGTATGTTTGACTTTCTCCTTTTTTTGCAGGCTTTTCACCACTACCAGTGAGTGCTGACTTACCCTTTCTATGGAAAGAATAATCATAAATCTGCATGAAGTTCATGATGATTAGTTTCTCTTGGAGTCGGGCCAAAGAATAAGCCTTTCTCCAATACAGACTTCACATGCAGGCTCTGTCAAGAATTCATTTATTAATCCTTTCGATCAAGCCTGGATTAAGCCATCCAGGAGTCCTAATGACATCAAGTAACTCTCTGCTTTGAGATTCACCTTCCAGTTGAAAAAAATCTCCATAATAGCAAGTAGAAGTTCCCCCTGAACACAGCCCATGCTGCATCTTTACTGAATCCTGGAGTCCTCCTGGACACCTGTGTACAGTCAACAATCCTTCCTTTGCAAGCATTGACAGGCTCAAAAGCTCCATTTGAGTTCAGGACACACCATAAGATTGTGTCACAGGCCAAGGGGTACGGGAACACTTGAAAGGTACAATGTGTTGGGAAGGACAGTGTAACCAAAGAGGAGAAGATCAGGTCTAAAACATCCAGTAGTCGACCTAAGACTATCTTTAGTCCTATACTTTTACTCTGAAAATACAGCCATGAAAAGATATTAGCAGCCCTTCAATGTGCAAAAATCTACAGGCTTAGTTACCCATACATAACCGTACATAATGTTATTTTTGTATCAAAGGCAATTGGACTTTGATTCAACTACTACTTTCTATAAGTTGTATTAAAACTTTGTCACCCTATTTCCTAAGAGTTCAGCTGAAAATTGGTTTCTTTAGCTTTTAGCCCCTTTGAGTTTCACAGTTTAAATTCTTTGTCTTTCTCTTCAAAATTCAGATTTGAAGGTTGATATTCTACTTTAGAAACAAGATTAAGCTAAAAACTAATGTCCATCCCTCTTTTATATATTTGGCTATTTCATTTCAAAAGAATTAGCAAGATTTTCCTGTTGCAACACTCCCACCTGGTCCGACTTGCCTTCAAGGGTAGTGTCTCCTCTCAAACCTGAATTCAAATCCCTCCCTCTCCCCCTTCCAACCACATCCCCCTCTCCGACGCAAGCAAGATTTGTTGCAAGCATTTCTCAGAGCTCTAACGTTGTGTGAACTCTTGCAGAATTATTGTTGTTCCAGGAGCGTCCTGGGGGATTTTCAGGGCTGCTGTGAGACAGTGATATCCCTCGTGGAGGACTAATCGACTGTCACTGTTTCCACTGGGAACAATGAAGGTCAGACGTGCCAGCTAACCTGTGTTAACACGGAACTTCCTCGCTCTGCTCAGGAGCGGCTCTGAAAATAACCCCGTGCCGAGAGAACCCTCCCCACCCTTTCATCCAGACCACCTCGACTCAGCCCGAATAATTCAGGCTTTTTGCTCCAGCCCAGTCCCGGGTGGATCGACTCAATAACCCCACAGGGTCTGCTGCTGCTCTGGTCTGTCAGAAAGTGTCAAAGGACAGAAAGGGAGATGCAGGGCAGGAGGGAAGGTTGCCTGCTCGAAGCGTCTGTCCCAGCAGCTCAGCCCTGAGCCCGTCTCTCATCCTGCAGCATTCCCCAACCACTCACTGTTTGAGCGCTTGCTTTTATAACCTTAGCAACTAACCCATGCTCACTCATTTTAACCCCTTGTTTGCCAAGTCCTCTAAAACCTGATCTTTCGTTTTCTATCAACCCATCTCCTCATTTCGGTTTTTGGGTTTGTTTTTTACCTTTCTAGTCACTCGGAGTTCTTCCAGAAGAAACAGACTGTGCGTGTTCACAGCGTGGCAAAGGCTGGTGGGGGAGTTTTGCACCCTCTGCATTTCGAAGCTGGGGTTCTGCTGGTCCTGCAGAACTGCAGCAGGTTCAGGAGACACTCACCCAGGGGTCACTGCCATCCTTCCTCAACAAAGTTTGGTCGATGACATGCATACTCGCAGGTGATAGCCAATGTTTTATTTTAACACATCTGTAAGCATCTGTTGATCTTTCACTTCCCAATGCATTAATGGCCCATGATTTTATTATATTCTGAAAAACTAAGGAGCAAGGGTAAAGCACGGTGGGAGAAAAGGGGGATTGAGAAGTTTTACCAGAAAAAAAAGCAATTCGTAAATATTATGACTTCAAGGGAAAATGAACCACAGCTTGATCACACAACAAGAATAGCAATTAGGAACAATTATTGAATTTAGTTTAGGTATGCAGCATACGTAGGTAAATACACTGAATGCTAATGGTTTTATAATAGTCTTATTAATTCACACACATAGTTAATGTTTAAGATAAACTCCCCATCTTTAGAGTAATTTATGCATTCCACTTTTATAGAATTCCAATTGAATGAATATGAACATAATCATTTTGCACAAATGTTCTCTAAGGAGTGTGCAGAGAGTCTGAGGCAATGCTGAGGCTCCCCACAGCTTTATTCATAATGGATCAGTCTATTCATTCCTTATTAATTTAATGGAGTACAACTGAGCAGTCTAGCAGCTTGAGCTTATGAGTGTTTCACAAATGGGGCTTTTTGCCTGTAATCGCTTAATCCTACTGGCTAGGCCTCATAAATTGAATAAAGGAGCGAACTAGGTTTTAATTAAGTCTAAGGAATGAGCTCGTCTGAAAGATACTTCAGCCTCTTAAGATCACAGTGGTGAAGTGTGTTTGTCCAGGAGCCTAGCAGGGGCAAGCATCCCTGGCTAGTCAGGTTAGAGACCAGTTTCTTTGATGTAAAGTATTTGTTAACACAGTTTTCCCTTTAATTAAAAATCCGTTCTCCACTGTCAGTACCACCTGAGAGTGCAATTGAGAGAACTGCAGCAAACCTGACCAGTTCTGGAAAAGAAAGAGGTTTGGGGCTCATTTTTTCTAACTCCATAAGGCAGCTCCCAGAAAAAAAGCACAGATTGACACCAACAGATAGGGAAGAAAACATTATGCCTTAACAGTTTCAAAGGGCTCTCCCTGGGGCCCCAGTGCCCCTGGTTAAACACAGCTCAGGCAGAATCCATACGGAAAAATGCAAAACTAAGTCAGGCTCTCATCCCTTTCAGGAGTCCTGTACCTTACCAATCTCACACCTACCCACGTGTCACCCCATGCCATGACTTTTGTCTCCATGCACACCCATGTACCAGCTCAGGAGGACTGATTTGGTACTGACTTCTTACTAAATCTGGGTAGAAAAAGGGAACTAAATTTGTTTTTCTTAGAGGCCCAGTCTTGTAAACCTTTCCTGAGGAAAACAGAAAGATCGCATCTCCTGCAAAATGCATCTGCAGCCACTTTCTTTTAAAATTCGGTAGCTGCAGAAACAATTCTGTTCTAGGTTTGCAACCCTGTCTCTCACACAGGCTGGGAAAGAGGGGCATTCAAATTCCTCCTTCCCCACAGTGGTCTCCAGAGAACAAAAATTATCACCTTCCATACTTTTTTGCCAAACTACCTGTTGAGGACATATCCTGGGCAGTGAAGATTTTAAGATTCATGGTGATGAGAAATGCTTTCTCATGTCTCATGAATGCACTCCATTTTCTACTCTGGTGGGCTATCTGGAGTATATGCATTAGATAAAGCAGAGATGTTTGGCACTGAACTCGGTGCCCTCCTCCCCTCTGGGACCAAGGCTGGAATGTAAACTGCACTGTGCACTATCATAAAAACTGCTGGCTTGGTAAATCACCTTCTGAGATGCAGGATTTTCTTTTTGTACGTGTAGATAAGGAATAACATTCTGGAGACTCCTAAACCAAGGGTTCTGTTTGTTTGATGGTTTGTTTTGCAGTATATTGAAGGGGGAAGAGGCACAATTTCCACTTTGATTTTACAGCTTGCAGTATGATTTTACAGGTACCTAAAAGTGCTCAATTACCTGGCTATGGATTTCATACACCAGTGCAATCATACAGTGGAGTCCCAACAAAACTCAAACTCCTTTTGCTGTCTATACAAACACATAACCAGAGAGAGGTCCTGACCCTAGCCAATCTAAAGTAACCCACCTCAGGGCATCTAATCTCTTTTAAAGAGATTTGTCATTCATTGGTAATTTTCCTTCCATCTTTGAAAATCCAAAATGTGAAAATGTAAGGCTGGTGAAAGGAAGGCTAATTTGCCTGGCTTCCTTCTTGTGGGTTTTACTGAATTATCCTGCTGCCCTTTAGTCATGTTTTGGTATTAACTTAGCTGTAGGCTTAAGTTATGCCAAAGGCAGGAAGGATATGAATTTTAATTAGGCATCCATCTCTCACTGAATTCTCCTAGGCTCCTTTGAAAATCCAGACCCCAGAGCTGTCATGAGTGTGTGCGTGCTTGTTTCTGGGCATGTTGTATATATTTGTGCGCACACAAATCTACATAAATAAACAAAGTGACATGATCAGATTTTCAAAGGCATTCAATCTCGAGAAGCACCCCTGTTGTTCTCAACAAGAGGTGGTGCACGCTGAGTTCTTGTTAAAAATCCAGCCCAGATCTCCAGCTGGGAACACTGAACTTCAGACAGCCGAGGCCTGAGATGAGCATACGTGATTTCTGATCACAATTAAGTTTTAATTGCTCTTAATAGATTCTGATCTGGGGATGGGCAAAACAGTGTATCTTTCCAAATGGTTGGCTTTTTTGTCCAGACCCACTCCTTCTAAGCGAGTGACAGCGTTGGGCATCCTGCCAGCCTGAGTCTGGAGGGCTCTGGTGAGCAGCTCACAGGCTGTGACAGGCTGGGGCAGTGGAGGCACTCAGAAAATCTGCTGTACATTTTCTATTAGGTTAAAATGGGGTGAAAAAGGAATAAAGTTAAACAAACACCAGAAGTGCATGTTAAAATGTAAATGCAAGCTGTATGTATTTAAAGGGATATTATGATTGCTTAATTNAAAAAAAAAAAAAAGAAAAGTCCTTGGCTTTTCTCCTCTAAACAGCTTGTTTTCTGTGCCCAGCTAGAAAGGCATGCAAAGTTCATCTTCAGGATGATGGAAGTATTGTGGCCAGCATTTTCAAAGCTGGTACCTATTCAGCATCTAAGACTATTTTCAGACTTATCTAATCTTCTAAACTACTGAAGAAAGAAATTTACTTATTCACACAACAACCAAGAGGACTCTAGCAAATGAATGTGAAGGCTCCTAGATGTACTTGTGAGAGCATTTCTCATGGCAGTCAGCCTCACTGGAGTCAGCCTCCCTGCGGTTATGAAGGACAGACTTACTCTGAAATGAAAACAGAAACACAGAGCTGCAAAACCACAAAATCTGACAAAGGCAGAGACTGAAATGATATCCCACTCTCTTTAAAGAAAATGCTGGACTCCACAAGCAAGAATTCAGTAAGTGGCAAAGAGCTGGTTGGTGCAAAGAAGCATCCATGGATGAGCTGCACCCAAGAAGCTGGACAGCCACTGGGGTCCAACAGTCATAGATGACTCACTAACATGCTAAAATGGATTTTGGAACTTGTCTTTTGACTAACAAATCCCTCAGTCCCAAGCAAATCCCCTCTGTAGCAAACACCACCCTCAGCTCAATCTCTTGCCTACAACCAGCATCTTTCCCTTACTTCCCACATTAAGAGCCTTGGGTCACCACCACCATAGTTCAGAGGATCTGTATATAGAGAAAACATCATAAAAGGCTGCTGAAACATCTCAGGCTGTGAGCAACTTTGTTTTGGAAGAAGTCACACATATGCAAGTCAAAAAGATCCCTTTCTATCCCTTTTTTCAGTTTATGGAGCAATACTTTGAAAATACTTTTTAAATGAGCAGAAAACTTCAGGTAGTATGAACTGTCTCCTGAATAAATGCATACAGCCCTCTAAAACAAAAGCTGCTCAATCAAAGTACCAGTAATCTCTTTTTTAAAATGAATAATTTTCATATGTTTTAAACCAATGGAATTTAAAGGGAATAACATACAACAGAGTGTAACATTTTCCTAACTACTGTAATTTTTCAGGTGTTGCTAAAACAAATCTATTGACTGATTAGTAGTAATGATTTAGAAAGAGATCTTCCAGGGCAAATCACACACTCTCAGTCAATTTACAACAGAGGTCATTCCATAAGTCACAAGTTGTGCACCTCCTTTTAAATAGCTGTCATTCTGAAAAGAAAATAAATACTGAACTCAGAGAAAATATAAAGAAAATGTGGTCAAGGCAATACAAAATTCTCATATTGTTAATTGTTAACATGTATTTCCTCTCTTTTTCATCATACCACAGAAGAAAAAGGCACAACAGGTATAAATATTAAATGTGCATAAGAATTAGTCCTAAAGGGCTAATTTGTTTATTTCCTTGAAAAGCATTGCTGTGATTTCTGTAAACCCTCAGCCCTCATGACAAGTCAGGCACCCAGCAGACAACATCCTGGGAGCCCCACACGTGAGAGGGAAGTACAGTGTCCTTCCCTCCCATTTGGTGATCCCTGGGACACTCTGCAGCACACACAAGCAGCCCAGATCCACAACAAATCTCTGCTACTCACTGATGTGATGTGCAGCAAACTGGGATCACTCATTTGTAAAGGAGATGGAACAATTACCAGCCCACAGTGACAGGGGCAGGATGGAGTCCAGATGTTCATAAATGCATTTCAATCAAATCTGCTTTTCCAGGGGAACAAACAAACAGGTGACCATTCTTGCCTCTGTCACATGCCTGTTGAAATCATCGGGACAACAACATAGCCCAAAGGGTTTGGGGAAGAGGCTGCAGCCCAATTCAGCCACCAGACTGGGTGCCAGGAGTGTGCAAGCTCCATACTGGTCACCAAGCTCCCCAATTTACTGGGTGTAATTCCTCATTAGAAAATGGCATAACCAGGTGGGACAGAAGGGTTGACAGTCCAGTAGTCTTTTTCACATTCCTACAATATGAGAAAATGCATATACAATGAAAACACAATTTGCATGAGCATCAATGGCAAAAAAATAGGATTGCCAGCATTGTCTACCACAACAGCTGTTCAGCATCTGAATGAAATACTGTATCCAGCATTCACCCATCTCATAACATCCTTTTTGTAAGTCTCAGAGGTCACCTAAACACATTTATTGACTTCATTATTTTTATATGGGGAGAAGAAATTGATGGTGCTACAGAGCTGAGCAAATAACTCATAATAAAATCTTTATTCAATATATTTCATCTTTTTTTTACTGTTCCTGCAACACAGTGAAATTCTTATATTTAACCATTATCTAAAAACACTATCTGAGAATTTCTGCAGTAAATTTTTTTATGCTACAAGATGTTCTTGAAAAGTTCAGAGTGAATATTTACCATTACAACTGTGTATATTATTTAGATAAACCATGCAGCACTGTTTCTGTTCTGCAACCCACTTATATAATTCATAGTACAATGTGACTTGTGAATTTTACTGGTAAGTGTACATCACAAATCCATGAAGAGTTGGTTGGAGTGGCTCAGATTCTAAGACTTGTCAATAATTAATTTCATGGGGAGTAAAATTAAAAGGCAATTTGAAAGGATCGCATCCCAAGCGTCCCATCCAGAAAAAACAGAGACCAGAAAATGTGATAGCAATGCACAAATCAGAGGTTGACTAGTGGTACATATTCTAAAATGGAACTCCCTGTGGCATTTTGTGTGAGGGCCTGGATATACTTGCCTTTCTTTTATTTTTAAAGAAGTGTTCCATTCCACTGAGCCCCCATTTTACTCATTTCCTGAGTGGGGGACAAACAAATCCTCAGATGTTACCAGTTACTCCTGGCCCCTTGGCAGAAGTCAAGTGGCACCTTAGCTGATGAATGTACAAAAGAAGAGACTATAAATAATGTTCCTGAAACATACACTTTTTGCATGAAAAGTGCAGCCTGTGAGGTGCTCAGGTGAGGTGCATTATGATGAACCCACATAAACCCTGGTTCCTTCAGCAGTACAGTATTAATTCCTGCTGGAAGAAATGGGTACAGATTTCACAATATACAGCTCTGAAAAGTTGATTTGATTCAGCAAGCTCCTCTTTGGAGTTTGAAGCAAATCCTTGGGCCAAGGAACTGAGACAACCTCAAGTACAGTTATGTTCGTCCTAGGATGCTCACAGGGATGAGGCTCTTCAAACTGAATGAAGTCTGAAATTTGCTTGAGAAAGCTTCATCCATCCTTATTAAAACAAATGAACCAACAAGAGAGGCATACAGATCATTATGACTACAAAATTAATTCAAAGCAAGCCCCCCCACTGGCTCACCACAAAGGGATGGCTCAGTGGCTGTGCAGGCTATGAGGAACGAGCACAGATGGAAATTGTGCTGGGAACACGATGGTGCTGAGCTGTGTGTGTATGGACAAGTTCCATGCCCTGACTGTGCAAAAGGGATTGTTCAGATGTCTGCTCAAAAGAATTTCAGTCACAAGCTCTGCACAAAAATGCCTCCTCTATGATGGAGAGACAAGATGCAACAATTTCTAAGGCCCTAAATGAAAAGCCAAGTTTTATCCAAATGTGCTCTGAATTTTCATGCATTTCTGACCACCATAATTTTGCAAAATTAATCCAGGAAATCTAAGGAAAGCATTGCTTGATTTCTGAAATTGCCAGAAATAAGCCATAGGAAACAGCAGCCTTGATATTGTGACACGGGAGTGAAACAAGGAGGTACCTTGTTCTCATGGTGATGGGCTCCTCTTTAATCTGTACCTGAGAGCGAGCAACTCTATAAATTACAGTGAAGTTCCAAACCTCTCCTTATTAATACAGAATACAGATCTCTCTGTATTGCTATCTCATACAGACTCTGCTGCCCCAACATTTTTATGCTTTTGGTAAAAGAAGAGAGAGTTGAGAAATTGCTGACAGGGACAACAGTTTCATGTAGTCTGCACACACCGTATGAGAATGATAGAGAGCAGCTCTGCCACAGATGACACCCATGTTCCACAATGTTTGCATCACTGATATAAAAGTACTATGACACTGTTAATCTTACTGTCTACAATCCTATTTGCTCTTAACACTACAAGTGATTTTCCAGATGATCTCTTGGCAGAGGTTCAACCAAGGTGCCCACACGCTGACACCCAAGTTCCCATTTCAGCAGATACTTTCCACAAAAGAACAAAATGGATTTGTCCCTCCAATGAACTCCTCTTAATCTGACACATGGGAATAAATGGGTGGGTATCAGTTTACCTTCTACCAACCACATGTGTCTCTCAGTTGCCCAGTCAGTGGGCTCCCTTTGTGAGCAATCTCAAAAGAACAAAGCTGCTGAGGGAAATGACTGAAGTGAAGCACATGGAATACACTCCTTTCTACCTGCAGAGTCTTTCAGTGAGACTTCAGGGGTGAAAGAGTGAAAAAACAAAGCTAAAATCCCTACCTCCTTGAAATCTACGAGATCTTTGCCATTGACTTCAGAGAAACCAGGATTTCTTTGTAAGATACTTTGAAGAAGACTGCAGCATGTTCAGTCCCATTACCCCATGTGTCAGCACTGGCTGCTACTGCTTTTCACCAGCAGAGAATCTGATCCCCTGTATTGCACAGAGGACAGACCCACCGCCCCTCAGTTACCATTGTTACCTGCCTGAGCCAGTGCTGCAGATAAATGGGAGGCTCCAGTCCCCAGGATTCTCAACCCAGTGCCTTTCACCACTGCCAGATTCACATTTTGGGTTGTTTTTGTTTTGTTTAATAGGAGCTTACAGAAGAATGAAACTGATAAACTTCCTCCTGCTCACATTGCAGGAGCAGAGGATAATATAACAAGTTAAATGAAACATTAGGAGAAATAGAAAGCACTTTAGAAAACACGCGCTGCCTCTTTAACATTTCAAATTTTTCTTTTAACGTAAAATTACAGCATAATATAAGAAAGGAATACAGCAAGATACTTTATCACAATACTTGGGCAACTTTAACTCATCTCAAGTGTTATTATAAGAAATAGAATTTACTGGTATGGACTTATATTCAATAGCACTCCTTCCCTTTTTAATGAAATGTCATTATTCCAATACAAATCCTTTCATTCTGCAACCCGCTCCCCCCTTCATCTCACTATATTTCATTTCCTGCAGTTACGTGATATTATTGCCTTTTTTTTCCACAGCTATTGATTTAGGTGTATATGGTTATTACAATGCAAAATAAAACAGTTCCCCCATCCATTCTACCTTGTACCGTTGAACATTAACTTAATTTGTTTCAAATCTGCATTTGATTTGGCAAGGAAACCATTTATCTTTATGAAGAAAGCCCTCATAAAGTAAGGACTTCAGGAGATCACTGCTTTAAAAATTTAATAGCCCTGTGTCTTATACACTAGAAAAATGAATTAAACCTTCAGATATTATATGTCTCAATGTAACCTTTTTGCATTTCATACTATGTTTAATTCATTATATCTCAAGAAAAAGAATTATATAAAACCTCACTAGATTCAGGGTGGTAGTTGGTTCTCAGTTTTGTTTTGACTTGGGTTGGGTATTTTACATTCTAGGATTAAAAGTCTATCAATACAGTATTAACAGCTGGATGCAGCTGATGTTCTGAGGCTGGAGTTGGTTGTGTATCTGATTTTCTTGATTCTCAGCACTGATGACAATCAAGTTCTGAAGCCACTGCCAAATTTGACCTTCTAACATGTATGTGGAGGCAATATCTTGAAGGATGATTTCTGGAGCATGAGCAAAGGACAAGCTTTCAGAGTCTAGCACAATCACAAATCAAAATAATTTATGTACTCTCGTTAGAGTGGGAATATTTGGACTGCAATGCAATATATGATGATTTTTGCATGACAGGTGAACAAATAAGGTAGGAAGCAGAATCAGATAAACTAAAACTGTAGTGGAGACATTCTGATTCAGAGAAACAGTCACTGTATGACTAGGTTAGCAACCAAGGTTAAAAAATCTAATTATTTTGCGGAGATGAGAACAACTTTAGGTACTTATGTCCCATACTTCTTGGAAAAACTAGTATTTCACACTTAGCATTAAATGAGTCATTCTGAACGTCTTTAAAAGGGTGGCTTTCCTTTCTGCAGCGTGTTTTCCTATTCTGACCAACAAGAGCTGTGTTACTTTCATTGATTCATTAATAATTAATTTTTCATCATCACTGAACACACCTAAATCAACTGCAATGAGAAACTTAAATAGCTTTCAGGCCCTGGGCAGAAGCCCCCAGAATCACTGGCCATCTCTTCAGTGCCAGCATGAAGGTCTCCTTAAGACACAGACCTGCTGACCACTTACACCAAGAGCTCTGAGGGAAACCTCCAGAACTCCAGACATTAAACCCCTGAACTCCAGCATATGAATTTCACCATTCTCTGGCCCAGGTCCTCCCACACTTTATTTCTGTGTGCTTTTGGAATTCACCTAGGATCATGAATCCTGAAACCAGGAGTCTAGACAGCAGCCATCCTACTATTCCCTGTACTTCTCTCCCAACTGTTTTGCCCACTCATACACCTCTTCAGTGACTTCTTTGGTTAGAACAAACTTAGCCAAACAAAAATAAAATCCAGTTGCTGAGGTTGATTCTTAGGAAGGTCAGCTTCCCAAACACAGCCAACAAGAAGAGCAGACACGAGGCAGACTATGAAGGCAGACAGCTCAAATGGCCTGGTCTGGCTGAGTCTGGCAGGAAATTTAAGCACAAATTAGCAAACCAGAAGCACATCAATGGTTTCAAAGCAAGAACTAGAAGGCAGTAAAAGTGTGAGAAAAAATTAGTTCACTTACTCAGATGAAGAGTTACAAAGGTAAAAATACCCAACTCTGGGCAGGTTGACCTCAGTAAACACAAGTGAAAGACACGAACTCAGCACAACAGAGAAAATATAAATGTTCTATTGTCTGCTGCAATACTGAAGCAGTATTACCAATTAATTGTTTTTATATTAGGACCTTCAATATTCAAAAAATACACAGAATGAGGAAGGAGTTTCAAGCAGAGACACATCATGAAAGCATCAACGAAAACTTAAAGCACAAGAAAAAGCATCTCAAAGGACTCCTTAAAGGGCACAACCAAGAGATGGGAAGGGGCAATAAAACAGTCAGAAGTTGTGTGAGTAGGGAAAGCAGGAAGCTCATAATATTCAAACCTAAAATAAATTCCCCATCAGAACAACCTTCATCAGCCTGCATCGCTGTATTACTGAGCTATATTCTTTGGTACACCTAAGTTTTATTGATTTTAGAACTACAGAGCAAACAGCAGACTCTAGAAATACATTGGATAGGTCTCATTACAAATCTCTCTGTCTGTATCTTAGAACATTCTTAAGCTGCATTTAGCAAGCAACCTGGAAAGTGCTGATATACTGTGTACACATATTAGAGACATGACTGTATTTGCCTATTTCTTCCCAGTAGGTAACAACAGGCTGTTTTCATTGGATGATCTCCAGAAATGAAATCAGAGCACGGCATTGTGATTACTCAGCTCATACAATGAATTCCCAGTTTCAGAAAGAACAAGTAACATTCTAATTTAGAGTTGATATTTGACACTGTATACGAGGGGAGGGGTCTACTTTCCATTTTCTCCTTAGACAACAGCAGTAAACTGCAAAACTCCCTGCTAAAATGTATGATCTTTGGAGAACGCTAATTGACCTACTAAAGTTGGCTTATTTTATTTGGTGAAATTTGCTTATCACAGGCCTCTAGATGCTCTACATAAACAATATAAACGAAAATAATGAATAGACCAAATACCTAAGTGACAATGGGGACCACATCAATAGCTGTCTGCCCAACAGAATACGGCTCAAAAGAAACAATATTATACCATCTGATCACCTCAGAAGAGAGAACTTTCCCCCCTTCTGAGGTTTGTTTTCTTTGCAAGCACAGGGGGATTTGTTAGTTTGAGGCAGATCAGGGATATCCGCCCCTTGCAGACTGCAGAGCACAGCAGTTCTGTGGATATGAGCACAGTGGATGCCATCCTGTGGGTGTGGGATGTGGATGCACAGGGAGGGCAGGCCAGCCTGGGGAGAGGGGTACACAGTCCCACACTGCCAGGGTAGAGGCTGGCCAGAGACTACAAACAGAACAAAGCTGCTGAGCTCAGAGGGAATCTGGGCATTCCCTACACACACAGGCCTGAGGACAGGCTCGCCAGCAGCAGAGGTTACTTCTGGTTTTACACACTTTCCACAGCAGGGAATTTCTCTCGAGATAACCTGAATTATTTTTTATTGTTGTCACTATTTTGATGCATTAAGTCTAGGGAAATCTCTGAACAGGATGAAATGAGCACATCATTTTCTCATGGAAAGGCTCATCCAGCAGCAATGTTTTCTCTGGGTCAACCAAGTTGGAAAATAAACCAGGAACAGAGGTAGGATCTGAGAGTAAACCACTCACCCTATGTGAGTCACAATAATGCTGCAGGGATATAAACTATGAAACTGCAAATTTAATACAGAAATAACCAGACCAGACTTATGCTAGGGAGCTAACAAAACAAAGTGCAGCATTGCCCCATTCACCGGCGGCTCGGGGAGCTCACTGCTCAGCCTGACCTTGCCAGACTGCTGGTGGGCTGATGTCTCAGGTGGCTTCACAGCCCCCTGGTCCACTGACACCAGTTCTGAAACACCAGCTGCCCTTCCTGATATGAGGGACAGAGGACAGACCATCCTCCACTTTGGAGAGGAGGACCCAAGGTGTGTGTCCTGCTGGCAGCACCCCTTGCCATGCAGTGGCCAGACTGGGATAGGAGACTCTCAGCTGTGCCATGTCATTCACTCCATTCACCATTCCCAGGACTATGCAACTAAGCGGTCTTAAGTAAGTGCATCTGCTGATTCCCCAGACAGTGAAAGCAAAGCAAACATTAATACCTGTTCTTAATAGATTTCATACTATTTTGGAGCAGGTACATGGAGTCAGAGACATTCCTGCTCTTCACAGATTTAAAAGTTTGGATAGGGAGACGCTTCATTCAATCTCCTGCTAATACAGTATGAAACACTCTTCACAGCTGTAATTTCCTGTAGCATCTAAAATGTTTCCTGTTAATATTTTCCATGTTGTTGCTGTTTTTATGAAAAAAAAAATCCCCTAAATATTAACATTTTCAGATGGCAGAACGGAGAAAGCTAATATAACTCTTAGAGACACAGCATACAAATCCAGAAATAGATCTAAAGGCAGATTTCTCAGCACTCCCTAAATTCTGGCAGAGGGAACAGACCAAAACTCCAGTCCAACCTTCTGCTTTTCCTCAGCCAGTGCTCAGATGTTGTAATTTTACCTCGATTCTAGCCAGAAGACAAGCCTCATTTGTAACACAGATTGTGCACCTTTATTTTATCATTGTATCCATACTAATTCCTCTGTTGTCCCATTTCCACGGCAAGTAATAATCCTACCTTTAAATACTTGGAGGAGAAAACTTACACTTTTTTTGTTGGAGAGAAATTGTATTTCACAACTATAGTTACTCTGTGCTCTTACTGTTGAAAGATTTTAGCTCAATGGGAGGTTTGAGAGACAGGGAACAATAAACACAATAAAACTACAAAGTAGCCAAAACCAAAACGAAACAGAAAAAGCCCGGAATTTTAATCCTCGCTCTAGCTACCCTCAGAAATCCCCTTTTAAAAGACTTAATGACTCCCCATGTTGTGAGCACCTAAAGGCCGAGGGATGCCCACCAAGACGACCAGGACTGGGCCAGTTGTGTGCCCGGCATTCGCTGGGAGCTTCATTGCCCCAAGAAAACCAGAACATGCCTGAGCCTTGTAGGCAGCAGCAACAGACCCAGTAAACAACTGCTATTATTCCTTTTCTGTTTCTTTGTCTGTGCTGCCTGGAGGGCAAAGCCAGCTTTGTGGGAGCATTAGCTTGGCTCCCCTGGCTGCCCAGCCTAATTACACGGCGAAAACCAGTGGGCTGATGGCTCATCTGGTAACTGGAACTTGGGACCAGCAGCCCCTGTCAGTGAAACTCGGTGCATTCATACGAGCTGAGGTCTGTCTGTCTGTCCATCTGTCTGCCTGTTTCATCACCTGGCACGGGGCTACAGGATTTATGCAGTGGCTCCCCTCTACCTAAGCAAGGAAAATACCAAACTGGATATTATTTACAAGACTGTGCAATTAGTTGCTGAGTTGAGTGCGCAGATTAACATTTGTTCATGTATTTACTCATATACTTGTATATACTATGTACCCTTGACCCAATTTTCAGCAATGATCTCTACAGCTGTGGCCATAATTTGTGTACTCATAGACCATGAATATTGGTAATCAAATGTCCTGTGAGTGTCCACAGATCTGGGAAATACCTAACATGGGATCAAGGCATGCCTTCTGAGAGTGTTCTTGTTCTGGCAATGCACTCACTTATACCAGTGGAGAAAACAGTGAGTTTGTTGAGATTCTTGGTAGCCGCAGCAGCAGAAAACAAGTAGACAAGACTGAAGACACAAATATACCTCTAGTTTCAGGAAATCTTGCTGCAAGTCACCCTAGTTTGTAGCTTATATGAACACTGAAAAATTCTCAATTTTCCCAAACAGCATTTGGGACACTGCTCAGTTTCATGACTTTCAGAAGATTCAGCTTCTGAAGAACTTCATAACATGTATCATTTCCAGTAAAAAACTTTTCTTCACTGAGAACATGAGTGCAATTTTAGTTTTGTCATAAATCTGTCTGTAAAATTTCTAGCCAGACTTTTGTTAGAAGGAGAAAAGTGACCCTTTTTTGTTAAAAAGAGAAAAGAATTTTCACCAGTGTCATCACCTGGTGCCAGGAATACCATGGCTGGCAAAGCCCTGCTCCAGTAGGAGCAAGTTGTGGCCCTCTGGGTCACTCTGAATTGCCCTGTCCTGTACATACAGAGTCAATTAAATCAATGAGAAGGTGTGTGGGATACAAGTGACCCCCATAGTCCTTCCTGTAACAAGAGACTCTTTATTTGCCCACCTTTTTTCCACGGAGAGCTGCAGTCATTTCTGCCAGGATAACACACAGCAAAGCACAGGGCCCATGGATATTTGTAGATCAGTCCCGTAGAGTGTCATTACTGGGTTTTTCAAATTTGGGATCAAATACCCATAACTCACCACTTGTATCTCTTTATATTTTGATTATTTAGATGCAAATCCATGGCACAGAACAAATTCCCCCTCTCTCAAAAGCAATCGATTTGAAAAGCATGCGGGTGAAAGTCTGAGTTCTCAGTCTTTGCAAGTGTCCATGACATGAAAGACTTAAAGTGACTGTAAGCTATTTTCCTTGCTTTCCTTTTTTTCCTTTCTGTCAAGCTGCCAGATGATTTTCTTGCCATTAGCACATGCCTATACAGGCCAAACTAATGCTTGCCTTTTTGGACATATGTGAGGAAATAAATGTAATTACAAGCAAGATGTAATCACAATTGCTTTACTATTAAAGCTGCTGTATTCTCTCACGGTTTAGTTAACAATACATGCAGAAAAGTGGAATTGCTTGATGTTCTCAGAAAAAGGGAAAAGAAGGGGAAAAGATAAATATGGCCTCTTTCATTTATATCTGTGAAAACACAACATTTAAATGCAGAATTTGACTTTCCAAATATCACACCAAAAACCTTTTAGCAAAAACAGCAGGAAGAGAAAGCTCTTTAAACCATGATATTCCATGAAGGATTATGAAAATAGAGGTCATTGCAAGAAAGAGAATTGCAAATACAACTTGAAAAGCTTCTCACATTTGTAAATACATCGAGGAGAATTTATTCCTCTCTGGTTTTGCTACCAAAGGATATTTACAGGTTCCCAGGGAAAAAGGAAGAAAAAAATGACATCAAATTTGATATACTCTGTGTGGTGCAACATGCTGATGTGTAGTAGTAACACTCAACTGAGCTTCAAAGGAAATGAGTTTTCTAGGCTGGAGTTACACATTACTGGCCTGATCCTGACAACACACTGAGCATTTCCTGAGAGCTTTCGTGTGCCCTCAGCTCTCACTGAATTCAGAGACAGCTTCTGATTTCGTTTGGTGCTGGATTATGATCAGGAGTAATGAGACAAAAATGTAGCATGCTTCAAAGCAGGAGCTGAAGCTCACCTTAACTGAGCCCATCACGCCGGGGCCCCCTCCTTTGTTGGGGCTCCAGAGTGATGAAATAATAACAATTAGGATCCTAATAACAAAGTGAATCTTGGTTTGTCTGTTCAGACAGCCCCAGACTCTGCTCAGTGTCATACCCTACATGCCCTGCACAAGAACAAAATGCATCTGTGCTCTGTGCAGAGGTGCTGTGCCCTATTGCTGACACACGAGTGGCTGAAGGCATTCCCAAGCCTTTGACTGACGGGGGTTCTGAGCAGGTTTCAGTGCCCTGGATCAGTGAAGTCTGTTTTTCAGGAAACCCCAAGTACCAGCATCATCAAAATTACTCCTCTTTAAGGCACAGGCTATCTTATTTCCAAGCAATTAAGCCCAGAGCCATGTGCAGAGGATGCGCAGGCAGCCCCTTCAGACGCAGGCCATAGGAGGTGTTAATTTGTGACAGATGCAGGTTGTGTTCTCCATCCATTACTGATGGATGACTCCCACAAACTTCAGCCGTTTGGGGGTATATGCACTCTCAGATGACCAGGGCATTAATACTCCTACTGAGCTGCACTAGATTATCTGAAACTTCAGATATTTCTAAACTTGTATTATGAAGATAAACAGGAATAAAGTGACGTGCACCAAAATCAGCCTTCCCTGCCCAAACTTTTTGGGGAACCAGATACTGGAGAAGATCTCTGAAGTCTGTGACATAATACAGGTGACAGCTATCCCCACTGAAACCAGCCCAAAGGCTGCTCATCTCTACCAAAGGCTGCATCCAGGTCTGCCTTTGCCACTCCAGCAATACAGTTTTGCTTGAACTTGGCAGGTACTTTATAGCTGCAAGGTGAAACTGGTGACTGAAATCAATGGCAAAGCTCTCCCAAGCTTTAGCAGAACTAGAATTTCACATTATGATTTCTTTCTGTACCAAAAGAAAAAAAAAATCAAGCAGAGGGATGGAGCTCAAGTTCTCACTGCCCAAACATCTGATACCAATAATACTTCTTTTACTCTGTCTAAAACTGTATTTAAATTGCATTTCTGGCAGGTTTTGAGATATGTGATATAGATCTCCTGCTATCACATCAGATGTAGTTTCCTTCAGAACTGTTGAACCAGATGTAAAATGTGAGAGATGTAAAAAGTAAAATAAAAATCCTGCTCAGAGTAAAGTGTTTCTGACATGTGGCTATTATATATGAGGTTTTAGATGTATATCTCCACTCCAGCCATTTAAGAAGGTACACAGTACCATAACTCTATTGGAGCTGATTAGTGCCAGCTACTTGTGATCAGTAGGAATTTAAAAACCAAGGGCTGCCAAACACTAACAATTTATAAACTGTATGCCAGCAATGTGCTGCAACTGAATATTCTGTAGTGCACTTAATTTCAAAGTAGAGCCATATTTAGAACATTGGGGGGAGGGGGGCAAGAGCTAATATATCACGTCAGTATTTGATTTTCAGCACTTAGAACTATACATGTTCTGTTTCTTCCCAACAAAGAGAACCAGAGGCACAGAGTGAAAGAAATTCTTGTCAAGCAGTTGCACAGACAACAGGTATAGTGGCAAAGTAATTCTCCCTTTTCAAGCATAAAATTGTCTCTTCCAAATCTCAGTCTCAAATGTGTGTAGGTATAGATCTGAGTTACAAATGAAGAGCAGTGAACAAGTACTTTGGCAGCAAAGGTGAGTCAAAGCACGGGCGACACGGAGGAAGAAACAGCTGCGCTCCCAGCACATTAGCATCCTGATTGTATCCCGCTCCCTACAGACTCCACGATCACTTGCATGACATTCAACACTATCTGAGGAGCAAAGGAATTTAACCAACTGCCTGCTCTTAGGAGAGAAGGGCAACGATTCTCCTGTCACTACTTTTATCTCTTTGTGACCCTTTTTTAGTTCAAGGAAATCACTCCTGATTTATTGTACTGGGAGGAGTATTAGTCTGAGTCTATTGCACTGCAAGATCACAAGTCCTCCATAAAGTAGAGCTTCCTGTCTCCCAGGGCCAGGAATTTGTCCCTCCCTGGTGACTATGTGTCTACTGACATCCCAAAGGCTCTATGCTGCATAGTGTCTTCAGTTAGATGGTACAGCTTGGACCACTCCAAAACTGAATATAATTGTGTCCTGTGATCAAATCAAGATCAAGCGAAGCAGCAAGAAAAAGGTATAAAGCCAGCACAACCAATCACCAGGAATCAAAAAAGGCTTCTAAGAAAATCATCTGATGAGACAAAACTTCATCCTGATTCCAGGAGACAGAAGATGGCTCTGTTGTACACAACACCTTGAAACCAGTTCAGCAATGCAGAGATGGACACTACTGACAAAGTCTGCTGTAAAGCAAAGGAAGATCCTTCTATCATTCTTTGCCACAAAAGATACACAAGAGAACTATCTTTTCCTTTTCTTTTTTTTTTTTTTTTTTTTTTAATTAAGAACAAAATACTTCCACAGCTTAGAAAGCCAAAAAGACTCTGTTTTAGAAGTAGAGCTAAGGAAAATTCACCTATAGTCCCTGTAGTTAGTCTCTATCTACATATTTTTTTCTGTAAGTACCTAAATCCCCTTGAGTAAACACAATATACTGAAGTTCTATGCTTAGATGAGCTCCTTCACTTTTAGGAGTTGAAGGAGGATAAAATGCAAATGAGATCTTTGACACCTCAGCTCCCTGATGCAAGACAAGGGGCACAAGAACCAAGTGAGGAGCCCCAGCATGACTGGAGAGCAAGGAATGTGATAATTCCTGTCCTTGTTGAATTCTGGCAAATGCTGCTTGGATATTTTAATTTCATTGTAATTTGTAATTGTTCAAATTGATGACATCCCAGTTAATGGAGCTATAAAAACTTACATGAGGCTCAAGGCTCAAAGGCATGCCTGCAGGATGGAGCGTGGGGATTTGGTAAAAGGGATTTAAAGTGGCCTCCATGCTTCATACAGGCATAATTTGGGCCACTGTGATAAAGGTCGGGGAAGGCTTAGGGAATGATTTTTATAGTGCCAACAGTCAGGAATTTTTCACACTGTCACCAGCTGGGCATCATCAAACTCTCTGCGCTATGGCACAGAGAATCACAGAGTATTCTGAGTTGGACCCATGAGGATCATCGAGTACAACTCTTGGCCTTGCACAGGACACCCCAAAAATTCCACCATGCACCTGAGAGGATTGTCTAAACACTTCTTGAACTCTGCCAGGCTCGGTGCCATGACACCTTCCCTGGGGAGCCTCTTTGGTGCCTGTCCACCCCAACAAGCTAACATCCTAACATCCCCACAGAGCTAACATGGGAAGCCCTACAAACACACCTGGAACACCCCACCCCAGAACAGCCCGTGTGCTGAGCACCCAGCACTGCCTGTGGTTATTCAGAGCCAGGGGTATTGCACAGCCTTTGCAAAGCACACCTCACCCTTTGTACTCAGGAAGAGTCACGATACACCCTGGTTTACCTCAAGGGCCTTAGCAGAAGTCGTGGAGTTAGATACTTGTGATGACAAATGTTGAGGTTTCTCAATAGGTATTTTAATTTGGGATCCTGCACTGAATTACCACACCCCAGTCCTGCAAACACAATCTGAGATATGGCAAACATTTGGAAACATATGGAAATCCAGATGTTCTCTCATAGAGCACTGGAAAACATCACTACAGACTATGCTCAATGGATGCCTGTTACGATCTCACACTCACGTTTTTAGAGAAATGCTATAGAAAAAAAAAAAAAAAGAGAGAAATTGATCCTAATGCTAAGTGACATTTTAGCTCAGTCACAATTACAATCAACCAGACTTACTCTTTGCATTAGTAGCAGGATATGATCCCTAAGTTCATACAGGGTTAAGTTTGTCATCCTCAGAGATTTCTTAATGACCCTTGTTATCTAAGCCCCGACTTGGAATGGTGGCTGTGTATTATGTTTTCAGTGCACATCCTCAGACATATTAGGACACGAAGAGAACCTGACAGGGGGAAGAATATTTCCTCTCTCCTCTGAGATGCCCCAGGAGGGTTTTCTGCAGGTGACCTCCTCAGACCTTGGCTCTACATTAGAGTTATTGTCCTGAGAGAAGATTCAGTTAAAACACACAATTCATTTCATATAGTGCTCTTGAGTTTATTCTTGGTGGCAGCTAACTTGTAAAATTTTATTATGGATTCTTCTTTGGTTTCCTTGATGGAAAACAATTATTCTATCATCAGGTCTAAATGATATACCCTGCTGGACTACACAATTTTCTTTCCATTACTATCTTCAGATAAAATGTTAATTTCTACTTAAAAAGAAGTTCAAAACATCCTTCCCAACATATTATCAATATATTAATTTAGATGTCATGCTTCTAAATGGCTGTGTTCAAACAGGCCTGGTATTTTAAAACACGACTTATGATTTCTGAATAGAACCTGTTGATGACAGTAGTAATTATAATTAATATTATTATTTAAAATAAAATTATTAATAATTATTATGATGATTATTATGTAGCAGTGTGCTGATGTCTCTTACAAGGGCAGAGTTGGCTGTTGTGGGCAATACATAAAGGCTTGGTAAGAGTTCCCCTATGCCTGAAACTGCTCTTACTGTCACCAGGGAGAAAGCCATGGTGCAGCAGAGTCCTGCCCTAGGAAGCGAAGCTGCAGCACAGGAAAACATGCACCTCCTGCCCAAATAAACTGGCTATCTCTGAGAAGCAGCAGTGCCTGCACAGCCACCAGTTCAGCCCCAGGAGCAGCAGGGACCTGTCAGAGAAGTAGTACAGCAGTGCCCTGCTTTTCCAGCTCTCCTTCCAGGGCCAGCCTGTCCAGAAGTCACCCAGGTATCTGTGTGCTTCTTACTAAGGGCAGGTATACCCCATGCAACCCAGAAGGCTTGAGAAGGGCTTTGCTGCCACCTAGAACCAAGACTACCAAATCCCTGCTGAGAAAAGCAGCTGTAAGGATGTTCAGGTATGGGGCTTTTCTCCACAGTAGCCTTGGCATTTACTTGGGAGAAAATGTCAATGACAGCAGAGCCCACACAATTTATTTACAAGATTGTTTTGAGATGACTGTGGAGGGTACCTGACCTTGGAATACATTTCTCTACAAGGACTTTGGCAAGGAGCTATTCTTATGCTACAATAAAATCTTCAGTGTTGTGACCCCACCCTGGTTTCATGTCCTCACCCTTATGGCTCCTCCAGAGCGACAACAGCCAAGGCAAGAAGCTAAAGCCACCCTCTCTCTTTGCCTAAGCATGCGTGTTCTCAAAGAGAAAGAAGTGGATAAAGAACTTATCTGAAACCTCTTAAAACTTCACCAGCATTAAAGAACCCACCCATCTCCACACTGCAGCAGGTGCAGTGCTTTGGAATCAAAAGTGCTCTCAGAAATGGACAGGTTTGAGTTGGAGGGGTCTATTTCCTGGGAAAACAGAGATTTCAGGCGTTATGTGCGCTCTCTCTTTTATACAGACACACATACTAGAAGTCTGATACACATTCACAAACAATGAAAAATTCAGGCTTCAGATAAGGATGGTCTCTGTGCTTACAGGAGGTGGAGCCCAAAATGTTTTTATCAATCCTTTTCTTTTAAATCCCTATGCAACAGGCAAATGATGTTCAACTCTCATCCCCAAAACTTGCAGTTCCCAAGTTGCTGTTTCTAATTGAACTTTCTCTTGCAAAACAGTCTATTGAAAAATTCACCGACACTGATTGAGCCATTATTCATATATTTGCCATATATAACATGAAAAATCCAAGCCACTAGAAATATTCTGCATTTTCTCCAGTGCACTGCACAGTCAGATTGCTCTGATGAGATGGCAGATGCAACCTAGGAAATTAAAGTAAAGCCAGTACTGTGGATTTGTATTTTGAATCTGGTTGAAAGCACAAGGAAAGCACATTTAAAGCAGCTTTGTACAAAGCTCATTCCCCGGGATGAATCTTCGTTTTATAGCAAGTATCACGGTGGGGTAGTCTGTTGAAAAAGCCCAGGTCTTCTGGAGGAAAACGTTCAGAACATGATTTATTTAAGGCTTATTACAATGTCCTAGGAAATCATTTCGTGGTTTTTTCCATGCTTTCATATACCCCTGAACATCAATTTGGAGGCATGCAGAATTATATGATTCCATGGAAATTAACATGGTAATGAATATTAACATGACAATTAATAATACACTTAAATGTGTGTCATGCAGTTGAGTGAGCCAAGAATGAGCCAAATGTGTTGTACCAACTAACCCCCCACAGTTACAAGACAGAAATGAACAGCATTTTGTAATTATACACAGTGACATATTTTCTCATATCTACTGCCAAAAAAAATATCACTTTTTGGAATTAAAAGAGAGAGCAGCAAATAGAAACAGCTATGTCATCAGTAATTGCAAACATGCTTTCAGCTCCAGCTTCTGATAACTATCCAAAGGCATTCTTTTAATTGGTAAAATTGACAACTGTCCAAAAATAGAGGAGTCCTTAAGGACCATGTTCACTCTTAACAAGTCAGATAAAGAAATCAGAGTGCCTAGAAAGTTTTGCAAGGAGATGGGAATTAGCAAATAAGCACTACAACCAAAAAGTAAATTGTGCTGCTTGTAAAGGGGCTTTTTAGATATTACATGATTCTGTTAACTGGGTCCCATGGGGTCTGACCAAGTTTTCTATGAGAGATGGACAACAGATTGACTTACAGTATTTAAAATATAACCTGCTCTTACAGGAACACTAAGAGGATTGCTTAAGACAAGTCTTCTTAACACAGGTGCTCTCTAGCACATGCTAAAACAAGCTGGTGACATCCAGAACAACTTTCCAGCTGATACAGAGTCAGATAACTTGGTTCCAGAGCTCTACAACTAAAAGATGCTTTGGTAGAGCATTATGCAGGTGAGATCTCAGATCAAGATGTTCCTCAGTGGCAGTGGGAGAAGCTGATGATCCCATACAGGAGCCCCCACCCCACTCAGAG
Source organism: Formicarius rufipectus (assembly GCA_013399695.1). Lineage (NCBI taxonomy): Eukaryota > Metazoa > Chordata > Aves > Passeriformes > Formicariidae > Formicarius > Formicarius rufipectus. The sequence goes on along the minus strand of VXAU01001886.1, from coordinate 2,941,882 downwards.
GTGAAGTGGCTCATGTGAACGAGGTCTATAAAATGATCCACAGGCAGGCAGAGGGAGACTCTGCCAGATCTCCTCTGCAGCCAAAAAGAAGTTTCATCAGCCTGATCACATTTGAACATTAATCCTTACTTAACAAGGATTATTGCTTGACAACATCACAGGCAGGCAACAAAATAAGGTCCCTTCTCTGAACTTTCTTATCTAAACAAATTTAGTCTTTCAAGCATTACACTACACTCCTGTTAAACAACAAAGCCAGAAGCCCACAGACTCTGCTCCTCATGGACTGAAGAGGATAAGGATACTGAAAGCACCTAAGATTCCATGTCTAGAGAATCCAGAATACCAAAGTATCTGCAGGTCATAGGTGGTAGCCAGGTAATGAAAAAAATCTTCAGTGGTAAGAGCCTTAACGCTGCTCATTTTCAATTGGAACTGAGCAGGAAAGTTCTCAGCAGGTGAAATGTCTCTCTATGCACCTGGCAGAACAAATAGGTACCACAAATCTCTGCCCCCTGCCCCCTCAGGTATATTCCATACACCCTGTATCAATATTTTGCCTTTTTGCTACTGATGGTTGTGGGAGAAGTTAGCTGCAAGTTCCCTTGAAATCAGCTTGTTTCCCTATGATTAGCTGTCTCCTGTCTACTTGTAGTGTTTCAGTGACTGACAATACCGTCTTCAAAGAACAATTAATAGAGCTTGCTGGGGCCCAACAGTTGTCATGGACATGGCTTTGTGTACATCCTAAACCATGTTGTTAATATGTATTTTGACAGTTGTTGAAAACATGTCTAATTTTTTGCAAACACCACAGCTCTTTCCAAACAGCAAATTTTGATGGCATAATGCGTATTTACAGGTATTTTAATAGTCTGTTTTATTTCTAGTTGTTTACTCAAAGACTACATCAAGTCTTCCAAGCCTTTCTTTGTGGGCCATGTGTGAACTAAGTAGGCATTCACCCATTGTTCTAAAAACATGTCATTTACACAGCTGATCCATCTGTAGAAAACACTACAAATCAGACACTGTACTGGGAAAAAATAAGATTTGAATATTACCTGGGGAATGTTAATGTGATACATCTACATCCACAGGGCACAATTCTGCTTTCAGGGTGCCAGCATAAATCCAAAGCACAGCTGCTAAACCAATGCTGTTTTGCTCTTCTTTTCTTCTTCATAAGTAGTAGGACAATTCAACTCTTTCTGAAACACATGGAAAGTTAGAGAGGAGTCCACTGTTAGTAAGATTTCCACTAATTCAGGTTAAAATACATTAGGAATAAACATTTAATTATGTTCCTCTGTTCCTCTCTATTTCAGGCCTCTTCCATGTAAAACTTGAACTGAAATCCCCTTTCTCAAGTTTTACAACATTCCCAATTCAAACATGGTAATACGGGTTGGTAAAGAAAGAATCCAATAGGTAGCGCACCACAAGTTCTTCAAGCCTAAGTTATTTTAAGAGATTCCCACTGAGCAGATCAAAAAATCTGATTTCCATTTCAGTGCTGTCACTACTCTGTTCACTGTACCCTGGTCATCTCTAAAAACAGACCTCTGTTTTGTCCCTCTGCAAAGTCCTTTGCAATTTGTTTTGAAAGGTATGGGTGCAAAGAGTCCTCCAACATCTAAAAATGGTTACAAAAAGTTTTGGTGTTGTCACCATTGTCAAGCAGAGTTTCTTTAAATGCTCAAGTTACTCTTCTGTCTTGTGCAGAAACTACTACAATAGTATCCTAGACACTACTGCATCACGAACAAAACTGGAAAATATTCCGAGCACTTGAGAGCTTTGCAGAGACAGACCTAAGAGTGTAAGGTGCATCAAATGTTTTACCACAGGCCTATCTATATATCACAAATATCAAGTTCAATTTTAAATGCAAGAAGGGAAAAAATGAGAGATATGAAATTCATATGCTGCAATTAAATGGAGAACACATGCAAACTGTAGCAGAAAAATAATGGAAACATGAATCGTGTATATTGCATCTGTCTGTTATTATGGAAGGAGTGGCAATGATTAGTAGAAATAGGGTTGCAAAATTATTTCTTATATAATATCACTTCCTGTGCCCACAGGGAAAGTGTGATAAAGACAAGTCACCCTTAGGCAAAGGCAGAAAGCAAAGCTGGGAAAGAGGAGCACTCAGTTGCACAGAAGCCTTGGCAGCCAAAGGAGGTGCCGACTTCTCTCCCTTTGAAGGTACCAGCAACCAGTCTTGGTGCTGGCACACCTATCTGAGAGAAAGATAACACTGCCAGGGACCTACTGCCTAGATATCCTGATCAGCAAGGGTCTGCATCACAACCACCCTGCTCAAAGGAGGGATGGTAAGAACACTCTAAAAGCTCTAAAATGTTGATTTTGTGGACAGTATTATGCAAATTCAATGGTGCATAAATGTGAACTTTTATATATACACTTAGACTGGGAACTTGCAATTACACACACATACAGATGGCCCTGTTCCCAGGGAGAATATTCCCATACTCAGCATTATTCACAAGTATTGTGCCATGTCTTTTTATATATCAAATGTAAAACAGTTCTGCTGACACACAGACATGAGTGTCTCTGGGGTCCTGGTACATGCATGGCTGCAGAGGCAGCCATTGGTATATAGTGGTGGTGGGCAGAGTTTTTGCTCTGAGGGTTTAACCCTGAGGTCTTCCAGAAGCAGAACTTATCACATTGCCTAAGACCACAAGATAATGCAGTGGCAAGCTTGAGCTGGCAATCTGGGTGGAGGATCTGCCCCCTCCACCCAAACCTGACTCACTGCAGCTCCCTGCAGCTGAAGTATCAAGGGGCAAGGTCTTTGATGGTGGTTGATGCAAGCAATCAATTTGGATGCCTTTTAGAAGTGCTGAAATAGGCGACCTAACTGGGGATATCTGAAGTTTGCAGCACTGAAGTTCCAGACTGGGTCTTCTCCCCATCAGAAACCAGGGTGGGCTGCAGTAGACTTAACTGATGCTCTCTGTGCAGCTTCATTGACTCACAAAGATACAAGACAGAGGAAGCTCAGTTGGCTTAAAACATCTCTGCTTTTCTCCTGATTCCATGAGCTGCATCACTCAGGTGTATCACTACCAAGCCCAGCTATGGCACACATGTCCTGTCCTTACACACACGCTGCTATGAGCCCTGCTGCATTCATATAACCAACATAAACACTCCTGGATTTCTTTTGCACTGTGCTGGGCTTGGAAAAGGTGAGGGAAGGAAGGTATTTTCTGCAAACAGAATTTTTCATAAGAGGCATAGTTACCTTTGGTATTACAAATACAAGAGCAATAACAATATATACAGGCCTGAGCAAAATGGAGATTCTGGCAGGTATTTTTTCCCCTATCATAAGCACACTGGACCTAAGGCAAGGTTTTCCTCTATTTAATAAAGAAAATGGAAAGGTAGGGAGAAAACTAAAATTTAAAAAAAAAAAACAAAACAAAACCGCATTGCCTCTCAAATTACACAACCTGCTAAATATTTAGGACATTCTTTCCCGCAAACATTTCAAATGGATGAGAAAGAGGTTTGTCTTCTTGTCACTTCACATCCTCTTGTGGGCCAGACTCATTCCTCTGGAAGCTCACTGAAGGCAATGACACAGCAGCAGGGATGACAGATGAAACTCACAACCCACATTTTAGCATCTGCCATTCATACAAATCAGCTCAGGATTAAGATGCAAGTGCAGATACTAAAGGTGCAGGTCGAGGAGACGATTGAAATAGCATGAATAGTCTAAAATCTGCTGCAAATGTGTGTGTGGAAGTCCACACAGTCTTTGGGTTAGAAAGGAAGGGCTAGAATGATGTAACAATAACTACCATTGTTTTTCAGTATTTGCTTAGAATGACAGTATTCTTGCCGTTTGGGGGGTTTTCCCCCCACTTGCAGTGAATTGCCATCACACACTCTCATTGTAGGGCTGGTTATCTTTGTTGTAAAGAACAAACTGACAAGTGTTTACAGTTGACTGGTAGAGTCACTCTGTAAACAGTCCCTACCTTTGCAAATCATCAGTCTAAAACACTTTAAACTTCCTTAAAAGCACCAACAAAACTTCCCTGGCCTTTTAAACTGGAAATAGAAAACCTGATTTCAATAACAGGCCTCAGCCAATCTGAGTTTATTAGCAATTGAATTAGAAGCTGACCTCAAGTCCAAACGAAAATCAGTGAACAGTCATTAGATCAAGTAAAAATGAAAGTGAAGATGGCAAAAAAGGCATAGCTGTAATCATCCATCCAAAATTAACTTCTCAGCTATCAAGCAAAAAACTGCTGTTAAAAGCTTTTTCACGTTAGGCTACTTGTTCTTCATAATAATTAAAATACAATGCTTTAATAAAAGAGTTGCATTTATATTCTGATAGTCAAGCTGGCACTTAACTTGATTTGGGGCTGTTCTCAATTAGAACTGTTTATGGTCTCCAAAATCCCTTCTTGGATGCTTTAGAGGTTCTGCACCAGAAAGAGGAGGGGAAAACTGGCAGATCATAACAGAGATGTGAGAACTGTACTGAGAGGAAAAAAAAGCAAACCCCCCTGGAATCTGGATTCTGAACTCCACCAAAGCCAAGCTGAAATGAAATGTAAAACTTTGGCCAAATTCCTGAATTCTAATATCATGATTTTCATTTACAGTACTTATTTTGCAGCACATATTGATTTCACATTGGGCACACCACTGTTTTTAAGAGCAGTTTTCCATTTGCAAGGTTTCCATCTGCCATTTCCCGGCCCTATCTCCCACAGTGAACTTCTCACATGCGACCAGTTTGAGTTGGATCCCCAAGACACCTCTGTCTCCACTGACACTGAGGATGAGCACATCCCATGTCACCCTGGCCTCCCACCACCCAGTTTGTGTCTGGAGGTCACCTCACTGCCTGACACAGTGCTGAAGCACAGCAGGGAGCGGCACACACACTCTCTGATATCACCCTCTCCAGTGCTTCCCAACTGGGAAAAGGTGAGTACATGACAAAGAAGCAGCCACTGTTCTTCCTCACTTCAAAAGACAATACCTTGGCACTAGTAATCCCTCACACTTAGTAACAGCCAGCTTTATAAACACTAATTAAAGGTGCCTTCTGGTGTACCTGCAAAGGAAACACGATTTTCATTCTCCACAAGGACCACACTTTCTTTAGTGACTTCTGATTAAAGGAGCCAACCTCGAGCACAAAAGGCTTAATTTTCAGGGGGACAAGAAGCTACAGGTCATATTGTAGAGCCTTCTAACAGTGTCTTCTAATAGGAGTTAAAAGTTAAAATCTGGTATTTTCAGCAGAAAGCCTCAAAGCTTTTCATTTCAGATACTTTCTGAACACTGCTAATCAGAGGGGTGGGATTCATGTATCAAAGATTGTGAAATCTGTTTAATCATTTTTACACATACATATTTTTTTAAAAATTCCTTGTTTATTGCCCTGACATTCCATTGAGTAAACGTGCCAGAGATGAATTAAAGAAGCATTCCACGATTCACTACATTGACTGTTTATTGGCATCTTGCTTCCACTTTTATTTTTAATCTTCAGACTGGCCAAGGCTTTTACCACTTGCCATTTCTCCAGAAATGAAGCCTTCTCTGAGGAAGGCTGGAACTGTCTGGAAGTGAAAACTGGGGACAGTTACAGCTCTGCCCACTCAGAAAACCCAGTGCAACCTCGGTGAGCCCAGAGACGCCAAGTCACTGCTCTGCCTAATTACAAACCCGAGGCAGATTAACCTTTGATGACTAAATTAATCTTCTAAATAAAATGAATATGCATCAGCCTGCAAATTAGGATTAAATGCTTAGCAGAATCTTTATGTGATCAAGCAGGTTTTGTGGTGCAGATGTTAACCATTAACATGAAGCAATAAAATCATTCTTTTTTCTTATAATAACACCTAACAATTCCAAAGCCACCTTTCATGTGAGAATCTCAAAGGGTTTCATAAACATAATTAATTAACCCTCTCAGCATCTGAGACAAGAGCATCATAATATCCCCATGCAAGAGCTGAGGTAACAGAGGCATGACAATGTCCTGGATTGCATGCCTTGGCCCGGGTGTAAGGGGGATCTGAGGTGCTTTGAAGAGAAAGAGAAGAGCAGGTTGGTGCTGCCCTCAGCCCTTCTCTCATGAGTCTGGCAGGGTGGCTCCTCTGTGAGGCTCAACTCTCACCACAGACACGTCCCTCTGCCAGAAATGCTCCCAGAGCTTCTGCAGGCACTGAAACACAGGAGAGGTGACTGTGCCTCACCTGCTGCTGCAGCAGCACATCTGCCTGCACCGGGACAGCCTTCACTGAAGAAAGCAGTGGGCCTTGTCTCGCTATGGACCAAAGGCAAACAAACATCACACTCAGCTACTACAAAATTCTGAAATAAACCCACCAGCAATGGGAGTGAATCTTTTCTAGAGAAAAAAAGTATTTCTTCTTGATTTTTGGGACACTGGGAACTAAAAATCCTTAAAAGATCTGTTCCTTGCACATACCAATTACAACAATTTAGTCACAAGCAGACCCTGCTGATGGCAATCCCCCTTGTCCTTTGACTGCTGGTGGAACAGCTGTCCCTGCAATGTGATTCCTATGTTTACATGGCATAAAATGCTTGCATGGAATGCTACCACTTCCACCTGCATCCTGACACTGGCACGGGAAGGGATGTGGCCGTGGCTCTTCCAGGCTCTCCCAGAAGACCAAAGGGTTTCAGGGAATCAAAGAAACTTTCTGCTGAGGTCCACTTTCTGTGCTCCTTCTTCCAATGGGGGATATTCATTTCCAAGTGGTTTACAATAAGGAATTTGGACGAATGTACACATCATGACTCTTCAGCCTTAATACCCCTGATTTTAATTTCATTTGTTTCAAACATTATGCATTTCATTAGTATTACCAAACTGCAAAAATGAGTTTTAATTTGGTCTGTTGGAATGAAAAATAACGCAAGAGTGTTTTCGAGCTATGGACAGGCATCTGAGAATGCACATTCTCGGTAATCCAATTTGTTGGCATGTGTTGTTGTCCAACTGTAGCAGCTTCTCCTGGTGTGTTTTTCTTTTATGTAAACTAATCTGCTGGTGTAAAATGTCTGTTGCTGCAAATGTAATTTTATTTGTTTAAAGCAGAACTGGATAAGTTCCTAAGGTCAGTTTAAATTCCTTGCCTATGAATAGGAATCTTAAATTATAAATTTACCAGTATTTTAGACTATGGACATCATATCTATAATATTTGGCATATAAGTGACTTCCACAGTACTGGAAGTTAGACATTTAAAAATATTTGTTGTTTTCATACAATGGCTGCTAAAATCCATGGGAAAATTCCAAGGACTTTAATAAGTTTTGGATTGGGCACATTATTGCTATGAATGTAATTCCTGATACCTCTCATAACATCTAGGCCGTGCAAGAAACTTAGGAAAAGCTATTAACATTCCTCCATTGACTTTTGTATTTACATTTGAAATTTACCACTTAAGCCTTTAATTCTCCATGAAACTGCTTAAATATACATAACTTCAGAGTTATTTAAATGTTTTATGATCTTCCTGAAATGATCCGCTAATTAAAATCACTTACTTAATTTAGTACCTTAAATTTACCTTCTTTTATTTGGAAGTAATTGGATTTAATGTGCAGGTTTTCTTCATTTTCTTCCTGAGAAAATCTCAATTTGGAAGGAAAATCATGATTACATGGAAGGGAGGAGAATGTCTTGAAGGCTGCAAACTTTAACTAGTGGTAATCATTAGCCACCGCATATGACATGATGTATATAATTAAGAAATAAATTGATTACAGAAACTTGGAATTATCAATTAAAAAGTAGTCAGTGCAGTCCCACAAGGCCTGATATGATTACCTGCGTTATCTGGGCTGTCACTTCCAATGCTGGTTTGAGGCTCAAGGAGCTCGGAGGGCTGTTCTGTGTGTCACCTCAAATCAGTGAGACAACCTCAGTGGACAAGGTGGTGATCCAAGCGGGTGCAAACCGACCTCTCCTGGAGGAGAACAGGGAGCAGCTTCAACCTCAGTGTTACTGGCAAACTGCTCTTCCTTCCTGCTGGATTTCCAATGGACTCACAAGGCCTGGTGGGTTAGGGAATGCTGAACCTCGGGGGCAGGTTACACCTTTTTTCCTATTTATTACCTCTGATTTTTCCTTCTTCAGAGTTTTCCTCAAGTTTAAGGCCAGAAGAGACAGTTAAATTATCTAGTCTGGCTTTGTATATGTGCCAGGCCACTAAGCTAAAACTTACTGACCTCCTTTTCTCTAAGCTCCCTGTCATAACACTGATCCACAAATGTGTCTCAATTATGAGGCAGTAAATCAGTATAAAAAAATAAACAGCTCCTCCCACCTGCCTTTCTCTCCAAAATCTCAACTCCAGCAAAATTCTGTTGCTCACTCTGAAACAGAATGAAAAATTTTGCATCCTCTGATGAATTAGATTTTGTTTCTTGTGCAGAGTGTCTCACATCTCTGTTGCTCTGGGCTCTAGTTTGGACTAAAAATAAAATTAATAGAAACTGTCACCTCGTCATATTTTTTACCTGATCGGTGTAGATGGATCTTAAATACTTTATATTCAGCTATGGAGGCTGAATACACCTATTTATGGATTCAGATACAAACCAGAAGAAGTTAAAACACAAGTTGTTCATACACAGACTCAGTATAAAAACCTAATTTTTTCTAGCACTATATAACTTCTTCTAACCAATACACATCAAGAAACACAACATACTGTTCACAACTCCAGTACCTGCCTACACAGTAAAAGTCTTGGCATTTACCAAAAACAGAGAAAAAGAAAATAACAGTCCAAAACTCATGATAACACTTCTCAGGATATGATTTGAAGACTTTCTCTTGGCTCTGAAATAAAGACTACTGGAGACACAAGAAGCCTGACAGACAGTGATTGTCTCCTCTTTCAAAACTGTGCTGACAGCACCAACTGTTGTTCACTTTGGTATCAGGGGGTGTCAGGAAGAGCAAAACACTGCTTACCTTACATGTCATGCAAAATTTAGCACCCCTGTCTTTCCCTGGCCTCGCCCCGTGAGCGCTCCAAAACCTGCACTACAAAACCACATGAAACTCAGATGATTTCAGATCACCTTACAAAGTCAAAACACAGAACACATTCATAGAAACATTTGCTAAGGTTCACCAACCTGTTGAGTGAACCTGGGCCCAGTTCCAAGTAAATCTGGATTGATGAATGTTTTCTTTAAATCAACATCACCTGATGTTCTTTGCTACTGATGTGAATCTCAGCTTTTTCTTTTCTCCTTGGGATTTTGGATCAGTGTAAGTACACAGCTGAAAACAGCACATGGAATGCACATCCATCTGCGTATAACCAAAGAACATTTTATCACTGTTTCTGCAACACAATAAAAAATTGCAAAGCCTGCATCTCACCAGCCTCATCAGTATTTTGCACTATTATGAGCTTTTTGGGGAGGGCTCAGAGTAGAGGTTTTTTTTTTTTTACACTGCTCACACATTTAAGCACATGACAGTAAAGGAGATCTTTCTACATTTCAAACACGGAATCAAATCAAGATATGCTCAGTTGTACGAGGAACGGACTCCCTGAAATCAGTGGAACTACTTATTGAGTAATAAACCCATTGTGAGTGAAAGCTACTGTAAATAAACTTTGGAAACTATATTCCTGCTAGAGTTGTGCTCAGTGGTTTGTAATATTCCAGCACTTGCTAAATATAAATAAATGAAATAAAGTGGGAGATAGTGATACTCTGATTTCTGTTCTTACTGACTGTACATTTGTTGGAAGTGTCTGAGCAATCAGAACACTCCATAAATACCTTGCCATGCCTGTGGGATCTCATGCTAACTTACAATCCATCACTGAAGCCTGCAGCAGCTCTTCAAGACATGCTAAAGCACTTCTGAGGCTGGATGTAATTCATTGTTACACTCTGGTTGTGTGTTTATTTCCTCTCACAGGAAGAAGTGGCTACACGTGGAGCAGCTGTATGCTGGAAGTTCCACTTAAAATTTGCATCATATTAAACAATTATTGACCAAAGGTGTTGCAATTTGTCAGGTGATTTATGTTCTTTCTACACGAATTCTTTGTCAACAATGTTCACATTCGGGAACTCTGCCTTGACACACAACTTGTCTGTACCTATATCTTTATTTGAAAACTGCACAAGTTTTCAGGATTGAGACAGGTAAAGCCATTCAGATAAACAAGAAGAACCTGTCCCACCATGTCCTCACTACACACAGATAAGTATGTATTTTGTGTGTATTTAAAAAAAAATGAACCACCTGTTTATCACATGGTTGTGCTATTTTTCTTAATTTCTGCTTCCCAGATCCAGAAAAACAAAAAACTGAGGGAAATGTTAAAGAACTGCCAAAGTTTCTGCTGGAATAGAAAAGGAACAGGAATACTGTAAGTCAGACAGTTCCCTCAATTTCTTCTGGCCAGTTTGAAGTCCCAGGAGATTTGCACAAACTTTGAGCAAGCAGAGGCCTGGCAGTGCTGACAAGAGCTGAACTCCTCTCGCCTTGTGAAATTCAACCACTGCAATTTCATAGGCAGCTTTGGCAAAATACAGAGAAGATCAGCTCAGAATAAAAAGAGATTTAAAATTGACTAGATTCTTAAGGAGAACTTTTGTCATCAACTGAAAAAGCCCCCAGTGATTCATAGTGGAACTTTCTAGCAGCTTAATCTTTCACTTACATGCTTGTACTGCTGGAGTCCTTCCCCACTGTCCCGGGTTCCTGCTTTTCCTTTTACTACCAGTTCAGACATCAGTGTCCACTGATGATCTAAAAAAAAGGAATCTTTAATGTTCAGGCTGTAAATAAGCCACTGAGTCCCAAGGGCTTAACATATGTCAAAGGCATGAAATGATGGCCATGAAAGGGAACTCTCCATCTGTGTTTGCTTAGCAGAAGAACTGCAGGGCTGACCTGTGGACTGATGTGGCTGTTTAATATGGTCTCTGCAAACCGTTCAATAACATCAGAACTGCTGGTTAATCCTCTTACCAGTACCATTGACATTATTTCATGTTCTACTAATTCCAAGCCATCTGCAGAAATACTTGCCTCTCTGACAAGTCAATAGAGAGTGGCTGAATTTTTTAAAAGGTTGCAGCTCTAATCTTCCATTTACAATTTCAGAACAAGGTTATTAATTTTTTATGGGAACATTTTTGCATAATCTTATAGTCTAAGTCTCACCTCATTCTACTTGTGCAAGTCAGGAGTAAAGGTAATGCCAATGCAAAGGGAGGACTGATATTTCAAATTGAATATTCTGAAACAAATATCCAAGTATATTTTGAGACTGTATCTCCAAAGGTACTCAGATGAAAAACCTCAATTATCTGGCACTTGGAAAAATAAGAATATGTATTTTTAAAAAATAGTGGGATTTGAAAAACTTCAGAGGTATCTATATTTTCTTTTTGCAACTTCTTGACCAGTTTTTGCAATGTTTTCCCTTTTATCTGGATTTCCTATGGAGAGTTTGTAGCAATCATAAAAATGGACACAATCAGCTTTTTCACATGGTGACTCCCAATTAGGTGTCCAACATTATAAAAAACACTTAAAATTACTGGGAAAAGAAAGAAGAAAATGATTGGTTAATAAAAACAATCTCTCTTAATGATGTTCCCATGTATTTCCAGAGTCACAAAGACTGCTAGACTGTGAGGGGAAATGATTCAAGGGAGTGAAAACTTCCTGACTTTGGAAGGAACGAATGTTTTTGAAGCTGTCCAATCATTCTTACCTCTCTCTGCAACCTTTAGGGAGTCACAATCCATCCAGAAGAATCAATTATTGAATGTACCAGTAAGAGCCTTGTGTCACCATTCCTGTCATGTCATTGTCTTCTGTCGGAGAGCACTGTGGCTCTGAAACCACAGCCGACACATAGTGTGAATGAACAGCTCAAAAAGCAAAGTATTTCAAAATCTTGGAGATTGGTTAACACCAATGTCCTGCTCAGAGTATTACACACCACAGAAACTGGTCCAGGAAAGAATGTTTCTGTGTACAACACACTTGGGCTCCCACTATCACTTAATCCCTCTTCCATCTATGCCACATTCCAGCTGCAGTCCCTGCTCCCCTCCAAAGAACCAGAGCTAAAGGCAAAGTAACAGTTGTTTCTATTGGCTCCTTCGCCAGCATTTCACAACAGATATCGTATGATTAGGTGTTAAGTGGGACTATTTGCACTTTTGCTTATGGCACATATAATTATGTAATTCTGTGTAATGCCAAAATGACTGTTTAAGTGCCAGCTGCACAAAACAGATATTGGTTGGACAGCACAGAAAATACAAACTTAAATAAAACCAGCACAGTAAAAATACACATATACATGTACATCTATTATGTACCTTCAGGACTATTGAATGTGGAACAAAAAGATCAAGTCAATGGAACCACTGACAAGCGGGACTGTGCCTGGTGCCTATGAAAGTTTTGCCAGTGACAGGCTGAGCCCTTACCATACAAACTGTGGTTTAACAGAACCCTAAGAGGTCACGGACGAAACCTTTGGAGCTCCTGCTCTCCCCTCCAGCAGCTGTTGCTGGTGTTTGTCACAGAGCAGGCTGGCACTAGGTGGCTCTGTCAGTGTTTTAGGGCAGGTGGCCTCGCACATATTTGTGCTCTGATTTTGCCAATGCTTAAAAATCTGTTTGCAAAGAACCTTGTGGGAGAGGTGGGTGTAGACAGACTGTATACAGCCCCCGTTTGTACAGTTTCTCCCAGGAAATTAAATTAATTAACCGTCTCTGCCATAAAAACATGGAGGAAGGAACATTTAGGTTACCCTTCTTATTTTTCAGATGACACGTGTCCTGATTTCATTGCATAGAAACAGTTTCCATGAGCTTTGATGAAAGGAATGACAAAGTATCAAGGTTAGTTTAAAATGTGGTTATACTTTAAAATACATCCTTCTAAGCATATGGGTAAGGTGGTAGCAGTGGTAGGAGTTTGCCACAGAAGTGCTCCACAGAGGTCAAAAGGAGATCACCGTTTGTTTAATTTAAATAAATCAATTTGTTAAACAAGGAGCTGCTGAGATTATACAGTCAGAGGGTGGAGAGCAAAGAAAGATAATTATTTTTGTTTGCATAAATCATTTTCTTATTAGTTGGGGATCAGCGTGGTATTGTTTGGGTTTGAGAAAGGAGAGCAAAAGAAGATAACTGTATCAATTTACTGATCAGGGTTACATGGGATTTTGCTGCTGGGGCTGGAGAAAGCAAAGAAGATCATTATTTTTATTTAAATAAATCAATTTGCTGTGATCAGGGATCACAGGAGGTTGTGCCACTTGAAAGGAAGTCACAGGAAATTCTCCTTTATGGCTAGATAGCTGGTAGTAGAACAAATGTTCAGGCACTAATCTATCAAATGGAAAAATGGACAAAAAAAAAACCCCTCCAAGACAACAGAGCTGTATTTCTATTTCTTCCTCTTGAAAGACTCTGACATCTTGTATTGGTCTCCAGCTTGAGTTAAAACAAGCACTGTTACACTTCTAACACACTGAATCACGATTATATATATATATAAATATATATATGCATGTGTGTTGATGGTATATAAACCATGCAAGTAGGTAGATAGATAGACAGACAGACAGACAGACAGACAGACAGACAGACAGACAGATAGACAGATAGATAGATAGATAGATAGATAGATAGATAGATAGACAGACAGACAGATAGATAGATAGATAGATAGATAGATAGATGATAGATAGATAGATAGATAGATAGATAGATAGATAGATAGATAGATAGATAGATAGATAGATAGATAGAAAGAAGCTACCAGGGCCTGATCCTGCAAGAACCCTTGTACTTTGGGGCACTGCCTGATGCAACTACTGTAAAAACTGTGCTTGCCTTCCCAGGACGTGGGATCAGCTCTCCAGTGGGGAATATTCATCGAAATCAATGGCCATTCTGTGCGCACACACTTCAAGGGCCTGATATTTGTTGCTTCTTTTCTGAGGCAATTAATGAAGCTCTGTGTGTAATTTTAAAGGCCCTTCATGAACTAACTGGAAATCTACAGCACTGAACATCAGTGAACTCATATCCAAAACTAATAGCATCAGTATCACTGCCAAAAATTGACTAAGCGCTCTTTGTGCCTCAAATGGGGTTCTGTAGGCAGTATCCTTCTATCTGCCTTCCAGGGATAATCTCCTCTTACAAATAAAACAATTGTTTCATTTGCTCATTGCAATGGTTGAATGAGGCTGCAGAAATGAGTCTCACTGGTTTTGAATGTTCTCAAGTCAATCAAGGGCGGATTTGGGGAGTGGGGTTGCTTCCAATTAATGTGTTGCTATTTGTAAAAGCAGTTTAAAAAAATGTCTTTTCACAGGTTTGGATGTGACTCATGGAAACTAGTAAGTGAACCATCTTTCTCTATATACCCAATTAAAAGATAGCTTAAATATAGTGTAAAAGTCAAAAATCTGTATCTGCATGTTCAAGGTGCCCCATATTTATTACCTAAGAGTAAAAAGGAATAATGTACTTATCTCTTTAACAAATGAAACAATATTTAAGTAACAGTGGGTCTCAACCAAACCTTAAATAGTGACTTCAGAGCTAATGGTGCAGTCCAAGGGATCAATCTGTGTTTGTAACAAGAATGATAAATTTAACTAAACATCTTTATTTTTACAGTACGTTAAAGAAGCATTTTTATTTAGTGCAATCATATATCTCCACATTATTCTGAAGTATGCTTCTTTATTGCTTTTATGTCTCCAGAATTGCCTGAGGAAAGCATCCTTTTCTCCTTGTGTTTCACTGTTGTTACCCTTGTAGAGTATAACATGCACAAACTTGATTATGATTAATTGAGGGCTCTGGCAAATTATGTTTTTATTCCTTTCCATCTAAGTCTTCCATCTGCTCAAGAATTAAAAAAAAAAAAATTAAAAATTTACATTTATAAGGACACTTAGGGCTTTCTGAGTAAATCATCAGAACAACTGGTTCAGCAGTAATGGCTACAAGCAAAGAAAGCCTTCCTTCAGTCTTACATCATCAACACATTAATGCATCTCCATCCTACAAGTGAGGCTGAGAGAGGATGATCACTGGTCAAACCACATTTGATCCAAAATCTTGCTGCAGAGCTGAGATTTCAAACTGAATGAAACCAGCTTAGAATATTGCTCAATCAGATCCTACCACCAGAGAACCACTTAAAGCAGTCAGGTACAAAGTCTGTAAACATAAACACCCGTGTCCTTCGGCACAATGCATGTAACATCAAGCAGGCTATTTTTAAGAGGCTTTGTTGAAGTTCTTACCCAAGGTGATGCAGCTGCATAGACCAGCCCAATAAGCCTGGTGAACCACATCAGATAAGGCCCTTCCTTCAGGGTTTATGATTCAGGTATAAATGCTTGCCATCCCCTGGAAGCTGGCAAATGAGGTTGCACTTGGCAGTCTGCTGCTTTCTTAATAGGATGAATGACAGAAGGAAGAAGTCATGTTTAACTTGTACGAATGCAAGGAGGAAAAGGCAGAGCTTTTGCCTTTAAAGACAGCCTTGTTCTCCAGCCTTGCTGGCACACAGTGCAGAGTGGCGCCTTTGGCTGATGGGAAAGCAAAATTATTGAGGAATTTGCTCCTCTGAGACCACAGAGTTGAAATAACAAAAACCCCAAACAATTTTGGCAACCAGAAAGCAGATACAATCAGTCTCTAAAAGGCTGGTCTGGAGAGCTGGTGGCATGGGGACAGGGGCTGTGGATTTATGACAAGGTCAGCACCAGTGGCATATTTCCTGCTCAGCCAATAATGTGAATTGAGTTCCTGGCCTTGGCCCAGGTCCCTGTGAGTAACACTCCAAGTGACAAATACAACACACCACTCTTGAACCATCCCTGAAGAAGAAGACAGGTTAAATCTGCACACCTGACACTGATGAGACCCACCAGTATGATCGGTTCCTGTAAATTGTCTGTAAAGGTGGTGATCCAGAGGGAGGGACAATAATCATCACCAAAGATGGGTCTAATTGCCTGCAAAGATGGCATCTGATGACTAGCAGGGAAGTTCCTGCATGCAGGTGGTCAGAGTAGAGGCTAAGCATCAAAAGACAAGGAGTCTGTGGTTCAGCTGAACAAAACTAGATCTAGAGGTAGATACAGAAGCTAGACTTCCTCTGCCAAAGTTTGCAAAAGATCCTTGTCAAAGATGTACTGACAGCAATGCTGTAAAACCTCTCAGCACCTCGCTGAAGATTAAACTTTTTGGTAGCTTTGCAGCAGACAAAGAAACTGTAAAAGACATTGTTTGTGAAAAAAACCTAATTCTGTGGAAATGGCAGTATGGATCAAGAGTCCTCCATGGCAGAGTGAACAAAACACAGACCAACAGATGAATGCCACATGGCTGGTAATACAGAGGCACTGCCCACAGTATAGGAAAAAGCAGTCCCTTCTTAACAAGGGTGTTCAATTAATCAAATCAAAAAGGATTTTATTCACAGCTGACCCTCCCTAAGTGTTGGTCAAGTCACTATGTGAGGTCACAGAAAGGAGAGGCTGCATTTACTCACCACTGCACAGGGATCTTAGCAAGAATGATTCACTGGAGTAACTTTTCCGGGGAGGTGAACTGCCCTCTCCTGCTGCAATGACACGGTTTGGATAGAAGTGAGGGGTGTCTGATGACTTCACCCCTCCAAGAAGCAATCCATACATCCCCAGGCCCAACCAGACCACCACACAGAACATGTGGGGAGATGAGGAATCAGGAGACAAAGCCACTGGACTCTGTGGTCAGAACTCCCTGCTCTGAGGACTACTACATCCTCAGTGTCCTGCTGCAATCCTCCTCTGCTCGCACACTGTGTGTACAAGAGGGCACAGGAGTCAATTCAGCCCTCTGTGGAAAGCTCTGCATGAAGCCTCTTTAATTTGGCTCTGTGTGTGTGTGAATCTCACCCTGATACTTTCCGGGTTCTCAGGGAAATGTTAGAATGGCAGTACAGCAGAAATGGAAAATGCATTCTCATTCTTTGGCAGCAAATAATTCATTTCATATCCACCATTCTTTCTTTTTTCTTTCCCCCTGCTGCCTCTGTTTGTGATTGTAAGGGAAATTAATTTCTGAAGAGTTTAGCTAATAATTATTGGTGAGAAGATCCTGTCAATCTCTCAAGATAAACAGTAACTGGTTCCAGCTGACACAGACTGAGTGTCACATGACTACCTTATTTTTCTCATTTAATAAATATTAACCTTTCTGCCTTTTAGTAGCATTGTGCAAGACTTTTTTTGTCTTCTGATGTGACACGGAAAATAGCCAGTACATGCCAAAACTACTCCTATTATATTAAAAGGCAAATTTTTGTTATTTCAAGACAAGACATTGTTCAAATTGAAATTAAAATGCACACAGATTGTATCTTCCTTTACACAAATCCCTGCAAGATGCTATTCAGGGTGTGCCTCTTTTCCTAACTGCAAATTCCTCTAACATCAGATAAAAGCGATTTATTGTCATATTCCCATTTTCTCTTCTAACTTTGCCTAGTGGGAAAGCATAAAGGAGACAGGTGACCCCCCCAGACAGACTATGGAAAAGGATCTTACATCAAGACACTTGGCAGAAACTCAGATGATCTTCTGGAAGCTGCCAATCTTGCGAAAGACTTTCCTCACTACCCTGAGCAGACTGCTTCCCTTCTGTGTGCCTCAGTTGCCTAAGTGTAAAGTAAAAGACACAGAAAAATATAACAGTTCTTTCCTTTTTTTTTTTTTTTTTTTTAATCTAATTCCTACTGCAAATCCTTCCAGGCAAGTCTGATTATGTACTTAGCAGATGGGAGCTCCAAACTCAGCTGGAGCCTTTAGGCATTCCTATAGTATAAATAACAATAATGATGATGGAGTGTTAAAATAGACAGAACCTGTTCTTTGTTCTCTGCAATGTGAATCAAACTGTGGCTGGACTTTTATTTAACAACACCAGCCAGTTTATTTATGAGAGGATTTATCAGAAGTGGTTGGGTTTAATTTCCTCTAATTCATGCTGTATGAAAAATGGCAACTGTCTGATTTTAATCGAGAACCTGATGATAGGGCTTCCCAGAAATAACCAAAATACCACATGGAAGTATCCAAACAGTTACTATAGGAGTAAAGCACAGGCTGATCACACCTGCTGCCTCACACCTCCATCCATCCCCTGCTTTGACTCTTCCAACTGCAAATCCTGGATCACTGAAGCAGTACAGGAATTATTAATGGTAAGGAAAATAATTTTTGGAGTTCAAGTGCTTTCTTTGGCATCTTGGTTCACAGAAAGAGTTAATCTTTTGTTCTTAGACTGGCTTTTTTATTTTTAATCAAGTGGATATGTTTGTTAACCTTTCTTTCCTAAAGTGTAAGGAGGAGGGAGAGGTTGTAAAAAAAATAAATTGTCATTTTCAAGTGGAACAAATGCATGAAGTGCATCAACAAGCTCACGGATTACTGTGGCACGAAAAATAACAACACAAAAAAAGATGGAATTCCTTTTCAAACAAATCAGAGAAAGATTCAAAAGCAGGGGCAATCAATACCACCCTGTGATCAACAGGAAATGCTAAGAATAACTGTATATCATGTGTGGCTTCAAATTTACAACCAGGACATATAATCTCCTTGTAAGAAGAGAGTCAAGTTCAAGAACTTAGTCTCTACAGTGAAGCTCTCATTTTAACTAAAGAAGCCGAGGTCGACGGCCTCTCAAATGAAACAGATAAGGCGACATAGGGTTCTTGTCAGAAACAAATGTTATGTCTCTCCCTACTGAAAAGCTTAAAGATATTATCAGCAAAAGCCTAGTTGGGCCTGAAATGGGTCCCAGAGAAGTAATATTAACCAGGCTCCTGGCAGATCATTTATTTATCTCAAGCTAAATTCAATAAAGAGAGCCATATATAAGTGAGAGAAAATAATGCAGCTGCTAGTAATTTATCATTGGATGGAAAGTCATTGTTATCCTTATCTCTCCAATGATGTTCTATTTCCAACTGGTAATGAATTATGGGGCTTGCCACATCTTTACTATGTGACAGGTCAACACTACCTCATGGGTACTGTACTGTATTTATGCAATCGATAGAGGGTTTGCTGAGAAAATATTGGCAACCATTTTGTGAGAGTGACCTGGAGCTGCATGGCCTTGTGATCTGTGCTGGTGGTCAGTGGACAGAGCAGCATTTCCTTACTCCTTTAAAACAAAGATGTCTTTGACTGCTTTAAAAGTATTTTTCACTTTGCTCTTTTTAAAGCCAAGCATGCAAAGTGAACCACTGGATTGTTAATCAGAAAGCATTCTGCTCATTTAAGCTGGCTCAGCCACCAAAGGGATCTTTTCAGTTCCTTTGTTGCACTTATTAGAGGGATTTATTAAATCAAACTTCAGCACAGACTTATCCAAAATTATTTGTGCCTGTGGTGTTGGGGCACAGAAGAGGCATGAAGAGCAGAGGTTTGGCCAGGCTGCTGCTGAGATGTAAGGACAGGCTAACGAGCTGCACCGGCTGCCCCACAGAGCTCCCAAATCCCACACTGAGTCGGAAGGTGGACACCAAGCAACTCAACACTTCATTTACTTTCCTCAAGTCAGATGTGAGGGACCCTCCCAGCATGATCCCTGCAGGAGAAGCACTGCAAAACAGTGTTCTGTGATGGCTCCAGGAGGAAGAGCCCTGCCACGGCGACACATGGCAAGGGGAAGGTTTCTGGAGTAGTCCCTTCTCTGGCACCGCTCTCACATCCCTGAGCCAATTATGTCCATGTTTTCTCCCTTCTCTACTTCCTCCCATCAGGTTTGGCTTTCATTATTCACAAGAAAATTCATGTGGCCTGAAAAGTTTGTGCTTATAATAAAAACACCAGAAATGCACTTTTTAAATGTTACGTGAATTGAGAGGCGGATATATATATCACAAATGACTAAAAAATCTGGATTTTCAAAAACATCTCTTGAAGAACAAAGGAATTTTGCAAACCCATAATCATTCAGACAAATAAGGAAATACTTAAGAATAAGCAGTCTTTCGTCATTAAACATTAACAAATAAATAAAAACAACAACAACACAACCATGATTTGACCCAGACCACAGATTAGGCTACTTGATCTTCAGTACCATTTAGTTCACTCTCTCCTCTAGAGCCTTCAGCCTTCTTCCTTCATCTGCATTGAGTTTCTCATTTGTGGCCATGGGTTCTTTCAAGAACGGAGCAATCCAGAAAAATCTGGGGTTTTTTTGTTTGGTTGGTTGGTTAGAAGAAAAGTACACATCCTTCAAGGCAGAGTAGGGACATATTTTAAGAAAAAAGGAAATTACACATTCACCGAAGAGAAGCAGCAGACATGACAATGGTAAAAGTTACTGATTGTTGTAAAATAGATTTTTAGCAAAGGGATGTCCAGATGAGTTGGACCACTGATGCTGAACCTGCAGATGTTTCTAGAAGACCACAACAGTGACATCCAACTGAGGCAATGAGAGGAAAAGTAATGCTGTCTTTTCCCACTATTGTGGGAAAGGGAAGTTTGGACACTCTGGACAGCTACAGTGCACTTATATAACATATTAGGTGACCTAAACAATATTAACTAAGGTGGCCAAGAGGAACTCAGGTGAAAAACAAACGCGGATAACTCCATCCATTGTTACATAATGAGCATGTTTCCCGGTCACAGAGACAAACTGTGCCTTCTGGCATGCAGGCACGTGTTAATATGTCTCTTTGGCTCTGCATGTTTAGGAAACTCTTAGTAATGGAAAAACAAGGCTGTTGTAGGTGAAGGCTGAAGTCCTTTGGCAGAGCAGAGTGTGCAAGAGCTTGACCAGAGCCCGCCGGGCGGAACCGCAGCCGAGGCAGTGATAGCAGCGTGACAGCCCCCCCAGCATTGGAGCTCACTCACAGAGAGTCAGTCAGGGAGAGCACTCCCATATCCTCAGGAGTCAGAACAGCCTTTCCCCACCTGTCCACGGAGATATAAAGTCCATATGGTTCGACTCTACTGGGAGGGGCCGTGCCCAGATCACATTAACATGGGAAAGCTCTGAGATTTCCATTATTGGCAAACTCAAGGGGTCACCCAGCTGATGCCAGGAAGACCTTGCCTTTCGTTTAATAGCTAAGAAAGTGTTTGAATTATCAAAATCCATTACAAGTTGTGTAAATAGAAAAAAAAAAAAAAAAAAAAAAAAAAAAAAAAAAAAAAAAAAAAAAAAAAAAAAAATCTAGGTGTCATAACTCATATAAACCAAGACAATCCAGAGAAATATACTCCTTGAAACCAACTACTGACTTTTGAGTCTATCATAGCCAGCAAGGAGTCTGCTACTTGTCAGATACTCTTTCTCATGTAGTTTCAAACACACTGTCAAAATTGTGTAGGGCTTCCAGCTCCCAGACTTTCTACTAACATACCAATTACTCAATTCAGTTTTTAATTTCCATTGTTTGAAGGCCTATCCCAAAACTAAAACAACAACAAAAAACAAAACCAAAACCAAGCAAACAAAAAACAAACCCCGAACCCCCTAAAACACTGTCCTAAAACTACTTAAGTTTACAGAGGTAGAGTCTGGTAAGAATGATGTATGTGTTTAATAATATGTTCCCTGGTTAATAAAATACTAGATTATTTTTGGACTACAGAATTTAAATGTAAGGAAGTTTAACCATTAGGAACCTGTTTACTATTACCAAGAGAATAGTGAGTTGGCAGGTCAATAGCTATCAGCAGAAATAAAGAAACACTGCAGCCACCTGTGCTTAAGGCTTGTCCCTGTTAGGGGAAAAAAATAAATGAAAAGGCAAAACCTGAGAAGCAAAGGTAGAGCATGCTGGGTTCTCTTCACTTTAAAATTAAAAAACATAGGGCATTGCTCTGGGACTACTGATTTCAGAGTTCAGAGCACAGAATAAAGAGATCTTCCAGGCTATATAAGATCAAATGGGCAACAAATACCTGCATCAAACTTTTTCTGTAGATAAACAATTCAACTCCAAAGCATGTTGAAATATCTCAAACAGGTTCTTCATGGCATGAAGATTTGCTCTGAAAGGAAGTGAGCACATGGGGATGTTTCCTCTTCCTCTGTGAATGGTCCCACCGTTGAGCCAGTTGGAGAGTGGCCATTTAGAGTTGAAAAGGCCAGTAGACACCTGTGTCAAGTGCATCCTTCCTTTACCAGATGGAAATAACTGGAGCCTTGAGAAAGTTCTCACTTATTGTCCTCTGAATGGGTCAGAGAAAATCACACCTGCAGAAGAGCTGCAGTGTGTATCTCACAGACCAACACACACTGGGACAAACCACATTCCCAGGAACATCAATGGGACTTCTGTTGTGGAAGCTGAGGCTTTGTCTTGCCAGCAGTGAACATTTTCAGGGGCGATGAAATCCTACATAATCTAGGACATATATCAACACTGAAATTAAATGCAGCAGTTTCTCCCTCTGATTTCTTACTTCCACATTAAGATTACCCTTCTCACTTTTACCAGTTAGCTTGGTAAATATGTTTCTCTGTCCTAGAGACTTTATTTCTACATCTGTAATTACATACTATATTGTCAGTTACATACCATTAAAAATTACTTAGCATCATGTGATTTAAATATTCTCTCATGTCAGCACAGAGAAGAACTGTATTAGTAAGTGAAAACCTTTTCACAGAATCATAGAATAGTTTGGGTCAGAAAGGAACTTAAAGATCCTTTTATTCCACCCCCTGCCACGGGAAGCTAAATGTTGAAAGACTGGATGTTTAGGTAATGGATAAGCCTACAAAGGATTATTTTTCTTTCTTTTATTTACTGACAATGAAACACCAAACACTTGAATTCAGTTCAAGGTAGTCCAAAGATGCTACATTTTTCAGCAGCAAAGTTACTTTCATTAAGTAAAAACTGGAGTCAAACAGCAGAGGAGAGGCTTAAAATGCCCATGGAAATCATTACAATTGGTCCAGTCAAAAATGAAGCTGGTAACTTTTTTCAGAACATTTCTTGTAAACACATATTTTCTGTGATTTTTATGCTTTGATACATTACAGGAGAAATTTAGGAAACCACTTGTTTCTTGTCTGCCATTGTAGGGGTCACACAGATGAAGCAACAGCACCTTAGAACACCTGACTCCTGACCAGCTCCTGGTTGTTCCTTCAGGTTTGTTGAAGTCAAGTGTGTAACTCAGCAAGTTTTATACCAGTTACCCAATTTATATGTTCCCAGTGGCTTAACAGCTGCTACAGATATTAATGGCTTATCAACTACTACTGATGCAATTATTATTCTCATCCACAATCAAATTCTTGAATAAATGGGTATTAACTTGGGCTTCAGTTGAAGCCCAGTTTTCTTCTTTCTCCATGCTTGTTAGTATAGGCTTCCTGCCTGAATTTTGACAAGACATTTACAGAGTGAGAAAAAAAAGAAAGCACAGAAACTAAAACCAAAACAAAGTCAGACAATATAAACAAACTACATAACACAGGGAAAAAAACCCCAAACAACTAAGAGAATGACTGCTCTTACGAGCAATGTTTCTTCCATTATCACAGGACCTTAACCTGGACTTGTCTAACATTACATAACTTTTTGGTGCCCTGCCCTTTGTTTGTCCTGTTGAAAGAAGACTAGTAGAGAGAACATGGACTTGCTCTCATGGCTCAGAGCCAGCAGGTTTCCAAGGAGCTCTCCAACACTCCCTGCCACCAAAGGAAACACTCCTGCAATGGTCCAACTTAACAAGGAAGGCAGAAGGTGGTGTTGCTCCTTGCCAAAACATCATTGCCAAGAGGGCAGCAAAGGTTGAGGACACTGCTCTACAGCTTGTGCCGTGTGTTCTTGTAGTGAGCAAACAAGCACAGGGTCAGACAGGAAATCTGAATATTGGTACTCCATTCATCAACCCAGAAATGAGTGCAATGGACTCAGCAAGCTTTCAAGACAAGCTCTCTGGGGTTTGACTGGAACCCAGGGCTACGGGACTAACTAGGCAGAGGTTGATCGCAGCACAACTAACAGATCAAGACACTTTTTCAGCACGTGCAACACACATTTGTTTCTTTGAAAGGAAATTGTAACTCCTGGTACAGTGTTGGCTTGCTAAACAGCAGCTTTTTTTCCCACCTTCTCTAACTCCCAGAATCAAGCCTCCAAGTACATAAATAAATACCTCAACTGCCACAAAAATGACAGGTTTTAAAACATATACAGGTACCTCACTACAAATATTTTAAAGAAAAAGCTTCAGCTTCCAAGTAGTCTTGTTTTAGTGTGTATTTCTTTCAAGTACTGAAAACACTATTGTACTGAGTTTTAAAAAGTAAATCTCAATATATGCAAATCCTAGTCTCTTCTGAGACTTGGGTTGTGGAGGGAGACACTGGTATATTTTGCCTCCTTTTCTGGTACAGCCTAAATTCTGTAACTCAGACAACTGATCCTCAAGAACAAGCCAGGATGGGTAGTAAACTACCCAGGGCAAAGTCCCTGTCACTTGAGTTTTTCATCAAGGTTGAATGTCTTTCAGAACTATGTGCTCCAGCACTACCACAAGCTTCATGCAGGAACCACTCAGCGAAATCCTCTGGCTTATGGGATTCAGCCAAGATGATTATAATGGTTCCTGCTGGCCTTAAAAATCAGTAATAGAGGTGAAACAGAAACTATGGTGGAAATTCATCCACATGCAAATCCCTGTGATAAAACTTTGAATCGAATTTCAGCCAAAGTGTTTAGAAAGTCTTAGGCCACCCTGCATCCAGTGCAATTTTTAGGGACCCCCCTGAACTACACATAAAGAAGAATGGCTGTGTCAAGCCTTATTAAGGTTTTGTTTTGCATACTGTGAGAGGAAATAAAAAGCATTGCCTTCTGCCCCAGGGTCACTGCTGGAAGAGAAAGACCAGCTGGGACCTCTTGTGGAATGCAAAGGAAGCTTAACATTTATCTGCTCCTGCTTTTGTTGGTATTTGTTGGAGGAGTTTTTAAAATGTGCATCTCCAAGAAAAAAAAACTCCTCTCAGGAAGCCCTTTTGATCTAGCAGTAAGTTTCAGAAGGGCTGGTGCTTTGCCATGTATCCTCCAGGCTCATCAAACAGCCAGTCTCTAATGACTAATGCTGAGGTGCCAGGGAAGGAGGACATACACTTAGCAGAGCTGTCCAGGAGTAACCCTGGTCTGTGACCCCATCACGTCTCCATTTCAGTAATGCCTATTGTGGAATAAAGTTCACCAAGGAAACACTGACTTCACAACTCACTATTATAAATCATATGTGGAAGGGCAAAATCCATAAAATTGCCTTGAGATTTGGAGGAGTCTGGGAAACACATGACTTTGGCACACCACAAATTTGGTCAAGACTTACTGCTGTGTCCTGAAACAGGCAGGCGCCCATTGGTTCTCCCGCCAGATACACCACCCAAGTCAGTGGGCAGAGAGAGGCCCCAAATACATTCACACAAACTGTAAAAGGGTACTAATAAACACACAGACTCCACCATAAAGGGATTATATGACTCTTCCCCAACGTCTGGAATGCACACTGTGTTACCAAACAAAGGAAATTATGCAAAGACAGTCCCAGAGACAGAGTAACCACGATCCACTTCTACTTGTGAGTACTGGGCAAACACGTATTAGCCACAATTAATTACCTGCCTCTGCTCCTTTCATTAAATGACCAAAGCAATACATCCATTTGCACATGAATGTGACTATTTGCACAAAATTACATTTATACAGTAGTGATGCAGGGACGAATCCTGCAACATTTGTCATTACTCACATGTAAGTCACCTTACTGAGGGAATTGCTCCTAATTTCTTAGCATCAGGACCACCGGATGCAGCTGAACTTCTGCAATATTAAGGCGATAAGTTTCTGTAGTGGAGCAAGCGTAGAATCAATTCTTCTTGGAGTTTGTCTCTTCCTCTTCAGCCCACCTAACACACATGAAATATTTGTGAAATCAATTTCAGAATGACCAGACAAGGTACTAGAAATACCACAGTCAGTTCAGCAGCTGGCTCTTTCAGGAACACTTTGGGAATTAGGATGGAAGTGTATTCCTTCCTTTCCCACAGGATCACTGCAGTGCATCCAATAACCCTCAATTCAAGGGATACTGCCCTGCCCACAGCCTCACAAACTCCAGCAAATGAACACTGTTTGCCCCTTTCAGCAACAGCTGTGCAAAGGACCATCCTATATCCTTAAACTTTCCTCCTTTCTCCAGCACTGAGCAGTATTTTGGCATCAGCACTGAAACGCACCGAAGTTCTTCACAACCAATTTTTCTGGCCCAATGCAACCAAAATTGTGGATCTTGCCTATCTACAATGAAAACTGTACTACTGAGTCATCAGGAGTGGAGAACACAGAGCAAGGAGGATATTCACAGGGCCTGGTTCCTGGGCAGCTTTCTCCTGTCCACTCTGGAGTCAGGCAGCTAAACTTCCATCTTGGGCAATTCAGTCCTATTTGCTCCCAATAACGTAGAAGTTTCACAGACCTCAGCAAATCCAGCTCATGGTTTTGCTCTCCTTATGAGAGCTTTGGATACGCTCTCCTGGCACAGAAAAAGGAAAACTTTACAATAAAAGTATGGAATTTGGTTCACTAGAATTTTGATAAAAGCACATGCAGAAGGGACTCTACTTAGCAGCAGCGCAGACCCTCGAAAACACATACATAAATATTTATGCAGTTTCCCTTCCTTTCAGGAATTGTTTGTTGTTCTATTTGATCACAGTACTTCTCCAGCTTCCAATATTTTTGGATAATGTTCTTCCCTTCATTTGTAATCACTCTTTATTCGGTGTGGAAGACGGATTTTTCCAATTTTGTGCTATTATATACCTTAGCATGGAAAGGATTAGATGGGTTTTTCTCTTTCCTTTTAGTCCTTATTTAACTGCTTGTGAGCTTCAGGGATTTATATCCCAGTAGGTCTAATTCCAGGATTATAGGTATCTAAATATCCAGTAAATCATTTAGCAGCATATAGGTTTAAGGCAACTCCAAATAACCCCTCCGGTTAGCTCTCCAGCTAAAAACTGAAGTTAGCCAGAAGCACTAGATTTGACTTAGAGTTATTAAGGAATGCAGAATCACTAATTTGGAGTCTGATTCTACTTGCTTCAAAGGTACTGATAAAATTTATACCCACTTAGTGGAACATGGCAAGGCTTTCAAATCCTCTTTAGACACTTGCCTTCTTCCTAGCCAAATACTAATCAAAATCTCCTCCTCCTCTGATTTAAGGTTCAGCTCTCATTCCCATAACCATTGCATTTTTGTTTAGATAAACACTGTCAGGTTGAGTTGACCCAAAATTTAGATTTATTGAAAATGAAATAAAATGAGCAACAGAAAGCTTTCTGTATTTGTTTTTCTAAATTCCAGTGAAAGCAGTTTCTTGGTTGGGACTTCAATTTTCCTTGGCATCATCTACAGCCTGAACATTGAAGCACTGTGCTCATACATGAAAACAAATAGGGGGCAGAGAAAAGTGAAATTGAGTTATAGTTTTTCCTTGTTTGGGCTTAGTGGAAAGTAAATACATGGTATTAAAGATGAAAAGCAAATCTGGTTTCTTGGGATCAGTCATTCAGAATAATCAAAGGCAATACTAACAGCAAAGATTAGGAGATCACTGCATTTAACTGTGCCTTTTACTTTGCCCATGCTCCTTTAAACACGGCATAGAGAGCAAGCAAAGCTTTGCCCTGGCAGATCAATGAGTCCAACCACAGACCTGTGCCAGTTCCCACCAGGTGTGTCTGAGGGTTTAGGTTCCACATTGTTCCATTGGCACCAACACCAGCGTTGCTGGAGAGGCACAGGTGTTGTTTCGAGGTCAGGTTTCTGGTTTCGTTTGAGATGGTGTTAAATCCATCATGTCCTCACACTCACTGATTCTCTCCAACTTGTGCAAAAAAAAGTACTTTTGTCCTGATGGCTTTCCTGCAGTTTCACGGAGCAAGAGACTGCTAAGGGACACAAACCTCAGCACAGAAGGCACTGAAAACACACAGGGAATGAATCTGGTTGTTCTAACAGGGCCTGGAGGAACCAGGACTGGGGTGTGGTGAGGCGATAAAACTGAGCACTCCCACCCTTAAGGGTAAGTGCTTGTTAAAACTGCCTTTATATTGGGTGTGTCAGAGGTGTGAGCCTAGAGGATCTGCCGTAGCCAGAATTAACATGTGTTCTTCTTCTGTAAAACAGATATAAAAAGGCCTTTCCTTTCCATGAAGAAGCTTTTTGCCTGCACGAGTGTCAACACAGAGTTCATTTCAGGCAAGCTTTGTGGTGAAGAGAAAGGTAAGGTTAGGTGAGGAGCCCTTCCCATCAAACCAAACTTGAAGGAAGGCCAGGACTTCAGGGCTGGATTAGGACTGGGCACATCCCAGCACAGAATGGTGAGTAAGATACATCCCCTCAAGGAGGCACTGAGTTCCAAAAAAGCACCTTGCATTTGCAATTTCCTTCCTTATTTAGGATGGAAAGGTGGGATCCTATAGTTATTAGATTATATATAACTTCTATATACAGATATATAATTTTGAATATAGGGTATTATATTAGTTTTCTATGTTCTACTTACCATCCTTTGCACTGGCTCAGGCAATTAGGCCAGTGGATAAGACAAACAGACAATCACAGTTGTCCTTGCCTCCATGGACATCCTGCAAGGAATGAGAAACCAAACAGGTAAACCTGATGACTCGTCATGCCTGGATCCACAGTCCAGATAGCCAACAAAAGAGACCACAGAGTGTTCAGTTCATTGGTCTTTATCTCCTGGGCAAGGGAAATGGAGTCACCATGTAGCCTTCCTTCACTGACCACTCAGTCTTCCCTGCAAACCATTCCACAGTGTGTTCAGATCAAACCTTTTCAAATGGCCTTGAGAGAGCTGATTTTTAAATGAATGAACAGTGAAAATGGAGAAATAGTATATTCCATTGGTGCCATGTCATCCTGGTCCATCATTCATAACATTTCATGTGTATCTACACCCTGTCAACAAACGTGCTTCAAAGAGCAAGCAGGATCAGCAGACTGGAGCTCCAGAAACAGACAACATCGAAATCCACCACCATTTCAGTAACATCCCTGCCTGAATATGATAGATAAGGATTTCAGGAAGGCATGTCAAAGATAAAAGGAAAGCTACCCCTTGCTCTTGTTTAATTTCCCTTCCAATTTCCTAAAAGGCCTGTTGTGGGAATGACTGTCACCAGAAAGATACAGGGCCCAATTTACAGCCCTTGCACAGAACTGCAATGAGCAGTTGCAGTCTATAATTTTCAAGTAACACCACATTTATGAAAACTGCAACAATTCCTTTTGCTGTGATTTGTGGACTCTGATGGCAGAAGAGCCAACCTCTCTCTCAGGCAGCAGAGAGCGAGTAGGAAGATGAAGGAAACCAAACTGGCTGCTGCCTCAGCATGTAGCCTGAAAAAATAAATAAAAAACGGTCTTAAAAAGTGTTAATAAAATATCCGCTAAGAGTAGAAGGGGAGATTAGAGCTGACAAGTTGGCCATAGGGCCTTCTTCAGGCTCTTCCAGTTAGAACTGAGACAAGATGACAAGTGGAGAAACTGAGCTTTGTTGACATGGCCTGTATTTTCATAAATTTCCTGCTCCTTTTTCTAGATTAAAAAAAAAAAAAAAAGACAAATTCTGCAAAATAAAAGGCATAGAACTCAAACAAAGGCCTGTAATACTGTGCAGTTCTCCTACATGTCCTGCATGAGGCTGTGGAACAAATGCAGGAGTAACTGCAAGACCCATCACAGACAATGCACTGCATTTACTTAGGAATCATCTCTAATTTTTTTCACCAAGGATTCTATTTGAGTGGAAAGACTTCAGCATGAGTTGGGTGAGGTCCCAGATCATCCTGCAGTTTTCAGGAAGAGCTGAGCTACTACTACAAGAGTGAACCAGAAAGTACAGATGTTAAAGCTTGTTATCTTTTGGGGTTTTTTTCAAAATCCTATCAAAATCAGCTGAAAAGCTTTCATTAGGTCTAATCTCTTTCTGAATAATAGTTACAATCTTTCTGAATTCGGATTAAAATTGTGGCAATAGGTAATCATTCACGAAGAAACCAGGGATTCTTTTATAAACAGCTGAAACAGCAACCATTTGTTCCCCTTACACCTCTACTGAGTCAAACCCTGAGTTCTACATTGCCATCAATTCACTCACTCTGCTCCAGGCAACTTTAATGTTTTAAATCTCACACATCTCCTCTTTTTCCTCTAAAAAGCCACTCCATTATTAAATAAATTATAACTA
This sequence comes from Formicarius rufipectus, assembly GCA_013399695.1. Lineage (NCBI taxonomy): Eukaryota > Metazoa > Chordata > Aves > Passeriformes > Formicariidae > Formicarius > Formicarius rufipectus. Next base: position 2,911,441 of record VXAU01001886.1, on the reverse strand, counting down.
CGCCTCTTAATTTTGTTGTCTGGGAGTTTCTTTCCCAATCCAAGATTTTGGAACTGGGAGTTTTTCTCTAAACTGCTCAGACTAAGCAAAGGTAACAGGAGAGATTTGCCAATTACGTCATTTTATTTTTATCATTATCATCATCACCATTATTATTATTACTGCCATGATCTTTTCTTTGGTGTCTTAGCTCTTGCCTAACCAGGGGTACAGTGCTGCACAGCACGTAGTCTGCCTCCCCACTGCAAAGGAGCACAGCCATGCAGAGATTACAGGTCCAACAAAGAGTTTATCATGAGTGCATCTAGCATTGCTTCTCCTCAGTGAACTGCCCATCAGAGCAATGGAGCTGAAGGCTGGCAGGCCAGAGAGGGATTCCTCCTGCACTGAGCTCAGGAACAAGGATGTTTCAAGAGAACAGGTTTTTATGAGCTTCAGTCATACTTTCAGTTGCATGGCTGCTTTGATGTTCACTCCACCTTCTTTGAGGGGGTAGTAGAAGGTTTAAATCTTAATCCTGTCTGAGCACAGAATAGAATAAATCTGTCTTCACCATATTAGACATGGGTGGAAAGCAAGGAAGACCCTCAACAGAGATTACACTCCTGTAATGAGCTCTGCAATCCCAGCCCTCTGCAGAAGAACTTAAGTCATGTGTCCTGCAGGAGAAATCATGCCTGAAAGGGGTGAAATTCTGGTGAGGGACTTCTCACAGACCTCTTTGCTATGACTGTGTCAGGAAGCACTCACCTGTGGTGGAACTGGCCTTTAAAAACTGAAAATCCTTTGGGTTTTTGAGATATAAACAGCTGGGCTTGTCAGCTGGGCTCCTGCCTCGAGGTCCAAAGTCTAGAAAGGCCCTGCTCACAGTGCATTCACCAGTCCTTCAGGCCACTTTCTGCTTAATGAAGCCTAGAGAAGTGGTAAACGATTGTCCAAAGGCTGCAGTGGTGGACACTCCCTGCACTGGAACATCCAGGATCAAAAGGGACAGAGCAACAACAAGCTCTGGCAGCACAGCCAGGGTGAGGGAGCAGGCAGACCGTGATGGGAGAAGTGTTCTTGCTCACTGGTTTCAGTCATTCTCTTACCCAAGCAAGGCTTCCCCAGACTCTCAGGTAGGACTCTTCATGGAAGAAGTTATGTAAGGGCACACAGTTTGATTCCCGGAGCCACCACACTGGCAACACGTTTACACAACTTCTCCACCCAAAGTCAAGAGGTTTAACCTGCAGGGATAATTGCAACCCTTTGGCAAGGGTGGTACAGAACACTTAAAAAGGTAATCAAAGCAGAGAAAAAGGGAAAGCAACATCATTTGGGATAATTGGAGCAAAGAGGTAATACATATCTCAGTGTCACAGGGAAGATTGCCCAATGCAATATGCACTTATCTCAGAATTTTATTTATCAAAGTAAACCATGCTTAAGTTAAAGGGAAGCACATAAATCTTCTCTTATTGTCATTTTGCAACTCAAAGCAGCTGCTAATTATATTATAGATCTTCTAGAAGTATGTATAGTAATTACCAGTTTCAGCCACATTATTAGACTTGCAAATAAGTTTGCTCTTTACATGCCTGTCAGGAGCAAAGGGTCAGACCCAAACCAGGGTAAATCAGCACAGATTCAAATCAACTGGCAAACCCTAACTGTACTGAACCTACTGTGATTTGCACTGATGAAGACACCACCTTTAGGACATACAGAGGTTTCCTTGCTGAACTCTTCCCTTTTGGTCTGCACACCAAAGTTATGAGTCATTGGACTTTCCTGTGTGACCTACTCAGAGAATATCAGGGTCTGACTTAGGGCCAAACTCAATGTAGTGGAATCAGGGGCATCTCACTTCAGATCTTAAAACCTTTCAGAAAGAAAAACTGATGTTATTGTCCTTAGAATAGGACTAAGTTCAAGGCCTATGCAGTCCTTGAGAAAGTCTTAGTACTGTACTCTTCTGTGGATGAATGTAAGCACCCATTTTTGTCACTTAGATAAATGCATAAAAAGGAAATTTAGCTAAATAACCAGGGTATGGTTATACTACCCACATTCTCCTTATTCTATAGCTAACCCACTACCAGGCATAAATCTTAAGTATCACTTATATATGCATATATACATGGGAAGAGTGACTTGTCTTATTTATTTGTTCTGTTTGTCTGGGTTTGTATCAACTAAGCAGGGGCTGGAGTTCTTAAACCAACAGGAATTACGTGGGCAAAAGACTGAAAGGTTGCCATGCAAGGTAGAGTTTTCAAAAACATTATGTGAATTATGAGCTGAACTTCCAATATAAAAAGTTATTTTTAAAAAAGTCTTCTTAATTCCAATGTTCTTCCATAGAAAATAAAGACTTACTAACATCTATTCCAAATTAAAACAAAACCATTCTTCAAATCCATGTTTTTTTTTCATAAGGGTGATGGAAATGTAACAGTGACTAAAATAATATAGCATACACATGGTCATATTTTCTGTTAGGTTAGTTGGGGCACTTAAATATCACAAACACTTCCCACTCCAAGCATGACTTATTCTGTGAAGCCACAAAAATAAGGTACAAGTATGTGCTTTCTTTGTGGATTATACATTAATAAACACTTTGATACCTTTACTGGAAAGGTTTTACATGAGTGCAAAGCCCTATTTTTAATGAGAATAACCATACAGTCATTTAAGCAATGACATCTTCATATTGATTTGTGCCTCCAGTGTCCACTCTTGCAAAGTTACTGAGCTTCCTCTATTCTCATTGAGAATAAGAGTTGAAAAAAAAGTTTGAAATGCTCTTCCTTGTCCAGATGGATGGGCAATGTTTAATGTGTAACATCCTCCTTGGGAAAAGAATCTGAAGAAGAGTTTCAAGATTAATATCCCATTTCCAGACTTTTACACTCCTTGGCAATCATTCAAATCTAACAGTGAACCAAGAGAAAGATTAAAAAGCCAAAGGCCACAAAAACCTGTTCAAACTGGTATAGTGGGTTCAAAGTTCCCTCTGAGATCTTGAGCTATAGTTTCCACATATCACTGAAGTAAAACATCTGAGCAGCTCCACAGATAAGGTCCTATTTACTCTAGATGAACTGAAGAACTATGAATCACACTTTGGACTTTGTTCTTAACAGTAATTAATACCTGATTATTTTGTTACTCACTGATTATTGACTTCAGAAGTGTTCAGGAGGAAAATTAAATGAGGGGAGAGGTGCTGCTGCTGCTAAGAGTGAGCAGGATGGTAGGGAAACACTCGTGCCTTCTTGCCAAAGTGAAAGTGCATTCAAGTGCCCACAGTTACTGCTATTCATATTCTTGCTGAAAACTTCCTGGGAATCCCACTGACTCTGGAGATTGCAGGAGAGAGTGCTCACAAATGTCAGTGTATGTGTGAAGGAAAGCAGGAAAGCAGAGAGAAGTCATAATGCAGAGTTCTCACTTACCTGTGCTTGGCATCTGCAATCCCCTGGTGGTTACATTGTCTTGACACAGGGCTGGTTTTAGTTCTGTTACTGGATGTGATCCAGATCCTTATGTTTGACTTTCACCAATGGGAATGCCAGTAGGATTGCTTTTTCTCTTTCCAGACATCTTACAGAAAAATGGTATATTTTGATCAAGGCAAACTGGTCTTCTTTAAAAAAGCACAGTATGAGTCCATTTCACCACTCTAAAACTAAAGAATGTAGAATCACAGAATCAATATTTATTATGCTCCAGTAACAGACAGTTACTCATAGAACTGCTCATGAAAAATACCAGGTACTGAGCACATAGAGAGTCAAAACACAAGGAGAGCCAGCAGAAAAGGAGACAGATACAGACTAAGTCAAATGCAGGTTTTTCATTCTCTAATGACAACATTTAGACCAACTTTCTCCTTTTCTTAGAGATGACAAAATGTTTTTTCTCAGTGTCAGATGATACAGGAATATTTTTCACATTCTCAGTCCAGTAACTCCTGAAATCCTACTCTGCACATTTACCAAGATCTAGGCTATTACACCTTCTATCACACTATTTTTCTGCAGCCTACAATACCTTTCCTATAGAAAAGAACCTAACCTTGCTGATAGTTAAACGCCAAAGTTTTTAATAAGTACGAAATCATCTTGTATCTGAAGACAAATATTTTTCCTTTGCACTGAGATTCACAGGGTCTCATCTCTTGGCAGCTGATAAACAGTTGTCACAGCTGAGCAGGATCAACTTCTGCAAAAAAGTGTGTTGAGCTTCAATACGTTGACACCAAGGTCATCAAGGAACCAATTCAAAACAGGAAACATCTCTAACCCCATGGATTATAAGGATTCCAAGTAACTATAAGAAGTGCTTACAGTAAATTCCAGTAGAAGGAACATCCACCAATATCTAGAGCTGTAAGCTCTTAAAAAGAGGGTGGTGTCACCTTATTCTTGGAATCAAGGCCATGTCTTAAACTGATGTGAGTGAACTGAAGGGCAGAAAAACTGATACATGACCCATTATCTTAGGTCCCATATTTTTTATGTCCATTTTTATACTGCTGGGCCCCACTGCTCTGCCTGGGAAGAACCAGCTGCTCTCAGCTCAGCAGGCTGATCCTTTGCTGTGTATTCCCAGAGGACCTCACTGACCTGCCCTCCCTGGACTGGTTGAGCTGGGCAGGTAAACAGCCTTTCCCTGCCAGTGGCTCTTGCTGGCAGCTACTCTCAGTTCTGGAAAACAAATTGCAGACCATTATCAGCTCTTCTGGTAATTGCTGCAGGATGGAAAGCAGAGTGTAATAAATCACAACATCATTATGCTAAGGCCCAAATGGTCTGGCATATTTTTGCTGAAAATAGTTAATCCAGAAACAGTATAGAGTACAATGGCAGATAAAAATATCCTATATTGACTAGTATGCATGTGGGCCTTTTTGTAGTTGTTCATATTATTCACAACATATTTTAAACTAATAAAAATAATGTTGTCTTTAGCTGCAGCAGTAACATTTTCTTTATAGCTCTGTGGGAAGAAAATCCCTCAGTATTTAAAGATGAGCCTTGAACTCTGCACAAGGCATTACCTCTGTTATGAAGGTACCACAGATAATGACTGTAGGCTAAGGGTTGGTGTATTTTCATTGCTTGTGGTCTGTCTTTAAGGCAAATTTCCAGTGTCCAACTGTATCTCAGTATTTACAAGGACATCACATAATTTCCAGTAAAGTTTTTCATGCCCAGATGAAAAGAAGTGACCTGGGTCAAAGTAAAGTGCTCCAAAGTCCAATATAATACATAAACTTCAAAATTCAGATTTTAAAAGAAAGAAGCTGCAAAATCAGGCACTTTCAAACAATCATTAGGTCATGCAAACAGGAGAAATTTGATGGGATTTCCCTTGGGATATTCCAAGAATCAGTAGAATCCCAGGCACTGAACCAACAGGAACCAGGGATGTCAGCAAGGTGCAAGATAAGGAGGAATCAGCAGTGTTCAAAAAGAAGCATTGAATTTTCAGCCAAAGAGCAACATTAACAGCACTTCTGGATTTGCCAAGTGCCCAGAGAAAAGTGCAAGGATGGAGGGGAGGGAAAGGAAATAAATAAAACTGGAGAGGGAAAGTTATGTATAATAGAATTTTGCTTCTCCCTCCAGTTTCAGACCAGCTCATCAAAGCCAAAAAGTAATTCCACTCATTGCAGTATCTTTCATCTTGATCAGATTTCTACCATGAATAAGCAACTGGGTTTCTACCAGACAACTGGAAACCTCCCAAAAAGCACAACCCTCTGACGTGCTAGCAACACTGGAATTAGGTAAAACATTCATGAGAAAGACCCTTTGATTTAGTGGATGTGACTTTATAAATGCTGGTGTTCAGAAAGAGTAGCTTTATAGAAAACATTTGATCCTGGTCTACAGTCCTTGCTGAAATCAGTTTAAATTATCTCAGTATCAAATATATCTTCTTTATTCCTTTTTTTTTCTTTACTCTTTTGATAATGGCATTGTTATTATTTTTATCCAGTTTGAAAAATAAAAGGCTCTGCAGAGCTTGTATTTAACAGGTTAGGATTATTATAATCAAATTTTGATCAAAATACTATTACTGATCTGTACGTTTTGGGGTTGATGGAAAGCACATTTTTTTAATTGGATTCTTGGAGAAAACATTGGAAAGCTCACTCAGATTACATTTTAATCCACATTATCCTGTGTGCATGTTGCAAATACCTAATTTGGTTCATGACTCCACTAGATACACTACACAGGCAAAAAGCACAGGACAGAGCAGCATGACAAGGCAATCTGCCTCTTTTCAAACAAGGCCATGGAAGTGCTACCCAACGTCACCGTGACCGACAGCAAACCCCACACGGAGGCCACGGTGCCACCAGTGCCTGGCACAGCCACGCCAGGTCAGCACCCTGGGAAGCTGGGCTGGTCCCTGCCTGCACCTCAGCCAGGAGGGGTGGCCCTGCCCCTTGTACAGCAATGCACCCCAGGCAGGGGCAGAAGTACCAGGCTTCCTCTTTCCTTTAATGCTCACCACTCTGTGCACTGAGAGGCGGCACCAGCACCCTGCTCTGAGCAGCACCGCACACAGGTGGATGCTCTGGCACTCAGACAACAGGCTGGCTTATCCCAGAGGTAGAGCAACACCCTGCCACGGGGTGATCCCTGTTTAATTGAGAGCTGACAGCTGCTGACATCACCAAGGATTTAGCTGCAGTGTAGCTGCTCCTGTGACAAGCTGAGCACCTTTGAACGTTGGAAAGTTTATCTCCAAATCTTTTCCATCGTGATGCGTCTCCCTAATCGTTCAGAAAATAAACTGTGGAAGCTCCGTAACAGCAATTTCAATAAAAATGACAGTTTTACTGTCTCCATCTTTACCTGAGCTACTCCATGGTGACTGCTTTAGGAGTTGTTGGGGTTTGTGATTATTTCAGAAGAAACTCAGGCTGCTGCTGGTACTTCTAACACAATAAGCACTTACACAGTCTGAAAAACTCCTTAATGTTGTGTAACAGTCAGTAATGGTGGCTCTTACACTACCATCTGTCTATCTAAATGCAACTTCTGCTGCTGGTGAGACCTAAGAGAATATATTCAAATGCAGACTACTCACCACCAGTTACTTTTTTTTTCCGTGTTATTGTAATGCTCAAATTAGATGAACAAAAGCAGAACAGTATGTCCTGTTCACTCTGAATTTCAAGTATCACAGAAAATACTACAGAAATGTCCAATTCACAGAACTTCTCACTCTACAAAACATTTTGCTAATTGCAATTATATCAACAAATTCGGAATTCTTATTTACAAGAGTGGATACTGGCAGGAGAAATGCTAAACCAGCTTTGTTAATTCCAACACTGTCAGATATCCCAGTTTGCCAAATACCTGCACTGATTTCTGAGTATCTCCATCCAGCAGTACCCTCACTTATGGTGGCCACTCTCACCACTAATTTTTTTCTCGAACAAGAACTTATTGTGGCAATAATAAGTAGCAGCAGTGCTTTTAGGCATTTGGGGCTATGTCTGATCTGAGAAGACGCAGCATCTCCTCAATCTACTCATATTCTTCAGCCATACCCTCAATTTCATTTTAGGCCCAAATCCAGAAGCATATCACAAGCTAATCCAGGTGCATGTGCTGGATGGGAACCTGGATGGATGCCTGAGGCACTGGGATCTCCTGGCACACTCTTGCTTTTGCAGCCCTTGCAGGACAGACCATCTTCTCAGATAGGAGGGTGACGAGTGCTGTGTAAGACATAGAACACATCAGCATTTATCACATTTATGAGTTATGGGGGAGTTGAGAGGACTCGTACAGATTGGATGAAATCTACAGCTGCCATCTAGTTCCATCTTCCTTCCAGCACAGGGACATTGCCAAGTGTAGATCAAACTGCCTGGCCAGGTCTTGAAATCCCCCTTGGATAGATGGAGATTCCAGGTCTCTCCCAGTTTCACTACCTTAAATGGGTATGGGAAGAGCTGGATGGTTTAGCAGAACTCCCAGAACCAAGCTTCTTAGATGTAGCTTAAATACATTTACTTGGAACAGTAATCAGCTCATAAAAGGTTTCTAACCTCTGGGCTGCATAAGAAGATGGTTTTCCATCAACAGGGAGTGAAGCATTTGACACTTTATCACTTGCTTTCCGTGATGAAGAGAATCATTTATCTGCAGTATCACCTGGAGAATGGTGGGTGTTGTCAGAAGATCAAGGTCCAGCATCAGGGAGTGTAACAAACATTAACCACTTCATCCCTCTTCACTGGGCAGTATTTTAATTTCATTTTTTATCGAGCCGGATTGTTAGTTTATAGCAGGTGTAGATAATAGAATAGGCAAACCTAGATCACCTCCTGCAGGCCAGGCAGAGAGGAGACTTTTCCTTCACGTGAACATTCCTGAACCTCTGCACTGCATTTCCAGTTTCTTTACAGAGCATTGAGTCCATCAACTGTCCTAGCCATGCCGAACTGCAATTATTTATGTTAGCATTAGATCATTATGGAATGGTCTTCTAACACTTGGAATTTTGGAGTTAATAGCAAACCAGCCAGGGCAATCAGGTACTTCAGGAAACCAAAGGACTCCTTAGACATCTGCCCACTTTATGCAATCAGAAACTACCTTCTCACATGAATCAAGATTTTTTGTTTAGTTTTGCTTTGTTTTAGTTTCTTGGAAATCTTTTCTGCAAAATGGGGTTTATGCAGGCTATTGTAAAATACTATGGGGGAAAGTGCATATTAAAAGTATAATATATTCTCTTTACTGATCACGATCTGAGAGTTAAAGTGTGTTTGAAACGTTGTGTTTTGCAATCCAGTCTATGTGATGAGAGATAAGCTATACAGTCATAATTAACAGTAGCGATAAATAAAATGTATTACATTCTGTACAGCCCTATTTGCATTGCAAAAATCCCTCTTTAGATTACAATGAACTCTAAATTACAGAGTAAACAAGTTTTGGCTACATCTTGAGGCCCAGAAGGGAGGAAGGTATCGTTTGCCACCCCAGTAGAGGAATGCTGTTTACATCCAACTGGACTGTCCTCGGAGACTTTGCAGCTTTAACAAGGGGCTGCAATCACACCCCTGCAGTCTCTGTGCTTAGTGGTTTTTATTGGATGCTTGTAGGCTCCCTCCTCAATGCCAGAAGCCTTCAGCAGTGCTTAACTTTACCAAAAGTGGTTAAAGCTCTGTGGGTTGGGCTGAATATAGCCCACCCTTGAGCCAGCTTGGTGGTCAGAGCACTGCCAGGGCACTGAAATGAAACGTGTGTGCTTTCATAAAGAAGCAAATCTGTGGTTTCATTTGGGGCAAGTGGTACTTAAGGGACAATAGGATACTTGGTTTAAACTTTTTCTCCTCTTTCCCCATGTGGAAAACATAGAAACATTCTGGGGGCTTGAATCACCTTGACCCTTGTCAATCTGAGCACCAGCCTATGCTGACTGTGCTGGTTGATAATCCCCTAGAGCCCTGTCAAGAAAAGGCAGATGTTCACTCTCTGATATCCAAACATCAGCAGGTCAACTGCACTTATCTGTCACCATTATAAACTGTGCTCTAAGTGGTGTTTTTACTAAGTTCCAAATTTGTGCTCCCTTTCATTTAATATAGGCAACAAGGCTATTAGGAGTGAGACAGTATCAATTCTGATGACGCCCGGATGACAAGAGTGTGTCTTCTATTGACCTGGCAGGGTAACTCCAGGTCTGGAAGAGGTACAGATTATGAACAGCAACCACGGATGTTGGAGGCTGGTTGCCACACGTTTTGCAACTCACAGAACCTGATAAGATTCCCAATATCTTTGGACAACCAGCTTCCCACAGTTTTTATTCACTTGGCTCCATCAACAATGACATAAAATACCCTTCTTCCCTTTTGGCCACCATTAGAAGTTCCATGCAATGACTTGTCAGGAATCTTGTCCTGAAGTCACCCAGGAACTGAAGGAGGTGCAAAAGGCACCAACCCTCTCCTCAGTCACAGGTCCCTGTGCAGAGCCAGACCATACCAGAGCAGCAGTGCAGCAGCTGCAGCAGAGTAAATTTTTGCCTGTCTGAGCTCCCAGATCCCCACAGAGAGAACCACATTATGCAAAACATTCAACTCCAGCCCATTCAATAATCAAGAATTTAGGAACTTCAGTGTTGTTTGAGGAAATTTGACATAGAAATTGGTTCTCTCCCCTTTGTCCAAAAAAGTTTAAATTATTCTTCCAGATACGCTGCAATTTGCCTCTCTGGAGAAAAAGAAAGATGCAGGGATGTTTTCAAAGGAGGAGGAGTTGTCAGAGAGTGTAGGGTATTTTTCCTTTTTACTTTCGTGTGTATTATTGATATGACTGATACTTTTTTTCATTTAACCTTAAAGTACAATCAATAAGGAAATGTTGGACTTTGAATTCCTGTTATAAATCAGCCCACATAATTTAGATTTAGCAGTCTAACTCTGAACACTTAACTTTTTTTCTGCAAATAATTTCTATAAAAGTTTGAGCTGGAATAAAAGCTTGACTGACCAGATATGATTCCTGTTCTTTGGAATGAGGTAGAACACTCCACCTCTCACCTGTGCACTCATGATGGCTTTCTTCTGCATCCTCCTATTTACTGTTGGGATCTCAGGTGTTGAAGAGGCCATGAACGCGACCAGTTTAAAAAACAAAACACAATCAAAACAAAAGAACAGGTTTGGCGCATGACCTGAGGTGCAGCTGCGCAATGAGCAGGCAGCAGAATGTTCTGGTTCGGGTGACAACAGAAAGAAGAAAACAACTTGTTAAAACATTACCTGAAGCTGAAGTTTCCAACTCAGTGCCAGGTGCGGTACATGCTTGAGCAACTCTTTTCAATTAAGCGATCATCCCAGTGATCCCTCGTGGGTGGTGTGGCTCCGAGCTGTCCTCAGTGCAAGTTGGACGCTCCCCACACGCCTCTCTGCTAATTATTATCTCTGCTGCCCTCTGCTCATCAAGAAACCCTGCTCACACCACTCCAGCACAGCTCCCACCATCCCAGCTCAGCTCCCACCACAGGAGGCACTGAGGCAGGTCCTGAGCAGCCTGGATTCCCCAGTAACACCAGCAGCCAAAGTGAGCAAATATGCTCATCCCAGCCTGTTCTCCTACATTTCCCCAAATTCCTTTCCAGATTCCCCCACGAAACAGGCACGTGCCACCAGTGATTGCATAAACCAGCAGTTCCCAAGTCAAACATGAATTTTCTATGCATTAGCTTTCTAAAGTCAAGGACAACATTTCTTAGCAGCTCCTGTACTCCTTGGCTACTAATTCCCCATCTGCTGAAGGCGATGGCAATGTAACAGAGTAACAGGCAGATTTGTCTTGGAAAACAGGAAGACTTTCTGGCTGAATTAGCTTTTCCCTGCTGTCTCTAGAAACAAATCTCCCTAAAATATCAGCAACAAATCAATTTTACTGCTTTTCAGCAGAGAGCAAGGAAATTACCTTTTCTGATTTCAACCTTCTTCCAGTGTCACAAACCCATCAGGCCAAATAATCTCCTAAGAATTTACCATATGTTCAAATTGGAACCTGAAAATAGGCTTACTTTCTGTTTAGTCTGAATCCAAAGCCACAGAATGAAGTTTATATTCAAAGTACCTGAATCTGGAACCTCTCAAAATGTGAAGGGTTTAGGTCTGTACTTGTAGCTTTGTTTTTGGTTCCATTTCTAATGAAAGATAACTTAAAAAGTAAGGATTAACAATTTATGGGGTAGTAATCTATAAAAAGCTCTGCATCCAAGGTATTAGAAAGCAATATAAATTCTTTTGTGGAAATGTAAATGGCATTTAAATGTAAGTAGGTATTATACCCCCTTGGTTAGATGGGGACAGTAAGAGTCTCTGACTGGATTTTCTGGGAATCAGATAGCTCCCTAAATCATTAACTTAGTATTAAATCATCTTAGAGATATAAATAAATTGAGAGACTTATTCAGGGATGTCTTGCAGAACATAAGTAGTTTCTAGATGAATGACTCATAAGATCAAAGTCAAGGAAGACACCCATTTAATTAGGGAGGAAAGTCTTGAGCAAATCTCAAGACAACCTTGCCAGGCACAAAATCTTTCCCGCGTGCTCTCCAGTTTCACCCAGCTGTTCTGGAACACAATTGCCCGAAACTACCCTACAAAAAATGGAATGAAGCTGAAAAGCAGCTAATCTAGGAATCCTCCTACAAATTCCAGAACAGTGCAACCACCAATAAATATTCAAAGGTTTTTCTACAGTGCAAATTATCCACCAGAACAGGTTTGCAATCAGAATCCTTTCGCAAGTCAGCCTTCAAATTCTATGACAGCTTTACCAGTTCTGCTCTTCAGCTGAACAAATGGCCCAGGTTGCCGGCCCAGGTTGCCAGCCCAGGTCTAATTGCGGGCCTCCTTTATATCACATGATCTCTGTCCTGCATAGTGTATTTTCTCATGACATAATCCATTCATGTTATTAAGGAACAACTCTTCCTTGATTGTTCAATCAGAGCTAACCAGAAACCACAGCATTCCCTTGCCATTCAAAACAATGCAGCACTTCCTATTCCTTCCAGACACTCAATGTATTTTAGCTGTTTTAGCTGATACCTGAGGTAGGATAGTTAGACCCACTTTCCAGTGGATTTTCAGAAATTAAAAAACTGGATGTATTCTTAAAGTCAACACCCAAACCACTCCACTTTGTATTCCTGTGTTTTGCATGAACTAAGATGCCTGGTATTTCAGTAAGGAGAGAATACTATTTATTCTATGAACGAATGTTTCCTCTGTCAGAGTTATGAATTGGTAAGTGTGTCTCCATTATGGAGTGGAAAAATCATGGTACTACATACCTTACAGTATCTTGCTCTGAATTTTGTAACTAAAATCAAAAAGACAGATACTACATATCTAAAATCAGACACAAAATAGGATGGCTGCATTATACTCAAAAGCCTGGCACCACAGAAACATAAATTAAAAAAAAAGGAAAAAATAGTTATCTGTTATCCTAATTTAAGGTGTGCAATTAGTAAAGCTGGAATGCAAACACTGCCTCTCCTCGAGTCACTCTGGGTGTATAGATGTATGACATACCTAATAAGAAGCTGAGCATCCAGCCACTAAGATGCTCCTATAAAGCTGTATCACAATCCTCTTAAGGATTTAGGGAAATCAGAAGCTCAGCTTTGCCATCTGTGGCTTAATAAATATTTTCTTCGGAGGCTTTGTGCCTTGTTTTAGCAACCAAGAAAATAGTCATACAGTAATTTCTGAGACATGGCATTTACCATGAGCTCCTTTTTGTCCTTCCTCAATATGCCATTATGCAAGTGGACAACCTGTGGTAACTGTGCTGTGTGAAGCAGTTGAATTACAGTTTCTGAGATTCACCGTGTGACCCAGCAAGGTTGTGATAGATCAAGGGTGTCTGTGCACTCTGAATCCCTGCCTTTGGGAGAGGACCCTTAAAAGATGCTCATTAAAGCAATATTGCCATTGAGTGTCCATTGGACTTACAAATCATCATGACCTCACAGCAAAGCAGAGGGGTCTCTGAGGAGCAATTCCCATCTCTGATGCCAACTTCTTACCTCCTCAGTTCTGAGGAATGTGATATATTAGAGATGATTGTGTGAAATTTTTGATACATTGGAGAATTATCAAGGTTAGAAAAGACCTTCAAGATCACCAAGTTCAATCATCAACCCAGCACCACCATAGTCACCCTGAAACCACATCTCCAACTGCCACATCTCGAACACTTCCAGAGATGGTGACTCCATCACCTCTGTGGGGAATTTACTCCAATGCCTAACCACTCTTTCAGAGAATTGTTTTTCTAATATCTATTTTGAACCTCCTCTGGTGAAACTTAAGGCCATTTCTTCTCATCCTTTCACCTGACACACAGAAGAAGAGACCCACCTCACTACAACCTCCTTTCAGGTAGTTGTAAAGAGCAGTGAGGTCCCACCTAATTGATCGATTGCTCAAAGGATCCAAGGTAATTCCTCCCATTTTTGCTCAGAGTCAACAGATACACTATTTTTCCTGCGGTGCTTAAGCAGCATCAGCAGACACAGAGCAGTTCTGGAGCTCTGTACAATCAGTGCTACTTCCACTGAGAAATTCAAATTCTCCTTGTTCTAACTTCCCTACCCATACCCTTGAGCTCTGGAGCTTCAGAACTATGCAAATCTGGCTTAGAATACAGGAAATCCAAAGAACTTAGTCAGCTTCCAAGAGAGAGACAAATAAAGGAAATAAAGATGAATAGCATTTGCCTCTGAACCTTTAGATGAAGATAAAGAGAGCCTGCATAAGCCAAAGGATGTGAGCATGAAAGGTGCTGGTATTTAAATGGATGTAAGAAAGCTTCCTAGAGAAAAGCCAATAGTTTCCAAAGTTTTTACAAGAACCTGGAAAAGGAGATGAATAAAGAAATAAATATATAATAATAAATATTAAAAATACACTATTGCATTGGTCCAGTGTTAAAAGCAAAAGTCTGAGAGCCAGAAGACCTTTCTTCCAGCACTGACTTTGCCACTGCCTTGGTGTACAACGTCCTTGGTTCATGATGTTGGGGAAGCTGCCATCTCCCTCTGTGCCACAGAGTCACTTCAGGTGTGTGTGCCACATGTCATCCAGCTGAAAGTTTTTTCTTCTTCCTTATGCTTCATATTTTGATGGGTTTCAATTTCTGCTGTGGCCTGAAGCTGATAAGTTATAATAAAAAAGTTGAGGCAAAACAGAATGGAAACTATAAAATATTCTTGGTTGGTTTGACTCTTTAACAGCTTCAAAAGTGATAGTCCTCATAATTGCTCTGTTTTCAGAGCCAGATCCTGGGCTTGTGCACATCATAATTTTCACATGTATTTTCATCAGAGCACTATGCACGAGAAGGCTGTATTTTAACTTGAAAACACCTTGTGGAGGGAGTTTCAATGCACTGCACTTAAATCTTAACAAGCGTATCGGTAACTGTTTCAAGAAGTGTTTTGTGGATAGAACTACACAGGAATAAAGTGCTGCCCATAGGATATTTCATAAGTCTTTCTTTTCTGAAGAGCCATGTCCTGGATTCCTTTGTACTACCACACATCAAAGAGGGGGGGGAAAAAGAAACAACAAATGAAATTCCTCTGAACAATTTGTTCTAGGAGAAGATCTGTCCTTGTCAAATGAACACACCTCAGCCTATAATTGTCAATTTTAAGGAATGACTGAGAGATGCCACTTATTTAAATTGAAACAAGTACCTTGCTCTGGAAAGCAGAGCACAAGTAGGGACAGATTTGCAAATCTGCTGCCAAATCAATGCATGCAAAAGACAACAGCCTTTCCACTTCACATATCCGACCAGACAACTCTGACAGTTCCTGTGTGCAGCTCTGTGAACTGCACACATAATCATGGCGATTGCATGGAGAAATTGGATGGAAACTGCACAGTTAATTGGGGTTTTAAAAAGGGAGTAATCTTGCAACACTGTATACTAAGGAGCCAAGCAATAATTACAAAATGCACTTCAAACCTTTCAGAACGAACTCGGTGTTTCCAGCAGTTGTGGTGTTTTCCAGCTGTCAGTGTGCCTGCGCACTGATACAAAGATACTCTTTTTTTTTTTTTCCTAAATCACCAGGAGAGATGGATGAATTTCACTGGCTTGACAGAATGCTTGTATGTCATTTCTTAACGAAGGGTATCAACCACAGCTTGTGCTGCTGCTCTAAGGAGTGCAGAGCTGTAGCACAGCTCTTACAGACCCATACAGGCATTAGAGGGCACAGTGAGGAGTCAACGGAGTCAGAGCAGTTCGCCAGGAAGGGCTCAGCCGAGCCTGGGCATTTTGCCTGGGATGGCAAACTGAGGATTAAGGGCTTTATGGGACATGTGAACTCCACTCAAATGCAAACATAAGCATGATTAAAATTTAGCAAACTATGATGTACAAGCCCTTGGGCAAAATCTAGTAGACACAGCTGTATTTATGGGCTGGTACAAAGAAGAACTGTTAGACCTACCAGCAATTCAGCAACATAGAGAACAGAGAGGAGCTTGAGATGTCTCTGTGCTACAAGTCTCAATCTAAGGCAGCACATCTTCCTCTCAGCTCCTCCTATGACCAGGTAGTTACTGCGTGGGACCCTTTTTCCTGTGGATCAATGCACTAGCAACTATAATGGGACTTACAGGAGAAAACAGCATCCTTCTTTCAAAGACCAGATGTCTACACCAATATTTAGGTCATTTTAAGATGTTGGCTGAGGGCTACACTTCAATGGTCTGTGCTGATAATAAGACCTAAAGAAATTTGGAAACAATAGGAAAGATTAACTGAGAGCAAGGCATTGCTTTCTAGAATGGTTGCAGGGAAACACATACAATGAAGCACCTCCCCAGTAGCAGAGGCACTGAAATAAGTGGAAATGGGATGTTACTATCGCCCAAGAAAAGCAGAACTGCTGCTGCCAGTTTTCTGCAACAGGAAGAAACCTGTAACTTCAGTCTCTGGGGGGAAACAAAAATAATGGAGACACACTGGTTATGAAACTTTCCCTTTATTTTCTCCAAGTGAATCAACGTTATTGCTCTAGGGAAAGGCAAGAAACACACTTGGGAAAAATCATGGACAGTACCATTGCAAGAGCAGACTACGAGCTATCTCTGTCCTAAAGAAAACCACTTGCAGGATAGTCACATTGTTCTGAATCAATGGGAATACAACAACCTCAGTGCTGGTTGTGCAGAGAATGAAAGATCCCTTAGTGTCACCCTTCAGACACGGATGCACATTGCCTCGCTGCTATGGAGGTGTTGAGCTGTGCTGTTCTCAGGGGTCCTGGGGTTTCTCATTTAACTGAGGAAAAGTGGGTTTGGGCTGGCCAAAAAGGATACTGATATTCTTTTTTTTTTTTTTTAATTTATCCCATGGTGTAGCATGGCCTGGATGGGAACATGTCTGATCTCTGCTTCATCTCTCCACAGCACCCCTTGATAAACTCAACATTTAAAACTGTCAACTGTTCTGAGGAGCTAATCATTTTAGGAAGCAATACATGAAGAAGTACTTCATGCATCCCAATTAAACAAGAAAGTCTCTGCATTGAATCCTGCTCCATTCTTTTGACTCCCTTTAACAGTCTTCCTTTGAATTTTCACAACTCATACTGGCTACTAGGCAGGCCTGTACTCTGCCCTGAAGAGTAAATGGCTGCACCACAACCAGGAAAAACCAGGTTCCCACCAGCCCAAGGAACAATGTGGTACATCTGCCTTGCATGTGCTCTCCAGAAAGTAATTCTCATGCTTCTTTCCCCCCCCTCACAGAAGAATAATATCAGGAACAGGACTATTATTCAGATGTGAATACTAACACTCTTCAGCATATCAGTGTGCTGCAGAGCCTGAACACAACTACAGGTAAAAAGCAGAGTAAAAGAGTCATACTGGCAGTATCTCTGCCTCCTGCTGAGTCTCAGACAGGAGCAGACATTCACCTGTGCCAGAGTGGCACTGGAATGCAGTTTTTTCCCTAAGATAGAGAGCGGTGAAACACTGGATTACATGGTTGTCATCACTGCTTATTGGCTTTTGTTCTTTCCACTCCGTCAGGCAGCAGAGAGTGGGGTGCCACAGTGCTGTGCTCGGATTGCTGAGGAGAAGCTCATTGTTTGTTATTGCAAGAAGGCATTAAAAATAGCAAAACAAACAAACAAAAAAATAGTAAGAGAAAAAGAAGTAGAGCAGCTTTTCTCTTAGAGTGCCAGAAGCCAGGTGCATCACTGCTGACAAGGATGGCAAACTAATGCTGGAAATATTTTGAACTTCATCAGAGTAATAATGTTTAGGAATGGATGCAAATTACCTTTCTGATACTGCCTACAATTCTCTTCTGTTCACAGAATAAGACCTTTTTCTACACAGGTAAAAATATGTGAAAGCATGAGTAGTAAAGGTCATAGTCTTGCATTCCTGTTTACATAGATTAACACATGTGCCAGGAGAAGCTTTATTTCCTGTAATATGGTTTCTCACAGGGTACGGAAAATCCAAATAAAAGCATGATTGGCAAAGTATACCCTAATATACTATGAAAATAACTGTGATACTTGATTATGTGGCAGTAACTAACTAGGGCTTATCTTAGTATTATTCTCCACTTGTAGTAGGTGAAAAACCTCAGGCTAAAAACTTCACAGGAAAACAAGGCCATGTAATTTTTCAAGAATATACAGCATTCTGCATACTACAAATACTATGTGTATGCTAAAGCAGAGCACAGAGCATGCTGGCACAAACAGAAGTTCAGAGGAAGCAACAGTCATCACGAAACTATACCAAGTAATAAGAACAATACCAAGCAGTCAAAACCCAAATGGAAAAAAGAAGTAAGGCTTATACCATTACCAAACAGGAACTATGACAACTCACACCTCTTCTACCTGAAACTTCTACAAAAACACCTTTCTTTGTCAATGCATTTCACTGCTTAGGTGAAGTTTGGGGCTTTTTAGGTGTATTTGGAAGCAGCCATAGGAAGTGAGAAGTTGATCTAATCAACAGAGTGGTCTGTGAGGCACTAACTGTGGAGATCACCTTTTTAACCCCACAAGGGATCCCTCCTTTCTGTGAGGGCTCAATGTTCCACCATGTGGTCAGTGTAAAAACTGGCTCAGCTACAGATGAGATATTTTCTTATCTGCACCAGGGCTCCCAGACCATTGACTCAATTCTCCAAGCTTCTGGATCATCCTCAAGACCCACCTCGGCTTCAGGGGCGATATTCACCCGTCCTTATCTTTTCAGGAAGAAGACACATAGCTCTAGTACACACAATTTTGGCCGCATCTTGTGTACAAACATTTCATCATCCAACATTTATAGAGTCTCACTCTGCATTTGTCTCCTATTTCCTTGTATTCATCTGTGTGTTGTTTTCTAAATACTTTTAATAAGTTTCAGAGGCTGACTTATTTGTACAGGAAGCAGAACCAAAGAGACTCCCTTTCCAGTTTCAGTGGAGCCAGATGGCTACACTTTAACTGTTCCCCTTAAATAACAAGTAAAAATAATTAAAAAAGAAAAGAGAGGAGAGAGAAGAGAGGAGAGAGAGGAAAAAAAAAAGAAAAAAAAAAACACAAAGAAACAAACAAAACCCAACTGCAAGTGAAAATATGTTGGGACAGAGATGTCAGCTGGTGCACAGTCCTACCTGTACTGCCTTCAGGAAAGCAGGCAGATTTACAGCAGGTGAGCCACTGCCCCACTCCATGTTGCAAGCTCTTTTATGGAGCCTTGCAACAGCTAATGTGTTTCAAAGTGTTGCTTATATCGAGAGGCTGCACAAGATTTTTGTGTTGGCTTTTGCTGAAGTTTGAATCTCTTGTCCATATGGATGTAAAGACAAACTGGAAAATGTTAGGTGAATGCTATTATGTAAAAAGAACTAACCATTTTTTAAAAAGTCACAATTGTTATTCCAGGGGCATGCTTTTGTTTTAGTTTTTAATTTGTGAGAGGTAAGCAGACTTTAAATTCAAATAGAAAGACTGACAAAGAAATTTTTAAAAATATGTTCCTAACTTTCTCTGAAACTTTAACAAAATACAGTGCTGAAGCTGTCAAAGTGCTGCCTTACTGAAAATCAGAGGCAATTTCAATACAATTAGCAAGACTGGAAAGAAGGCAAGGATGGAGCAAGAGGATCTTACCTTCTTTTAAGAAAGGAAGAGAATTTTTCGCCCATGTTTCACAAATCCTGTGTTACCTTCTAGTCCAGCTCCTTGTGCTGTAAGGATGGAATACAGGTAAATTAGATGTTTTGCTTAATCTTTGCAGGTTCTTAAACACAAGCAATACTTAAATACAAATGAACATAGAACAGGAAGGGCAGCACTTGGAAACTGATCAGTTGAAAAGCATTAGATCTGCAAGAAAACTCCAAATATGGGTTTTTTGGCCAGAGGGCTGGGCACTGGAACAGGCTCCCCAGGGAACTGGTCAAAGCACCAAGCCTGACAGAGTTCAGGAAGTGCATGGTGGGATTCTTGGGATTGTCCTGTGCAGGGCCAGGAGTTGGATTTGGCTATCCTTGTGGGTCCCACATTCTGTGATGCTGTGTTCAGGTTGCTCTGCCCAGGAGCTCTCCTGCAAGGACAACGCTTGCAGCAAGATTTAAAGTTCCCCGGGCAGCGATTGCCTTATTTCCCCTTTTCTTTCGTTTTCACCTCCCCCTCATTACACAGAAGCCTGGGCAGTAGTGTACTCTTCAAGGACTGGGTATCAAAGTGTTAAGTACAATTAAAATGGAACATGAAATCCACTACTAGGAATACACTTAAAACACATTGTAACAGATTGAAAAATATGATAGCTCTTTCCCCTGCTTGAGATCTTTTTCACTCAGAATACCGAGTTAAATTGGTGGAAAACACTGCTCCTTTCTCCTCTAAAAATACACAGAGTATAATAAAAAATGTAATGTGCAATCAGCCCGTGGTGCTTTTAAGGTAGTAGCAGGAACTGATACTGCCCAGAGCAGCAATGAGTTTCTGAATCCCACACGTGGTAAGAGAAACTGCAACAAGGGATGCATGGAAAATCCATTAGCAGAAACCTACGTAGAGACAAAACATTTCAGTTTTTGACAGATCTCCAGAGGTCCAAGCACAGCATGTTAATGTTTATGATAGAAGTCAGTCAGTCTCCAAGCTTATGTTATTTTGTTTTGGTAAAAGGATATGAGATGTTAGAATAATTACCGGTATTTTTACTGAGTAGCTCTTCTTAGGAGCTTCTCTCAAGTGTAGATGGTTTTAATTTGTGGAACCAGGGTGGGCATAGTTTCACATTTACAAAGCTCTAATTGAGAGCATTCCCCTCACAGAAAACAATAACACAACATTTATTTCTTAGAAGTTTTTTAATTGGATGTTTTGATTTTAGTTGGCAAATTCCTGGATTTTTTTTTCCCTAGGTCCTCTGCTTTTCCAGTGTGACTAAATCCAAAATGTTTCTACCATTAAGATGACAGATGACACGGCCCAAAGGCAAACACACGGGATCATCTGTCAGGTGCTTGGCTCTGCTGTGGTTTACTGAGTGCTTTGCCAGCAAATCTTAACACCTTTGTGTGCTTCTGTTTCCTTACCTGTAAAATTGAGATAATGACACATGCTCTCTTTGTTATAAGATTTGGCATCTCTTCTACGTAAAAGTGCTACACAACACCAAAATACAAATGTAAATACTTAGATAAGCCTGTCTCACTACACGTAAAGGAGAGTTGGTTGGGGGAGAAATAGTAACCTTTGTCTCAAGGGACTTGGGGTTGGTTTTGGTTTCTAGTCTCTATTCATTTCTTTTTACCTCCCAGAATTGTCTGAAACATCTGCTGAATTGGCACAATGTGAATGGAGAGATTCCACCTCATCCTAATTTTGTCCTGATGCAAAACTGTCAATGTCTGGTGTTTTCAAAGGCAACAATTTTTTCTGAGTGCAGTGCCAGGAATAATCTCCTGCACTTTGACTCAATCTCTAAGCCCACAGGGTTATGTATTTATTTACTTATTTATTTTGATGTCTCCAAAATAGCAATGCATGTTGCTCTACCAGACTGCATGCTGTAAAACAGTGGAAGCAAATAAACTGCAATTGTTAATGTTAATTGGTCTTACTTTGCCATGTCATTTCCAATTTTTTTCAAAATGGAGATTAAAAAGCATTGGAGAAAAAGCTGTGATTTTGTCATAAGCAATCCAGTTAGTGGAGTGAACTGAAGGGATTTGATTGTTTGAGCTCTGCACAGCCAACGAACCGCACAAATTCACATTAATCTGTCTGTCCACACCCCCTCAGCCTTGTCTGCACAGACTGAGGCTGCTGCACAGTGACTGGGGAGCTCTCTGTGTGTGCAGAAGGGCCACACTGCCCTGCACACTTCGGACCACTCATCCTTTGCACCAGACCTCTGGAAGTGCAGATGCTAGACTGCCCACAGGCACCAAACCCAACGAGGTGACCTGCTCAGGCCGAGCAGTGAAGGCCATTTTGACTTTTCACTTGTGGTTGATGCAGGGTTTGCTCTGTGGAAAACTTCCAACAGTGAAACCCAGGAAGCACAGTCTACTGCAGATCTGAGAAGCTCACACAACCTAAAAACCAGTTCAACTCACCCACCCTTCGGGATGAAGGCAGAACCGCATCCCCACAGCACCACACTGAGTGTGGTCCCAAACCGAATTTAAAAGACCCAAAGGAGAATGTTCAGGCCTAAATGATTCCATTCATTCAGGATGTGTTCATTAACATCCTGCTTCAGTTTTCCAGTTGATAGTTTCACTTGCATTATTCTTAGCAAACCCTTAATAAAACCCCGTATTGTTTTGTTCTAACACCATGGTGTTTATGCCTTTCACATTCCTCCTCACAGTCACGTCCTTGTGCCCTCAGTTTCAGCAGTTCTCAGACACTGAACCACTGACACTTGGGTGCAAATGGACATATGGACACATAAAATTGCTGATCTTCTCTGAATTTCCACGCACTCTAGTCTGAGGCTCCCAAAATGCAGCACACCCTCCTGAGAGAGGTTATCATTCTGGGCAAAAATTCCTGCCTCCTGCCTATCATCTTTGGGACTCTCTTCTGGCCATGTCATCACACCACCAAAATTTGCATTTCATTTCTTGTTATCTGTCACCAAAATGTTCTTCTAGATTTCTCCTTCAAGATGAAGTTGTCCTCACATATGAGCTTCTCATTTTCCACAATGCATAGCATTGGGCTTTTTCCTGCCCATATGCCCATCCTCTAAAGGTCTGTTTGGACATATCTGGGCAGCTTCACTGTTCACTCCATCACCCAAGTGACTTCCATCTAAATCCCAATCTCTGCTGAACATCTCCCCAAAATACTGTACATTGCTGCTAGTAATTACCCTTCAGCCAGTTTGCAGTCCTTACAACACACTGTTTATACCAGTGAGTAATCTCCTTTTGCAAGCGAGAATGTCATGAGAAACCACATCAAATGCATTACTAAAACCATCAGTAGATCCAACAAATTGCCTTTTATCCATTGATTTTGTAATTCTGTTTTCTAAAAGAACTTTGGAAAATCTATTTTCTATTCTTTCTTTGCCACTAAGGCTCATTTTCCCCTTCTCATGCAGAACGATTTTCATAGTCACTCCCTTTTTCCTTCCTGCATTCCTACTGAGGTATTCCCAAGCCTAGTCATTAATTAGCCAGGAGCACAATATTTGCCACAGCTTACCCTGCATCACAAAAGCCAGTGATAAGGCTGATGTTGGTTGTAGCTGAGGAGCAGATGTGGGTCCTGAATGCTGAGAGTTTTGTTTCCCCTGTGTAACCCAAGCCCAGATTTTTAGGGAAACGTATATGCCAACAGTTACAAAGTGTGACACCTGAAATGCCTAAATATTTGCTTTTGGCCAGAATGGCATTTAGCTGTAATATCCCAGTGAGATGTGCTCTTGCTGATAGTTGCAAGGCATGTCTTAAGAGTGGTCTCAGGCCTGGATTCTGACCTTGGAGCCCAGAACTGTGACAGAGCTTCCCTAGAATTGTATAAGGCTTCTGGCACATATGAGAACAAAATCAGATACCACAAGGGCACCTTGAGTTTTCCATGTAGCAGGCACCTCAATAATGCTGGGAGAACACTGAATTATTCACAGTTGGAACCCTTTCAGCCCCGTATGCAGAGCAGTAGACTACAAAACCCCCAAGTGACAAAATGACTGCAGGAGCAGGACCATCAGATTGCCCACTCATCTAATTCAAAACCACACATTTTTTCCCTACTTGATGGAAATAAGAAAACTTGTCAGTACAGGAGCAGATATCAGGTCTGAAAATAGGTAGAAAAAATCATATACTCTGTTAAAGAAGATTCAAAGTCCCAAACCCGTTAACAATAAAATTTACTGCACCTTTGAAATGTACAGAATTCTGTCTAAAAATCAAATATGGGGAAATGGAAAGAGGATATGCACAGACGGCACGATCATATGGCCAACATATGGATATCAAATGGAATAGCTACTGGTTTTTAAGCTTCACAGGAATGATGAATTGAAGATGAGTGAGAGACCCCTTTCTCACTCTATTTATTTCACCAAATAGCCAAGGCTTCCCAGCCCCCATGGCACACACTTCCCCTGTTCTTCAGATACCTTCCACTTGTAATCCTATAAAGTCGGAGACTGTTCCATAAGTACACTATTTTTTGGAACAAAATCACACAAAGAAGCAGCAGATGAAAGGCAACAGAAGTACTGGCATGCACTTGCCTAAAAATATCCCCACAACCACCTCACCATCAACACTGGGCTCATCCTTACAGCTGGATGGCAAGAGCAGCATGTGAGCATCACTGTGCACACACACACATGCAACGTGTTTGTTTAACCACACACAAGTAAAAGCCTGCTAAAATCACAACATATCTGAAGCCCAGGCAAAATGTTCTAATTAAAGGAAACATATTTCCCTCATTAATACATTGTAAGATATATCAACAACCATGACACACTCCCATGGCATGTTTTTTTCTTCTCTGTGTGTGAACATCTGTACATTTCCCCAGAAGCTGAATTTGACACATGTGATGCAGGAACAGAAATGTCTTTTCAGTGGAAGTCTAAAGCAAACAGATGTGTCAAGCATCTGCCAACAAGTTATGAGGAAGTTACTCCCGCTCCAGGACAGAACCACCTATGCACTTCTCCTTAGAAGAAAGCCTGGGTTTTGAGGAAAAGACAACTCCATGCTGTGAGTTGTATTTCCAGTTGTATGGGAAATCACAGGATCACAGAATCATGTGGATGGAAGGGACCTTTGGAGACAGTCCAGTCCAACCTCTCTGTTCAAGCAGGATCAGTCACAACAGGTTGCTCTGGAGCATGTCCAGTAATGTTCTCAGTATCTCCAATGATGGAGTCTCCATGCACACTCAGGATAACCTGCTCCAGTGTTTGACCATCCTCATATTGAAAAAGCCCACTCTGCATTTAAACTGAATTTCCTGTATTTCAACTTGTGCAGCTCTGAGAGGAGTCAGGCCTCTGTCTCCTTCACTTTTCACAATCTGATATTCATAGAAACAGGCAAGCTATCCCCTGAGCCTTCTTTTCTGCAGTTTGGACAGGCTCAGCTCTCTTTGCCTCTCCCCATGTGTCAGATTCTCCTGCCACTTACTCATCTCTGTAGCCCTTCACTGGACTGTCCCCAGTGCCTCAAAGCCTTTTTTGTACTGAGAGCCCAAGGATGGACACAGATCATGGCTGTGTCTCACCAGTGCTGAGCAGAGGAATCGCTTCCCTCACCCTGTTGGCAATCACAGCCCGAGGTGCTGTTGGCCTTTGCTGCAGAGGCTCAGAGCTGACTCATGTTCAAGTTTGTCACCCACCTGGCGCCCTGTGTCCTTCTGTGAGACTTCTGGCTTTGGGGTAGCTCTGCTATACAGGGACACTGTTTTCAAATCTGCATAACTAAGCTCAGGCACTTAAATCCATATTGGGCATCAAAATAAAAGCAGGCTGCTATTCCAAGGCACTGCACACCTACAGCTCCCAATGGAGACAAGTGGAAGTGTCATGATTAAAGCCCTATTTCATGTTTCCAGGTTGCCTGCAGCAAAGCCTTCATCATCAAATTGTGTATAAATGGAGTCTCTGTAAGATGCTACATTTCAACTAAGCTCTAACAAGAACCACTCAAGAGAAAAGTGCATTTCCTTCCAGTTTATTCCTTTGGTTTCAATTGTGATAAGTAGCAAACCTATTGTAAGATAGATACCATGCAACACAGGGACATGCAGCTCTAAGATAATTCATCTTAAACCAGTGATCTATATGGAAGGTTAGATAATGCTGCATTATACATGAGAATATCAGTTTCTTTATGAACAGCCTCCCACTGCCATGCGCTGGGAGGGATGAATTAGACATGATGAACACAATAAAGCAAAGACATCTATGTTTAGGCTATCTTTTTAGAAAGCACTTGCCTGTCCCTGCACTTAGAAGAGGTACCCACATCCATTCTCTTATTAACCACCATAGACCTTCATCATTTTTAAAGTCTCACGTTAAGGNAAAAAAAAAGAAAAATAAAATCTTACGGCTAAAGCCCAATTTCTGGCCCCTGGGGTGCCTAGTTGTACAAGGTAGTTGCAGAATGTAAATGCAGAAATGAGCACTACGGAAATGCTTATGGATGAGGAAAAAATATCATGAATTTTGTTATGTCAAGAGAGACCCTATTTATAAACAGACAAAAAGCTTCTTGGTATGTAAGTGATGGGAGGCAAGACATTGTTCATTGTACAAATGAGCATAAAATATGATAAAAAGGAACTCTAGGGCTCTCAGGAAGAATAATGCATGTGCCATTATCATTTTGACACCAAGGACAATAGCACATTCATCAGTATTGAGTTGCAGAGAACCTGTGCCTACCCTTGGTGAATCCTGTGAGAAGTTATGTATGTGGTATGTTTTTGGGGTAGATCTTTGCAGGATCCTGGAGTTCCTCCTCAACAGCTTGATCAAAGCCAGGATTTCTGTATATTAAGACAGGTTTGGTGAAGAGGTACAAGAGGCCTGATTTGAACCTGCCAGCCCTTGCTCTCTGTATGACAGAGACATATCATACACTCACATTGCCTTGAAAGCCATGGTGGGAAAGACACAGGAAGGGCAGGAGGCAGACAACACTCAGAGAGCAGGAGCAGCTCCAGCAGGTTATGGGGATGCCTGCTATTTTTCTAGTGGATGTCAGCATTGCCTCCTTTATCCCCTAGGTAAATGCAATGGGGTGCCCTACCTACCTTTTGTTTCTTTCCCCTTCCTTCTGTAGTTACCCCCCAAATCAAGTAGTCACACATTGGGGAAGACTCTGGAAAGGTGGGCATTAAAGCAAATCTGTTTATTTGCTGGGAGTTGGATCTCAGGTTAAAACCCTCCACAGATCATCAGCTTTCAAGATGTGACAAAAAGTGGCAAGACTTGAACAGCCAGTGTCCAATCTGAGCTTGGACTCTGGAGGTCTAAAAATCCCAACCTGCTGAGAGTAGCAGTGAGTTGAGAAGATGCTGCCATGGAATTCACTCACAGAATTACGCTCTCCGGAGTCAACTGGCACAGCCTAAACAAAGCCCCTGGTGCTTTAAGGAAAGCTATGGCCAGTTCTGTTCCATCCACACCATCTCTGAGATAGATGTTATGGTACCTATACCTTCCCACTGCCAAGGGGCAGCTGGTTTGTGAAGCTGAAAAACACTTTCAGATGCAGGAAATCTCCAAGAAGGAATCAAAGTCAAGTTGCTCTGGAGGACTATGGTGCCTTCACATCTGCTGTACAATACAATACACTTCGAGTTTAACTTTTCCAAGGACATTGACAGGACTCGGAAACCAAATCCCATTCAAAAGGTACACTCCACACGTATTGCAACTGCAGTGCTACACCAACCACTCCAGACATCTGTAAACAAGGGACAGTGGGTAAGACGCTGAGTTTGCAACGCTAAATATATTTGTTGTTCTCGGTCATTGCTTTAATAGGAACCACTATAAAGACGTTGTTCAGTCGCTGATTTTTTTCTGTTGCACTTTCCTAACCTTGCCAGTCTTTGAGTTTGGGATTATAGCAGTGAGTAGTTTATCTCCTCTGAAGGAGTAACAAAATGCCAGGGCTTTCAGACCTCTTATCTCACAGACCCTTATCTTTGTTACTTCCAATTGTGCCTGGGGAAAGGATGAGGAGCAGATGAACATCCAGGAATTTAGCACATTATTAGTATTTTGTTTAACCTAGGGGCAAGGAACAAAACAAGTGAGCTGAGCGCTGTGAAGTGGCGCTTAACTTTGCCTCCCGATCTCTGAATCTCGCACATTAAAGGATGGTGTTGCCGTTTGATACCTGCTGCTGCTAAGGGAATGCATAATGATAAAACCACCAGCTAAGCTCTTACATCATTTTACAATCAGGCATCTCAAAAACTGTTTATCTGATCAGCACCAAATTCTGTCAGAGCGTTGACATGTGCATTTCTAAATAATTTCAGTATGTCAACCTGAATAGACACACAGAATCAGAGAGTTAATTATCTTTGACAACTTTGCCAGCTAATTTCCTATTTATATGTACCAAACTAGGGGCCTCTTTTATCCTTCCTTGTCACAAAGAGTTTATCAATCAAATCAAGGCCTAAAATTGGCTGCCAAGGCAGTCTGCCATACCAAAGGGGAGTTTATCTGTTTGAAATCTTTCCGACTACCTAATGACAGCAACATTGACATGAAACATAATAGGCATTGTTTTTTGTTGTCCCTTCCCTCTCCCTGCCCCCTTCCTTCTACTCCCAGCGGACATTGCCTGGTTGCGAGAAGGTGCAGCTCTGACTGGTACCTCCCCTGCCCTCCCGCAGCTCCCGCTTCCAAACAAGCCCGTGCCTGGATGCAGCTGTCAGGACCGAGTTTCAGATACACACACTTCACCTCTGGATTTGAGCTGACAGAACCTGCCCGTGTCAACTCCATCCTTGTCTCTGCCAATTCAAGCAACATTCGTTGAGGAATACGAACAACGTTAAAAACGACCCGCTCCTGCTGACAGGCATTGGATGGCGGAGCTTGCGGTGCATGTTGTCACTACTTTTCTCTGACAGGCAGTTATGTTTTACTCTAATAGCCATATATCTCCTCTCCAGTTCCCTTTAACTGGGTGGAATTTTACAAGGATACCAAGACGTTGTCACTTCGCTGGTGCATGCTGGTGTCATCCCTCATGAGGGATTTCCCCCTTCCATATATCATATAAAAAAATGCTGCATCCCACGGCAAAGGCAACAGGAAAAAAAAAACAACCCACATTTCTTGCTGCTACCTTGCTACGATTTTCTTTCTCATCCTGGGTGGGGCAAGACCAAGCAGTCAAGAGCTGAATCCTAAGGATCAACCCACACAGGTGAGTTCTTTCAAGAAGTTATGCTGGAGGTGGTATGTTCCTCAAGCACAAATCAATCATGCCACTCTTACTAGTTAAATAAAAATACAGAACTCTTTAAAAATTTTGAATTAATTGCTTAGACAGTCACCACTCCTGGCCCATGCCATGTAAGGAAAACCATCTATTAGGTGAGAAAAAGATAAAAACATGATGCTACTTGCATTCTTGGAGATGGGGCCATTTCTTTCCCACCAGTGCACCCATGCTGACCCTAAGGTGGAAGACACCTTCTTGTTGTGAGGAGGAGATAAAACATCTGCTCCAGTGACCTCCCTGACCTCTGAGCATCTCAAGGTTATTCCCCACCCACCCCCAAAACAAGCCACAATGACTGAAAATCACAGTCTTTTAACATTCCACTACCCTCTTAAATCTGTGGATATTTTCTGTCTTTAGAAAATGGCTCCTTTTCTAATTCTCACATTTTATCCCAAAAGCTCTCATTCCATCAGTTTCACAGCAGGGTGAACACTGTCCAAGTCAGTCCCCCTGGATGGAAGAAGAGCAGCTGGGCTTGTAGTCTTTCTTTCCATAGCTGAAGTAGGCACCCAAGATAGGCACCCTGCCCCTGACAGCATGAGGTCTCACAGAAGGTACAAAGCATCTGGAATGAAGTGACTCGTTGTAATGAGGTCTTGAAAGCTGATTTTATGTTATTTTATTACTTACTCTCTAAAAGAAGAGGTGAGAGGGGGAAAAAATGACTGGCAGATTCTTTAATGTCACCCAAAAGCCTCAAGGGCCCAATTAATGAGGAAATATGTTTGGCTTTTGGACTTCAGTTGCCCATTCCCTGGGGCTCCTGCAGTGCGGGGGCTGGACATATGTTACTTGCTCATGCTCTAGGAAATTGTATTTGCATGGGGAGTGATACCTGCTAGTCCAGAATTAAGATGTCAAGACCTCCTCTCATTCAAATGCCAGCACTCTCGGCTGGAGTGCGCCTGGAGAGGGCCCACAGCCCAGTGGAACAGCTTGGTCCATAACCTTCTCCACTCCCATGAGGTCTGCATGAAGATCCAGCTGTTTGGGTAACACAGTGGAATAGGAAATCGGAGAGCGTGCATTCTTACACCCTCCTCAAACCTCACTGAGGAGAGAAAGTGACTCACCACCAAATAACTCAGGTAATCAGAGAAAAGAATTCACGAACTCGGGGAACTGATGCTGATTCCAAGCCCTCTCTAGGCCTGCTGGGTCAGTGGAGAAACCTCTTTCACTTTTAAAATCAGTGAAAAACTATACCCAGAAGGGTATTTCTCCTTGGGAATGTGAGCCTAGAATGGCTTTATGGTGCTAAAGCTGAGGTGGTTTCTTTGGAAACAATCAACATCACATTAAAGCTTGCAATTTATTTTTTTTCATCTGGGTTGCCTATCCAGAATATTTGGAACTTTTCAAAGGTGCCAATTAAATCTACTTATTTTAGCACCACTGAAAGACCATCTTGTATTCCAGAAAATTCTTGGGCAGTCTAGAAGCACCTTTCTACCGTTTATTCTGGGATGCACAAACTCACTTTTCATTTGGTGCTTGTTCCAAGGATCACACACTTCAGATGGAAAAGCACACCAGTTGCTGGGGTTGCTTCCATCTCCTGAGCCATCATAAGAAATCTTTGTTCCAAGCTCCCAGTACCTCCAGAATGGCATGATTTGGAGAAGAGTGGCTGTGTACCAGACCTGTACAGAGACAGGCGTATTTAGAAATATTCAGTGTGTTCCAGAAGATGTCCAGCAGTGGATCTCACACTGGGTCCAGTGTCAGAAAAAAAGCCTCATGGCACAGCTGGGGAGTGATAGTGTGGGTTAATATTGTCTGTGCAATAGCTATCATTTTTATTTCTCTGCCTCTGGAAGATAAAAACTCTAAAACATTCTTAAATATGCAGTGAAATGATTATGTCCAGACCCTAGAGAACAATCCTTGATGATGAATACTGATGCCCTGCTTGCCAGTAGTCCTGGAATGCTGTGAAGGACCCCTTCCTTACAGTTAGTGAAAGACTGCTAAGGCTTCACCCAACACACACAAAAGTCACAGTCAGGAAATGCTGAAAAGCAAAGTTCTCATCTTTCCACTGCACTCAAAAAGCCACGGTAGAAACAGTGCAAGGTGTCAGACACCGGAGAGCCAATTCTCAGCAGGGGACTTCCACAGAGGAGGAGATTACCTCGGGATGCTGCCTTTGCCAGGACTCCCAGCACACACTGTTGGTGATGCACATCCTTACCCAACAGAAGCTCAGCAGAGATCAGCAATTCATTTCACATTAGCTGGTATTGAACATCAGTCATTACAACCAGCACAGTCCAGATTTGAGCCAGTGACCTGAGGGTGAAAGGCTGCAGCTTCCCAAGCCAGTAATCATTACATTTTGACACAACCAATTATTAAAAAAGAGTCACTCAGAGCTCAATTAAAATTTCGGTAACTTAGTCCTTTCTTTGCTTCTCTTTTGTCTCTGGCACATCGTGTTCCCCGGTTTAAATAAACTGAACAGTTTGTCACTGCACTATATAATTCTGTATTCAAACTGTCAGGACCTCCCGTAGTCACCTCTGTCACTGTCTCTGCCAATCCCAACGCGCTCGCTCAGGCCTCTGAACACTGTTAAATGCTCTCCCTGACAGACACTTTGATAACATCACCAAGCACATACATTGAGGTAAATTCCTTCTGACAGCATTCACTCAACAAGCTGAAAACTAAGGAGGGACACGGATTTGTTTTAGTTACCTTGCCTGTTTGATGGATGTTATAATTAACTCTCTGTCTAATACCAAAAAGCTATTGTTAAGTTTCACGGCCTTTGAAGATTCACATTTGTAGCAGCAAACCTCTCAAATGAACACATTTAGCAATGACTGCATTTTTCAGTGATTTCTTAATGTTGCCAAACAGCAGCACTGAATATTTATAGAGTTCCAGTTAAAAAATTACACATATCATTGCTTGTTTTTGCTTTGATCTAGAATTTATTGTCTATGAAGTAAAAAGAGACAGACCTCCCACACACACACTTTCTTGTAAACCTCCAGTGCACGTTGTCTGCTTAAGACATTGCAATGAGGCAGGTCATCTCACACTCCTGTACAAATCCAATTAAATTAATGCAACCTCTTGGACAACATGGAATCATTATTGCTGCAGCCATTCTAACATTTATCACATCTACGCAGTCATCCATCAGAAACTAAATGCTTAAGTCTCCTACTCTGTGTTCACCATAATGGATCCAGTCACAATTTTTTTCCCTAGCAAGATCAAATTATTCCAGACAGACTCTGCAGCTGTGCGCCCACCTCCTGTGTCACCAGCAGAGCCTGCACTGCAGTTTAACAAGTGGATGCTCCTGCCCTGAGACCTTCCTGCCAAAGCAGGAGCCCTTTGGGAGCAGTGGAGAACATGGACTGACACCAGTTCCTGGGGATGCCACCAAAGGTGAGGTGTATGACTGGGTAAATTACCAGCTCAGAGACAGCTTAAGCCAGAAGGGCTCGCCACCTCTCTGTTATGTAGTGGGAACCCGGCAGGGAGGAAGTACAAAAAGCAGCTAATAAGAGGGTGGAAGTTTATGTCAAAATAGGTCTCTGTTGAACTTCCATCGATTTAGAGTCCCGTAAACACTCCTACCAACATGTAATTTGCACTACCATAGATGTCACCTTCGGATTTGGCCCAGGAGGTAACTTTTAGCAGGGGCAAGGGTTTCCCTGCTCTATGAGAATGCACAGGGACACAGCAAACCCTAGTGCAGAACACATGCTTTTCACTTTGTTATGTTTCTGAGAGGCAGCTCCGATGAGAAAGTCTGGTGAAAAAAGCTAAACCAACCCACTCCACTTACACTGCTACTGCTATATCCACTGCCTGAGCTGCTGCTCCTGCCATTTCTCCTTGGCACATGGATGAAATCAGTCATTTTGGATTTCTACCTGCCAGGAAAATGATACTGAACTAACTAAAAGTGCTCTGGTGGTTGCCTGCTGACCCAAGCAGCACACACGGCTCCCAGTCTTCCAGAGGCCGTGCCTGATGCCACTGCCCTGCAATACCCTATCCAGACCATGGAATGGTGCTCTTTAAGGCAGCCCCAAAGTGCTGGGCAGTCACAGCATTCCTGACTCTGGGCTGCCGAATTTACTGGTCAGTGGGATGTGACAAAGCACACAGGCAATTTAAGCGTTGTGATTTTGAAAATCGAGGAAAGAACAAATTGCATTCGGAATTTACTTCCCACTCTAGGATTTGTCCCTTTCACTCCCATTGTGGGTCGTTCCCACGATGAACTTCACAATGCCCTCATCTTCATTAGCTCTCCAGGCTAACTATTTTAATAGCTAGAGTGACACAAAGAAAGGCACAACTGATGTGCCTCAGGGAGAGGCCAGTCTGGCATTTTAAACAATCTGACCACACACTGCACATACTTCCTATAGAGTTATTGAACAGTGTGAGCAGAAGGGATGATTTGTCTATACCACCTTCACATAATCAGTTATTTAAATTCTCTTTCTTCATTTATGATTACGATTTTTTTTAATCTTGAGATTGATTTTACATGAAAACCTGTCACTATCCATCTAGCAGAAAGCAATATATAAGGGTTTGGTTTAATAACTATTGTAGTTCCCAGACTATCTTAAAGACAGAGAATAGCCATGTCCTGAAGAAACAGAACCAAAGACTGATGTCAGAGTTGGCAACCTCATGTCTAAGTTCCAGGTAGGTGCTGTCATTTTGATTCCAAACGTGGCATTGGAGTTGACTATACCTTTTTGCCCTAGTAAGTACTGTGTCCATGTTTCCACTGAGAAACATTTCTTTTGGGCTTTATTCTGTAACATGCTCATAACCATCTGCTTGAAGTTTGGTGGAGAAGTTGAAGAGAATATGAATTTAAAGAATAATAATAATAAAATGTTTCAGCTTCTTTAAACAGGCACACGAAAGTATTAAGAAAACAAGTTAAGCAGTTTACAAAGCTAAAATTTTTATAACTGTTCTGGGGTATTGGTATAATACCTAAACAAAGTTCTTCACTTAATGTACACTTCCGTAAAATGCATAAAAATACCTGCTTAAATTCGAATTCACGCAGGAGACTGGAACATCTCCAAATTGGTCATCCACTTTACCATCCTACAAACATTCTTGGGGGTAAATAATACACAATTTTAAACTACACATTATACTTTAAATATATGTGCAATGTTAGAGAGAATAAAGACTGGATTAGGTTTTCTGGGCCAGTGGAAACAAAGACTTGGTTCACTGGTATAACATTTTTTCAGCCATACAGGAGCATCTTTAAGGGAGGACCTTTACAGATTATTGCCTGAGATAGACACATTCAATAGATCCTTTCCAGCATGCAATTTATGGAAATACTTTGCATTTAGTTTAACAACTGCATTAAACTTGGTGTTCTTAAAAGGCCTGAGCCTCAGAAACAACTGGGGTTGTGACCAACAGCTGTGTGTGCTCCCCAACACAGTTCCACAGGGATGTCTCCTGAGACAAGGAGATTCCTTGCTTGGAGCCTAAGGATGATCCATCCAGCCACAGACTCTGCATAGGGGGGGCCCAGGAGGGAGAGGATGCAATGAAATGCTACCCAAAGGTCTGGTTCTGGCATGGACACCCCCCGAGTATTTGTTCCCTTCCCTCAGTATTTAGTCATTTCCTGAGGCACTCACTGTAGATGTCTGGAATCGGCTGTTCTGCCAAACTGGATTTCCTACGTACCTTTGCACATAAAGATACAATTTTATTTTTGTTGCAAAGAGGACCATTTTTTCTTACCAGATCTCATTCAAACTGGCTAATGCAACCACGTGTGTGCCAATTTGTGACTCTGTTTCTTTCTGCACCTCTTTGCCCCCTGAACCAATTTGCATCAGATTGGGGTTTTTTTCCCAACATTTGTGAAATTGTTCATCTTATGGTTTATCCACTTTCATTAGAAATGTAATTAGAAAAAAAAAAAAAATCCTGTCTGAGCTGGGTGATGCTGAGACTCTTGCTAGGTTTGGGACTATTTTTCATTATTTCTCATTTCTAAAGAGATATTAATGTCTGTGGTGCTGGCCAACGTTGCACGCTTCCTCTGGATATTACTGAGCTGCCTCTCAACTCCTCCAGATTATTATTAACTATTAGATAAGAGGAGGTTTCTTCATTTCTTATCACTGGCTGCTACAGGAGAAGATTACAAAGGATTTACTGAACAAGCTGCTCACTGGCTGAGAAATTACCTGACAACCCACAATGTTCATAATAATCAGTGAGGAATTCAAGAGGAGCCTGTGAAGTTCCCTCTTAAAATCTCTGATTATTTTTGATCACTTGATACTACTTGCTCTTACAGTGAAAATATGACCAGCTCAGAATCTGCATGTCTTTGCCTTTGCCTCGACATTTCTAACAACAAAGGGCATAATTTCTTCCTTATATGCTTAATTACTCCTCAGTCAAGAGGAATTTAAAGCCCTGGTGTAGCATTTGTGGCTGATGACATCCAAAAGTCAGAAAAACTGACTGCTTTCCAGGGGTTCAAATGGTGGTAAAGGAGATGTTGCTGCACAGGTTTATGACTGAGCTTCATCAGTTCTAGCCAGCTCCTTAGCACATTCCCTTTCAAATTAAAACCATTTGCCACCAAAGTCTCAGTGAATGAAAAGAGCAAAGATACCTGCTTGAATTCTTTATAAAGATGATACAAGCATTAATTTGTTGTCTTATTAGCTCTATATTAAAAAAAAAAACAACAAAAACAAAACAAACAAACCAAACAAAACCCAAAACAAAACCAAAAACAAAAACAAACAAAAAACAAACCAACCAACCAAAAAAACACCTTATTGAAACCATAATGTGATTGAATGGTATTTTCCTATTTGGGAAGTAGAGCATATATTATAGAAAAGAAGACAGGACACATTCTATATTTGACCCTGATGTCAAAGGACAGCAAACAAAATACAGTGTATCTGTAAAATTAATCCCCACTATCCTAAGTAGGTTTAAACAAAAGTAATGTAAGAGATTTCATAAGAGATTGAAAGCAAAGTTCTACATTTCTTTCTCTCGGTGATAATACCATTAATTTAAGAAAAATCGAGATCTCATCAGCATCTCTGTAACAATCACTCGGGGAAAACTGTCTTCCTTTTGACCATGAAAAACCTGTTTTAAAAGCAGGTTTTATTCTACACACCAGCACCAACTTGAGGACAATACATACATACTCCAATGTGTCCATTGCAAACAGAGTGCGGGCTCTCCTTGGATTTTGCACCACTCCAGAAACAACAGACCAGAGCAAGAATGAGGAACCGCAAAGACTGCACTCCCAGCCTCCTAAACAGGGTATCATTGCTAAGGCAAGTCCAACCCACAGCACATACAGATTCTTCCCATTTCCAGCGTCTCATTTGATGGAATAAAGGACAAAACTTGCATCTTTTCAAAGTAATTATATTTTCTGTTGATGAGACACATGACATCTTGCTATCTGTCTGCCAAGGAGGGTCTGTTATACTCTACTCACTCCCATTCCTCTCTACCCTATATTGTAGCTTCTATCCTCATACTCTTTTGGTACAGAGGGATAATAACTACAGAATTATAATTATATATCAATTTAAAATTTATATAAATAGAATTATTAGCTGAATTCATTTTCAAAATATCTTAATAACACTCAGCTGCTACCTTTGTGTCCCCTGTTCCTATGTGGATCCCTCTGTTATCCCCTCCAAATGTCCTAGGAGAGAAACTTCACAATTTTAACATATTCACTAAGCTAAAATATAGTAAATTCATACACTACAAACACTTGACACAGTCAATACCTGAAGCACAGTTATGGAGATGTAGGATTCTTCAATCCAAACACAGGTTTTTTTCCTTGTCTGCTAAATGCAGATTCTAGAGGCAAAAGGAATAGAAAACAGATCTCAAACTAGCTGGAAAGCCACACAGAGCAGATGAGCACCCTGGAGAATGTAAAGTAGCTCAGGTACTTATTTGTTAGATGGAAACAGTCTTCCAAGCACCTTCTCACTAATGCATTCTTTTAACCCAATGCAGCCTTTGGAACAACAGGGGTCTGTTTTTAATAAAAATAACCAACAGCAATTAATGACACAGCTCACCATCCGAACTCCTGTACGATCAACATCAAACACAACAGGGAAATCAGACTTTGGGAACATTTCAAATCTCATCCTCAGCTGCTGGAAGTCAGAATAGTTCTATAATGCTCCAAGAGAGTTGCCCTGATTTTTATCACCTGAGAATCTGACCAGGTAACATAATATACACAAAGGAAATCTAACATTATATCAGGTAACCAGTACTTTGTTTTTCTCTCTGACATTCTGCCTCTTCAATCGCTGCAAGCAATTAAGTGCCCACCACTTGTTTGAACAACCAAACCAAAATAATTACAAATGCATGTTACACCACAACAATTGCATATTAACAAAGGCTTGGGGCCAATTAATCATTACGCCATCAATAAATAATTTGCATTAAACTATTCTCTTTAAAGACTCCATGTTTGGGGTTACAGGGTTACCTCATTGATTATGTAAATTCCCTATCAAGCTTTGCAGAAGCAGTCAAAAGAAATAAAAGGGCTTGTCTGTTCCAGTCATTATCCTGCTGCTATGAGGCAAGACAAAATTGGGGTGAGAAGGAGAGAAGCAACAACGTAGACGTCAGTTTCAAAAGTCTGGGCTGCAGTTCAGGAGCGTGGTATGCTTTAGGAGCATAAAACCACTTTAAAGCCATGCCATCTCACAAACCACAATAAAACAGCTCCAACCCAGTGTTACACTTTCCCATTTTACCTACGGCTTCCTTACAGGTACATCCTAGAAGGAGATAGATGCCTCTTAAGACAAACCAAAGTCCTACATACGAACCCACCAATAACAGGATGTACTTCCCTCGTGATTTGGGCTATTCATTTTCCTGAAGGTTTTCTCTGGGAAAACTCTGGCCGCTTAAATTAGCAATTTTCTCCTTGAATCTTATGAAGAATTCTCACACTGACTGTGGGCGACAATTATAATTGCAATATTTTTCCACTTGCACAACTGGGTTGTGAATTAAACAGGCCATGAGCAATATCCAGCCGTGCCTGGCTGTGCAGCCAAACCCCCTGGTCCTGTCATGTACAGCCCAGACACCCCAAAGTCATGGCCATGGCACAGCTCAGTGTCACCAGTTACCTGTGGGGACAAAGCAAAAGGAACAAAGGACGGTCTGAATCTGCATCCTGAACAGAAAAACATGTTTCTGGACTCCACTTCTAGGGTAAAGTGAGGCAAGGGAGACTTGCCTTTTCTCCCAGGCCTGTGCAAAGTGGGAAGCACTACATATTATTCTTTCAGGAATCTTTTCTCCTTCAGTGACCAGGAATTAATAGTCATTATAAAAGTAGGCCTCCTCAAGGATAATTAAACACCTTTCCTATGGTAAAAGAAAGGCACAGCAGGTAGATTCGTCTTTCCTCAGTGTCAGAGAACAACAGGAAAACAAAAAAAAAGCCTTCATTCTGAAAGATGCATTCACTGTTGCTGCATGCTTTTAGTGCTGCAATGGGGTGGGCAGCAGGAACAAGAACAGCTAGACCAGGTTTTGCACTATCCCAAGCACACACACCCCCAAAGAGACCAAATATTTGGAAATTCAAACTAGCAGCAGTCCATCAACCAGGCCACCGAGGAGGGAAAGCAGAAGACTTCCCATGGCAAGTATTGCAAAACAAGCATCAGTGTGGCACACATTATACCTGCAACACTTCATGCTCTATTCTCCATGGAGGGCTTTTCAACACCAAGTGGGGGACAAGGTGAAGAGAAGGGAGTTTAAAGTGCAAGCTGCGCTCTCTGCTCCAAAAAGCACACTGTGCTGATTCAAAAAAAACATTTTCAAAAATGCCTGTGGGTAAATTTGAGCTGCCCACAGCTCCCCAGGGGCAGTCAAAGTTGCTGTCGAGCCATTTATGTGGATTTCAGTCAAATTCTAATTTTAGTGTTCATTAAACATGGGTAATTCCCAAGCCAATCCCTGCATCACCTAGTATACATAATACCTCTACAATATAGGTCATCCTAGCTTAGAAAACATATACAGACATCAAAGTGCAACCATTTCATTATAAGTATTAACTTTATAAATAATTATGAACTTCTTAATTCTTCACAAGGTGCTGTATAATCACAAATGTCTGAAAGCCCCTTTACAATAGGAAGAGGGTGTGTGGTTAAGGTACATAGGTGGGTGTATATACATACAGAGAGTTTTACACACACACACACAAACCACCTACAAACAGCTATGAGAGAAAGAAGGGAGGCCTAAATATGAATGGATTTCAGGCAGAAGGAAGGATGTTTCCTTGAAACATAAAGAAGACAAAGACTGGTTTCTCTTTCCACCAAAACAAAGCCTCAGACTTGCTGTACCAATAGGCGTCCTCAGCTTCTCCCTGTTCCCTACATAGCTCTCCTGTGCAGGGAGGAGGTTCTGACTAGTCAAGGTGCTGGTGTCAGGTTCCTTTGAGACCCCAGGGCTGAAGGAGGACACAGTACCAACGCTGTGAGGATCTTGCATCAAAGTTCAGCACTGCTGGAAGCTCTCCCCAGAGCTGTATGAAGTACAGCCACATCCTTCCTGCCTCTTTTCTCTTACTGTCTCCAGCACTGTGACACTGAGCCTGAAGGGCGAATGCTCCACTCTCTGTACCAAAATGCAGCGTTTCCTTTGTGTCTCACACAGGAAGGGCATGGTTTTACTCACTTTTCAGGGACTGCAACAGAGGTATAGAGACATTTGAGCTCTCAAAAGGTGTCTGGAACTTGCATGAGCAGACTGAGGTGTTGTTACTGCAGTGGGAACCATTTCAGGTCTCCAGAGAAATGAATTAGGAAGGAGATACTTCAGCACTGTACTAGATTATGCCAGAACTCATAAAAAAATTAATACTAGACAATTACATCAGACCCAACAAGTCTGACACACACAAAGCAGAGAAGAAGTTGTAACGGGGACTTTACTGAAATGAACCATCCTAAAGGACATGGTTATAAAATTCAATATTAAACACTGTTATTTTATCAGAAGCATGGAATTCCCTGGTGAACTTCAGAGAACTACAAATATGCTATCTTGGAGCAAGACAAGGGCTGAGCTGGGAAGAAATGGATCTCAGAGCAATAATGCAATTCAGTCTATTTTTTGACAACTTGAAAGAGGGCTCAAAGATCCAGGTGCCAGTGCAGTGCTGGGCTGAGCCTCTGCAGGGCTCTTTGCCCTGCTCTCCACAGCTGGGCTGGCTGGGGCTAACCAAAGGAGGACTCTTGGTGTCCCGAGCCAGCCCTGCCCCTGACACAGCTCAGTCACCCTGCACTGCATGGCTGGGCTGCACACAAGGCCCAGTTGACTCCTTCAGATGGCTCCAAGAAGCCTCCTCCAAAACACCACTCCATGAGAATCATTGATTGTTTCCTTTTGAGCACCATCTGTTATTAATCCAACAGCAGCATTTTAAATATGCACCCTTGCCCAGCATTAATGTGAGAGTGGATTAAATACAGTTTGACTGCTTGCATTTTAACAACTCCATAGCTGATGTTGTTTATGGGCTGTTGGGTTTCTTTTTATTAATTTCTATTGATTTTAAGTGCTCAGAAAAGCAAAGCCTGATGGAATGAGCTGGAGCCAGGCAAAGCACTGCTCAGCAGTAGGCACACATCCCCACATGGAGCTGCCAGGGGAACTCATTTGCAGCGGGCACACACCCACCACTCCTCCTCCACTGCCAGGGCCCCTTAATGGGGGAACCTGTTTCCTAAGTCAGAGCAGACCTTCTTTTTCCATAAGGTGAGCCAGCAGCATCCAAGAGATCAGGCTGGGGTTACCCTGCTTCTCTTGGTCTAGGTCTAACCTAGAGTGCTTTCAATGCTGCTTGCAAAACTTGAGAGAGAAACACACAAGTCTCCACCTGAGAATGAGAAATAATGGTTATTGCAAGAATATGGCAGAAATTTAACAAAAGTAGTAAACTCCCAAGCAATTCACAAAATTTCGACACTGAGCTGGCCATGAAGTAGTAGCAACTCGCACAGAAAGTCCAGAGCTGCAGAGTTCATGGCCAAGTGCTTCCTAGCACGTGAAAACAAACTCACACTCTGGTTCCATCCCTTCCCTCTAACACTTTTGCTCAGCTGGTGACTTACACAATCACACAACCTCACCATTCCTAGGCAATTCAGGGTAAATGAGGCTAATCACTGCTGCTCAGTACAGCTGACTCTTATCCCTTCTCCAATCTTACTTAGGAAATTGCAGTGGGATTGATTATTTGGGATGGGATTTCAACCCCTCACACTCCTTGCTAGGTCACAAGTTGTGGTTTATTTATATCTACCTCAGTCATCCTAAGGACAAGTGGAAATTTGTCAGGGCATTTGGATGGAGTAAGAGTCGAGTCAAATGTAAAGGACATTTTTAGATTTCTTTCTGCCCTGGACCTTCATTTGCCCTGGGTCTGGCTGCTTTTGTGAAGTCATTGGCTAAACCAACTTTGCCACTTACAGGAGTAGAAAGAATGTAAATAGAAAGTTGTGATTGATACAGAAAGCATTGCTAATTAGCTAAAAAGGACACAATTAGCAAAGAAGGAGCCAGTGTGTATAAAGGAGGGAGAAGGAAAAGCAGCTATTTATGAATGTTAAGTATGTATAAATAAAACAGATAGCATACAAGGGGGGGAAGAGGAAGAGAATTAAAAACCATAGATAAAATTGAGAAACTAAGAACTGCAGAAAAGTGATAAGAAAGGTAAAAGGTTATAGGGGCAGCAGAATTAACAGCAGTAAGAAGAATTTATTTTTAGTGTGGTAAAACATATGGAATCCTAAGAATGAAATGGAAAGATGCCAAAAGGTAGATATGTTCACTAACAGTAATAGGCTTTGTTCAAGGCTGCAAGAGGCATAAACATTGGCAAATTGACAAATATTTACAAAATATCACTTGCAAAGTGAAAAAAAGTCTAAGTTGGGCACAGTCGAATGTGCTGAAATGTCACTTCCACACAAGAAGAGGCAGGAAGATTTTAAGCAGCTCTTCTCACACAGGGAATGCCGTGATCTTTTCAGGCTATGAAGCCTTCACAGAAACTCTGCTTCTTTCTTAATCTGCGTGGAACCTCCCACCATCCAAGCCATGTGCTAATGGGAATGCCATCACTGAGCCAAGGCTAAGAGAACACGTGAAAAATAAACCTACAGGGAAATCCATAGTACCCTTCTGATCCAGTTGTGTGATGACATAAATTGTGTCTCTTGGTTTTCCAGGCTGTAAAATGAGGAAAATAAGCATCCCTCTCTGGCAAGTTCTCAAGTTAAGGAATCACCTGAAACGCTCTAGGACTGGCACTTTAAGAGTGTTATGCACAATGCTATACACTATCTG
This sequence comes from Formicarius rufipectus, assembly GCA_013399695.1. Taxonomy (NCBI): domain Eukaryota; kingdom Metazoa; phylum Chordata; class Aves; order Passeriformes; family Formicariidae; genus Formicarius; species Formicarius rufipectus. The sequence continues at coordinate 2,868,887 of VXAU01001886.1, read as the reverse complement.
AATCACCTTTTTTAGGGAAGAAAGATTTACCCATCACATACAAGCACCACACACATTTCATAGCACTTCAAGAACAACACAAACAAACAAAGAAAACAACAACAAAAAAACACACAAAAAAACCCAAACAAAACCCCAAACCAAACAAACCCCCAAACCAAACAAACCCCCAAACCAAACAAACCCCCAAACCAAACAAACCCCCAAACCAAACAAACCCCCAAACCAAACAAACCCCCAAACCAAACAAACCCCCAAACCAAACAAAACCCCAAACCGAACTCCATTTAGATTCTCCAGAAAAATCAAGAGAGTGTATGCCCCACAGCTCTTGCCTCCCCTTGGGCATGGGGAACCTGTGGCACTTTCAAAAGCTCAGCTTAAATGTTTCTTGGTTTTGACCTAACAAATTCTGCAAAGAAATGAATAAATATCTCCCTTCAGTTCCTATCACCTCAGCTTCCCTCCCTTCCTGGCAGCCCAATATTGAATTCATTAAATTTCATTAAAATACACATCTGGTTCCTGCTTTTACAAGGCTATGAAATCTGCAGGTCTTTGCAGAGCAAAATCAGCTGTTCCCTGTTTCATACGGCCTGTCTGGCACATGGACTCTAGATCTGAGTCGGAGATTCCCCCTTACTCAGCTGGCAGTCAGGGGGTTCCTGTGGTGCAAGCACTAGTTCAGCTGAAGATTGGGGAAGATTAAGGCTGATTTGATGATTTTGAAGTTTGGAACTCTGGGACATGCAGCAGTAGAAAACTACAGCTCCCAGAAGACATCCTGGCAGTCAGGGTAGAAGCAGATGACACGTGAACACAACCCAAAATATAATTTGGTTCAAAAACCCACAAAGTCAAGAAGTCCAAGTAGAAACAAAATACTTCATTTGCTTTCCCCAATGGAGGATGAATGTTTTTGTGACAATAATGAAATTTCCTCTGAGAAAGTTCCATAAATCGTGTTTTCTACAAGAAAAAATAAATTTTGGAAAATTCTGTGGTAGAAAATTCCAACAGTAATTGGATGCCTCGGAGGATGGATGCTGCATGCACTTGCCTGGTCTGTATTCACTCAAATGCATGTGGCTGAAGTGAATTGCATTGACAGTGACAAGAATTCCTTCTGGCAGAACCAAATTACATAATTTTGACTTGGAAGAGACTCTGCTGGGATAGGTTTGCAGGTACTTGACATTCCACCTCAAGGCTACAAGGATGTGGAAAATTCAGGGTTAATGCCCACCCTCACAAGAGCATCAGTAAAACTCCTACAAGTGACTCTTCACTTCTGGACACTTCCAGTCTGTCAGAATCTCCTTTTTAATACTGATAAAACAACTCTACTTCATGGAAACAGCAAGTTTTAGGCACTGCACTTGGTAAGGCACATGTACAGATCCCACTGTGAATGAGGGTGAAATGCGGTAATGCTGGAATTGTATTGTCCTTCACTCCTGTAATGCAAAGTCAGGAAGCTTAGAAAATTATTCTTACCCTAAAAAAGCAAAGATTGCCATCACCTTTTTTAAAAATAAGCACTTAACCCTATTTGAAAAGGCTAAAAAATAAAAAAATCCCTAACCCACCACAGCCCTAAAGTAAAAACAGACACGCTGCCACCACCAGCGAGTCCCAATAACTTCTCCTCGAAGTCAGATAAAGGTCGTGCCTTTGCTACCCTGAGTCAAAAGTTTCTGTACCTTGACAGAGGCTATTTTCCACACCCTGTGACCTTGAGAAACACTGTTCTCTCCGGGCATGCCAATAGTTGTAAAACAGGGAGTGCAGGAGGAAATGGATATGGATAGAGTGAAAGTGATTCTCTTGTCCTTTCACACACCCTCCGTGAGATGTTGAATGTGTTTGAATGTGATCCATCAAGACATTGATCCCTTGGGGAAGTGGAGATGTGTAAGGAAACTTCAAGTGCTTTCTAACCAGATCTACCTATAGGAGAATGTACTGAGCACTACAGTAAGAAGATACATATATTATCGATAATCCCATGTCATGGGACAAGTCACAGCAGAGGTGAGGGGAAATCAGATGTGTTCTGGGGCTCTGGAGGTTATACAGTCACTCAAAACAATTTCTCCTTGAAAAGTCACCAGCAAACTGCTCTCTGTTGTGGTCTCTTTAGCTACTCTGGGCTAAACTTGGCCACAGGAAAAAGAACAATACATTTTAATAGAACACTTTACAGGAAACACTGTGGGGATGGTATTCTATTCTGAAGCTGCCAAACTCCATAATTAAAACAAAAACATACGATTAGAATTTTCTGCTTCTGTTTTAGACCCAAAGAATTAAATCAAAATCCTTAAAAGCCATTGCTAAATGAAGGAAAAGCACAGGCTGGCCCCAGCAGTGAAGTCTGTCACCAACACAGGCTTTATCCAGCTTAAGCCACTTCATTCTTTGATCAGAAAAGAGTGGCTTGCGTGGGTTTATTTTAGAAGGCTTGCAAGTGTCTCAGCTAGGACAGCTGCACGCTCAGAGCTCATCTCAGCAGTAATCCCACTTTCTCCTTCCCCCTCTTTCCAAACCCCAAGGCCTGAGCTCCCAGAGGTCCTTCCAAGCACCCAGTAACATTCTGGTCAGCAGGGCTAAGCACAGCTGGGGCTGGCTCAGGAGTTCACTGCGAGAAACAGCCTCCAAACAAAGGCGAGAGCGCTACAGTTCCCCTCCTTTACTCCAATCCTCACCTCCCAAGACCCACCAGGAGGTGCCTCCTGCAGCCCATGTGGGCCTGTCAAACTAGGAAGATGCTGGAAAAAGCATCTTCCAAAGGCACTGCCTCAACTACACAGTGTTCACCCCTGCCTTGTTCTCCCTCGAATGGTGCACACCTCAGACAACTTGCACGTGGCTCCCCTGAGTCCAGAGCTGGCAAACCCCACTGCTGCCACACTGCCAGCAACAACAGCTCTGAAAGAGTGAGTTCCTCACTTGACAGGAGCTCAAGTTTAAGGCTCAGCAACCCATTCCACTAGCACACATCTCACAGTGTGCCCTTCACTTGATTAGCCTGAGCACTAAGTAGTAAGGTGCAGAATCAGACTTAATTGTCATTAACTGCATCACAGGACCAAGGACTGAAGGCTCCTAAAGCTTGGTTTCTCTCTTATCCACAGCCCTGTGGACTGGGAGGGACAAGGAGCCTTTGCACCTAACCCACCGAAATCAATAGCAAGCCCTTTCAGATGGTAATGGTGACAGATCAGGACATTTCTCCCCAGGCAGAAGTGCTTGCAGGATCACACTTGTGTTCAGCGTTTCCTAAGGAGGGATTTATTGAACGTGAAGCTAAACATCCTGCATAGATGCCTTGTGTGTTTATTTTCACAAAGCCTGACTTGTTGGTTTTTATTGTTGGTGGTACAGGTCTTCAGTTGCTGGCATTTTGGATTTGAGTCATATCTCATTCATCAGTCTGGTTTTCAAAAGAAACTGGGACCTGTGGAGTCCCTAACCATCAAAAATGTGACACTGCTCTTTGATTACCAGCTGGGATCCCCAAGCTCTCTTGGCCTACAAAGCGACAGTTTTCCAAAATATACAGCAACTAATATTTCATTTCAGCTGGCAGGGCTCCATAAAATGGTTTGGACCCTACAGTGCACTTAAACCCTTTGATAAACAGACTGTATAGATTGAGCAGATGGTGGTTCAGGAGTTCAAAATGCTCAGGTTTCCAGCGGAACATAAAATAACCTGTAGGCAGAAGCAGAATAACATCTGAACAGGTTGGAACTATGTCTGTGGTGGTCTGTTCTACTTGTTAAATGCTGAGGGAGAGCCTGTCTGAAACAGTAACACAGGATTGGTTGGGATAATCTATTCCTATGGGAGAAAGCATCCAGTCCCCTGTTCTCACGGACAGCTGTATCATTGCATAGCCCTTTTTACAAGCCAACCTGGTTCCATCATGACAGCATTTAGCTGTCACATCCCTAGCACTTCATTTGGAGGCTGTAGGAGAATCTGATTGCTCCAAGGGACAGATAGGGACATTTAATCTACCTTTTAAGAGTATTTACAATGACATCGAACCTTTAACCTACCCTCAATACCTTTCAAAAGGAGATGTCTGCAGGAAGACAGATCACAGTCATGTGCAAGAAAGCCAAGAGCTGACTGGCTTTTGAGCTGAGATGCAAAGATCGAAAAGAAGCCAAATTCTTCAGGCTGCCACTGGCTGAGTGTGCACGATGTGAGCCATGGCCCCCAAGAGCCTGCAGCTCCAGAGCTTCCATGGGGACAAAGTTCAAATGCATTCACATTGGTGAGAGGTCTCCAAGATTCACCTCAAGCACACTCCTCCAGTGATATAAATGATCCCCTGGAAAACATGACTAGTTGGGCAAAACTGGAGGTCCTGAGCTAACCATGCCTGTGTGAGAGCCAAAGTTTCCTGCTGGGATTCTGGTGCCCCAGATCAAGCTTCTCCTGCTGGAAACTGCCAAGTGTAGCTCCAGGAGCTGCCAATTTCCAAGTAGAAGAGCTGAAAACCTTGCACAAGTCTGGACAATTTGATCCTAAAATCCCTCATTCTCTTGAGTTGTCTGTTAAGTCGATGGATCTGCTTACCTGGGTGCATATCAGTTACAGGAAGAAATACCACCAGTGCTGAATGTAACTCAGTGACAGCAGTTGCAAAGGAGAAGGAAAACAAAGAACTTCTCATATGCCAAATATTAAACCTTCCATTTGCATGCTTTTCTTCCTTACAGAGCTGGATTTTGACTAGCAGTGACAGCAGTTATAGTACCCAACAGAAAACCAGGAGTTCTGGCACCACATCACCCTAATATAAAAAATATTAACTCAGGCTTAGTAACTGTACAATTTCCTGGTGTTCTTTTAAAAATTGGGAGGAAGAAAAGGATCTATGTCAAACATGCACATCTAATGAGTCCCATGACCTAATCTGGAAAAGACCCATCAGGATGCTGAAAAAAGCCAGACACGAGGCACTACAGAGATCTGCTCCTCATTGTTGCATTTCAAGGCATCCAGTAAGATACCTCAAAATAATTGCCAAATCATTTGTTACTTCTGAAAACAGAAGCTGTGATATTCTGGCATCTCTCACAGATCTGATATTCTCAATTAAGTCCTCAGTGAAACTCAGAACATCAGCTTCTAAGTGGCCTAGTCCTCTCTCTGCTGCTGCTCAGATGATCCTAAGCAGGAATATGGGAGTGGGTCTTTAATAAATAAAAAAAACAACAAACAAACCTCTCTTGTTTCTGTAAGTTCTTTCTCTCCTAAAATTAGCTAATATGAAAGTGAGGCCTTTTGTTTTCCCTATAACAAAACAAACCTAAGCAAAACAAACCAGGGAAAAAAAATGAATGTTTCCAGAAATTAAATGGCAAGTTGTGTTATTTTTAGGGGGTTAGATGACAGGAGGCATCACATTTGAAAGTACTCACTTGATCAAAGAGCCCTAAAAGGATTCAGCAGCACTGAGAACTATATATCAAATAGGATTATGACAGAATTAAGGGACTGAGCCATTTATAACTTAGGGCAGTCTCCCTCTTTGAAGCCTGCCTTGGTAATTGATCCATTTTTCTATAAACCAGAACCATAGCATTGCATTAAAAATCTGTATCTATTCCAAAACTATTAGCTTTCTACAAGATAATCAGGGGAAAAGGTAACATTTGTATGTGACACTGGAATTTTCACTTGAAAAAGAAATTGTCGTGACATCTAAATAGAGAGAACATTTTTCTCTCAGTATTACCGTGTCCAACAAATTCTCTCTGCAGCATGTCAGAGCACCACTTGTGCATTAAGGAAACATAAATCACACAACAGAAGTGGAAACTATTGTTTTCTGTTAGACAAACTGAAAACGATCTGGAGGCATCGGTGGCATTTATTTTGCTTCTTGGGACATTCAAATAATGCTGAGAGGGAATCTAAAGAGTGCACAAATGAGTTCAGATGCTCTTACTCATGCAAGATGCCTTTGTTTGTGGGGACACTCTCCTCAGGAGAAATCTTGGCCCTGTTGAGTCAACAGCAAAACTCCCCACAACACCAAAAGCACCTGCAGATGCCAATGGACTGCAAGAAGCAGAAGCTCCTTGTTTGGCATTAAGGTATCCCTACACTTGCTAATTTATTAGATGCATTAATGTAACTGAAGAGAAGGAATAATTCCAAGCTACCCACTCCAAAACCTATCACACTTATTAAAGCACTTTGCTCAGTCAAATCAGGATTTTATGAACCTCATGGATGAAAGTACTGCCACATGTCTGGATTATCCCACGCCAGGCAGACCCTTCCTTTTCAGATGATACAGATATAAATAGGACCAACATTAGCATGTCTGAATCTCAGAGAATATTTTCACTACCTAATATAACTGCTGGGAAAAAAGTTAACAGCCTAACATGTACAGGCTCTGACCTTCCATCTCTGAGAGTGATCTCATAAACCAATCCATGACACTGTCTAGATGCATGTCTACATATATGTACATATAAACATGTAAGGCAAAACTACACAGCTCTTTTAGTGAATTATTCACTCATTCCATAGCCACTCAAATGTTCACTTTTGTTATTCAACACCCTTGGTATGATTTAGTACATTATATAGGGAGTATCTGTAACCCAAAGTGAGGAGAGGCTGTGCTGGAGGAGGAGATTTTCCCCTGCTATTAATAGGAGGTGCACCTGGCAAATTCTTAGCTGCTTCTACACATATATTTGATGTATGCACATATACAAATGGAAGAACCTTTACTATAAATGTTCTTATGAGGTGGCAAGGATGTACACAGATTAATTCCTAGATTTATGGCAACTGCAGACTATCTGCAGCTTTAGATCCCATCTTTTCCATGTTCGACTGTAGTATATACTCTATTTTCAGAGTTAAAATGCTCATCCACCATCAGAAAGTGCAAGAGCTTTCTCTGCTGATTTGAATAGCTGCAGAAAAAAACATATTAGGCGACAGCAAAGTGTCTGCCCAGTGTGCAACCAGACTGAGGTGGGGCATTTCACAGCAGGCAAAAACTTTTCTTATTCTCCTGGTTCTCTTCCATAATAAAATGCTGAACCTCATGCTTTTGAGGTGAGGAAAAATACACATACACACCTTAAATATATTTAAATATGAGGAATTCTGAGGCTCCTCTGACGGATTACATATTCCCATTTAGAAAAACAAATAGAGAATTTTGAATCTGAATACTCCTTTTACGCTATTCTAGTGTTGGAAAAAATGGAGGCTTTTGCTCAAAAACCATTAAAAAAATTGTAAGCTTTCTTAATCCATGTCTACTCATTATTCACTTGGGTTCCCAGCCAAATTCATCCTGAACGTCAGCAAAACCCACTCAACTTCATAGACTTACACTACAAATTAATTTTTCCCTCCTGCCTACTCTGGGGGTAAACAAACACCATTTGACCTTGTATTGATTTCTCTGATTAATTTCCCATTTAAGCCCCATTCTGAGGAGTTTAAGGGGGATATATGAGATCCATGGCATTTGTGCAGGCCCTTTACACAGGCTTGGGTTTCTCCCTTACTGCTTTCTACCACGCAAAATTATGAAAACGATCCATTCTTAACCATTCACTTCAGTCCCAATTACCACAGATCCCATCACAGCCAGTTGAGTTGCTCTTGCAGATCCAATCTCCATCAGAATCAGCCTAAACTCTGCATTACATATTGTCTGTGTTCCTCCCATTTAAAAATATTTACATAAGCTTGGATTTCAGCAGTATTTACAGTTACAAACCAGCAATCTCTGTCAGGACAGTTCATCCCAAACCGTGAGCGGCTGTTCAAAATGTCACTAAAATTGTATGGCAAGGGTAAGTTTGCTAATTCTGTGTTCTGCTCCTTTCCCTTAAAATCAAATGAAACTTGATTTGTTTAGTTATTTATTATGCTGGAAGGCTTTTTGAAAAACACACTGCTCTTAGGGGGAAAAACCAAGGGATGGTTTAACTTTGTCTGAACTTCTTACCTCTAAGTTTTATGCAGCAGAACTGGTTCCCACTGTGTAAGCACAGGTCCACTGAACCTCAACCCAAAGAACTCTGTGGAACTGAGCCGGACAATTCGTTCCCACATTAGACCACACAGCATCTGCATCCAGGGATGGAGGGACACCACACACAGACACGGTAGCAGGCCTTCTGCTCCATTTCTGCAGCAAAAGAAGGGATTTAGGGGGAAATCCCAGTCCCAGAAAACAATAAATGAGAGGTCTGCCTTTGACTCCAGTGAGCTCAGGGATAAGTCTCCAGAGTGAGATTAGCCCGCATTTAATGGGCCAGTGTAAACTTTTGTGCACTGGTGTTCAACAGGAGCAGCAGAAAACTGGGAGCTTTGCAGAGGGCTGATTCAGTGGCAAAACTGATGCAAATTGCAGAGAAATGTTGTTATTACACTACACACAATTACACTATCACCCAGAGACTCCAATTAACAGTATAGTCTCATTGTACAGTCCTGGCTTCAAAGGGAGTTTGATTTAAATAGACAAAGCAGGTAACTGAAGCCTTAGGATATACACTGTACAACTGAGAAATGAGGCAAAAGTAATTAAGTGACTTGACCAGGATCATACAGGAAATCTTTGGCTGAGCCAGACCCTGATTCCCATTATGCTCAGCCCTTGCCTGCAGCCATAATTACAGCAGCATTCTTCTGCTCTGACCTCAGCCTCGCTGCAAATGCACGCACATGTCAAAGGCATGGCTGCAGTCCCCTCAGCCCTGCACCACAACACCAGCCATGGCTCCAGTCCCCTCATTCCTGCTCCACAGCTCCAGGCAGCATGAGTGAGCCCCAAGAAAGAGGAAAAAAAGGCTTTCATGTGCATCTCCACACCTGCTGTTGTTTAACCCATGAGGCCACATGCCCTCATACCCCAGTGCAGGCACAGGATCCCCCAGAGAACATCACACCGTTCTGGACAGGGTTTAGCAGCCATAAGCTAATCCAGCAGTTTTAGAGTGTTAAAAACACTATGGTATAGATCCAAGAAGACAGGATATTTTTTTGCATTTCTTTAGTGATTACATTTTCACAGGAAGTCTACGAAAAGTTATTAGTGGTGGTTTGGATAAATGCAGCCTTGAAAACATTAGCTGACACTTGGGAGCTGCCAACATTGTAAATGATCAGGACCTGCTGCAATTTCAAGGAAAAGTAAGGAATAAAATGGGGTATTTCAATAAGTTTTTTTTCTTTAAAAAATTACATTAGGATATACCTAACATATTTCCTGCCCCAGTTTCATCTTCTGATGCTGTCTGTAAAGATGCCAAATAAACTTAAGGCTACAAATACTTTTCTCTCTTCCTCTTTGGAAGTGCTACCAAAGGATAAGGTCTCCAGCACAGCTCATTGTTAAAAGGAACACGAAACAGTCCACCGTAAAATCTGGGAACACCAGACCATCAGCTACCGGAAACTGCCATATTCCACTAGCACTTCCTGCAGCTGAGCTCTTCGCCAACACCTGACAAATACAACAGAACCAAACCTGCCAGCGGAAGGGCAGGAGTCCTGTGAAGAACTCTCCTGTACATACAGCACAGGCTCAGCACCTCTCAGTTCCTAGCAGCTCTTTCCTTTTCCTTACTGATTTTTATAACTACATACAGGATATAAGTCCTTGGTTCAGCAGGTTCACAGTGATCCACCAACAGATAAGTCTTTTTAGCTAATCTCCTGTTAATCCAGCATGAATTAATTCACAAATTAATTTGTCAGATAAAGTCGATTGAAACAAAAGCACGTTGTCTTGTGCAGGGATCTCTATACCTTTTTATTCCATGCAATATTTCCTCTCTTGGTGAGCATTCACTAGAAAACAAAGTCCAATTAACTGGCAGGGTGTTGCACACAGTTTTACAGCCCAGTTAGTCAGGAAAAGAGAAGCTTTGCAACACATCAACCACCTGCAAAGAAGTGGTGGGTTAACCATGTTCATCTAACATCATAATATATCTTTTCTCCACTGACAGAAAAGTATGTTTAAAACTGCAGACGACATCCTCTCCTCCAGGCCGGCGCTGAACACACACACTGATTTGCCCAGTTTGCTGAGGAGCAGGGAGACAGAAGGGTTTTTCCCAGGCTTTTCCCAAGGAGCTACAGCTTCCTGCGTATCCCTGCTCTCTGGACTGTGGAAACTTCAGCACACCAGGAGGCTGTTGAGCACCTCACCCATGACTGCAGAATTCCATTATGATCCCTGTCTGGAAATACTGTGCACACACTCTTAGGCATTTGCCTCCCCACAGACCTGTGGGCACAGGTGAAGTTATCTATAACCACAGGAAAACATATACAGACCAAAAATATACATATCAAGGACTGGTGTTAAGAAGAGAAGCCACGTAGGAGAAGCATTATGTTTCTAAGTGAGTTATTCATTATGAATGAAAGGCAAAGACTGCAGATGAACTACCCAAGTCGCTCTTCCCCTGCTGCTTAGCGAGACTGACTTGCAAAGGGGACACTGCAGTGTAACTGTCTTAAAAGCTCGCTGTAGCTTAGTGAGGGTTAGCCTGTTGGTGTGATTAACCTGCATCAGGCAGAGGCAGAGAGGGCACCAGCAGAGCCCAGGTAGTGTGTGCTGCCTGCCCACCCCTCTGGGGCACTGTCAGATCCTGTGTGATACTCGGTTTCCATGTTGAAGGCCCAGCCAGTCTGACTGATTGTGTTGCTGATTTAACCTTAGCATATTTCAGGGCTGTCCTTTACTCAAGCTTCTGGAAGCTGGAACTGTATAAAAATGTTCACATTTTCTCAGCAGGCAATTTTTCTAAGATTCACAGTGACATTGCAGTTTGTTTATCGACTGATTGACAAAGGAAGGGAGATCAACACATTTGCTTCCCCCACACCCATGCCCAGTGACACGTTAACAGCCTGACACACCATCAGGTGAGCTCAAAGCAGAAATTCCCTCAAAACTAAAAACAAGCAATATTGCCTCCAAAATTTTAAGATTAACATTACTTGCAANTTTTTTTTTTTTTTTTTAGCAGTATTTAATACTTTCTGATTCTACTGAGAGTCAGAGCAGGGACTATCCTTTTCCCCCTGAAACCCCAGCCACTTCACTGCTGGGTTGCCGGGTTTTGCTTGAGAAAAGAGAGTGCCTTTTATTTCGTTTTAGTACACTGCTGCCATTAGGAGTGGTTTATAATTGCCATGAACTCTCTGAAATCAGTTGTTTCTACAATTAGTGACTGATTACACACAGCACTAAACATTGCAGGCAACAGTTCATTAACTCCTGGTACCAGACAGCATGAAAGGACTCAGGTCTAATTCAATCAGCTTTGTCCACAAACCCACACATGCAGCATGCTGGTGGAGGTTTGTGTGTGCATGTGCAGAAATATTCTTGAACTCTAAGAAAAGCTCCCAACCTTGACGTGAATTAAGTGTACGTGGCTTTACAGGCGCTCTAAGCAAAACTTCAGATCTGGATAGCATGAAATTGTTCAGATGAATCCTGCAAAATCAGAGCTTCTTCAGCTTTACCTGATCTGAGGGTTTCTCTGTACACCTGATTCACATTCACCTGTGAAAAGACAACTAAGGACTAAGAGTCCAATGATTTCCTAAGATGAATTACTTCACAGCCTTTCTCTGTGAAGAGCATCAATTAGAAATATGGTATAATTAATCCAGGTATGGCAGCTGCAAGAAGTACACCAGGTGTATGTTTCCTTGAGATTATGATCCAGTTTCATCACACAATGGCACGTGATTCATAACATCTAACCTCTGCTGGCAACTTGGGAAGCAGAGGAAAGCTCTGTATCCACACAGCCTTTCAGCTATCGACCTGGGTGTTAGCAGGCCCCAAAAGATAGCGACAGACGCTGGTGAAAAAAGCAATCAAACAAGACGCATTGACAGAAGTCAGCGGTCCCCGCGGACTGGCTGCAATTGGCAGCAGCTTCTCAGTTTCAGTGTCCAACCAGAGCAGGGCAATCACCGAGCTGATGGATCCGCTGTCCAGCCTCCACTTATCAGCACATTTCTTTTTTTTTTTTTTTTTTTTTTACCGTGGAGATTAAAAGACTAATTCCAGAGAGGAGTTCAGTGGCAGAAAGAACAGCAGGGAGAATAATGCTAACAACAGTCAGGAAGATTTGGGTTTTGAAGAACAGGAAAGAAATGCTTTGTTTAAGCATCATGAAGTCAGATGAAAAATTCCCATTGATCTCTCAGGGGGTTAAATCAGGTACTTAAAGATGTTACTCCATGCCCCAGGAAATGCTTCAAATCATTTATGATCCTGTCTCTTCCGAAAGAGAGCTTTAACAAAAAAAAAAAAAAAAGTTTATGTGTTATCTAGGTGGAACTCTGTTATTCTGGCTGAAAATCAAATGTCATCTTCAAAAGTCCTAAGGAGCCTCTCTCAGGCTGCACTGAGTTACTACAGATGCCTCTTTGCCTCTTTATCCAGAATAAAATCACAGTAACAAGCTTGCTCACCATACAAGTCAATACAGTCCTCCAAGAGCAAGACTTCGTGTTGATCAGTCTTTTACACCTTAACATTGTACACTGTGCAAAAGTGAGCCCCCCCAATGCCCAAGGGAAACCTTAGAGCCATTAACAAGGAAAAATAAACTACTTAATGTAGTATGAAAAGCGTGATGTCAAATGTCTTTTGTCCAAGGATCCGGATTAGGGATCCACCGCCCTGAAATTTAGTCTGTTACCATTTTTTGGGAATGAACAGTCCCATCTCATGCCTGACATACTATGGAGTCAGAATTCAAACAAAATGCTGTAAGTGAAGAAATAAACAGGAGAGCAAAACTTCTAAAAATGGTCATTTTCTCTCTCCTACCTCTCATATGCATGAGAACAATTATTTTGCAATACACAGACACTCCTCTACATTGTAGACTCCTCTCCTTCCTGTCCAACCATTGGGCAGGAAGGAGAAAATAAACATACTCCAGGATCTCCACTTTTCAGTAAAAGACAGTCAAATGAACAATTCCCAACACATTAAGTAGGGACAAAAATAAGGCAATACTTCAACAGGGCTGTTGTATTTGTCTGTGGGGGTATTTCTGCCTGCATGGAAGACGGGTTGTTAGACTATTATAAACCAGTGCTGTGATGTACACATAATTAAAAGTCCCATTGCCTCTAAAGTGGCCTGTTGAGAAACTAAAGGAGAGGTCATGGACTTCTTAAATTCCTCAGCAAAACCCTTGTGCTCAAAACAACTTCTCAGAAAGCAGCTAAAGTGATACAGAAGAAAGAAAGGCATTTGGTTCCAAAATGCGGGGAAAAGTAAATCAGTTCAGGAACATTAGTGGGAAACTCCATATTCTTAAATACTTAGGCTTGTTAAGAACTTATCCTTTTACTTTAATTTTGTGTCTTCCTAGTATTTTCTCTCTGATTAAGCTGTCACTCCATAAGTAATAGGCACCCAAAAGAGGGAACAGTATGTTGCAGATTGAGAAACTATTATGACTTACTGTATGGAAGCTATAGAAATAGTGACACACTGTGCAGCCTTTTCACTAATTACAGCCTCTTACATAACCACAACCGCCTGGCGAGCCTGGATGTACATTACTATGAAGCTTTCCCCAACTCATCCAAGGCTACGAACCATGGCTAGCAAATAAAACTCTCCCTCAAGTTCCATATTGCCTCCCGTGTAAGCAGAGGGTGCAGGACCTCATTAAGAATGCACATGACCTCTGGATGTGCTGGAGCTGCCTCCACACACGGGCAGATTTCTGCTTCCCTCCCCATCCTTAAACGTGGGCTACTGTTGCTTTAAATATTTATAGTGGATGCAGGAAGTGTGGCTTGAATATAATAGAAAGAGAAGGCTGGTGAGAAAATTGTTCTCTCCAACTTTTGTTGCACTTTAATCCCTGGTTGCTGGAAGTCAAGAATTTTGATACGATATGTTAGTGCTAACAGTGGCGGCTGTAGACTTAGCAGGCTCTGGGCCCCTTAGCATAGGGTTAAATGTCAAAAGCAGAGGAAGAAGCTGTCTGCAGTGAATGTGAATTAAGTTTTCCCTTTCTCAGCAAACCAGAAAAAGAGCATTTGCCACCAGAAAAAAAAAAAAAAAAAGCAGGAAGTTTTGCAGCACTGCATTGTAACACCTAATCTCTGCTTCAAACCGGGGTAGCGACAGTCACCACTGCTGAACCACCTGTGAACATACCCTGTGCTACCAGGAGGGCTGACTTTGTTTCAAGGTGTTCACCCCAGATTTCATCTTACCTGTCAAAGAGTCCATCATCAAAGAGTCACTCCTATTCTGGCCTTCCCACATAAAACATAAACAAAGTATTATTTTTCATGTTAATCAATTGATATATCCTGTTCTTACAATGAATCCCATCCATTACAGTGGGGTATTGCATAATTACGAACGTATGTTAGCAAGTCAAGCTGGTTACTTTAGAGCCAATGACAATATGAGTCAATAATGATGCTTCCCCCTCCTTACAGAGGGAGCATCTTTATCCAGTGAGCTCAAGGTGCCATTGGGAGAGGACCCAGCTGTTCTCAGAGAGGGAAGTGCAATGCTTCAGCATGAGAAAGGTCCCTCTCACAGTGTGTTACACTGGTAAGAGGGGCAGATGTTATTGCCTGCACTGTCTAGGGTGGGAAACTGAGGCAGGAAGTTACCTGATAGTAACATGCTGACATGAGAGCTGGGAATAAACCCAAATCTATCTGTTCTAGCAACAGGACAAATTCTTATCCAAAAAGCTTCTTCTAAGAGCAAACATACCCTGACCAGGCTTGGCTCCAACAAGGCTATGTTACATTATGATGATGGAGCTGAGGGAACAGTAAAAAAAGGGGACTTTGATGACTTTTTAAAAAGAAGAGGAGATCTCTTCACCCTGATTTGTTAGTGGATGTGACAGGCTCAAGAACAAGTAGGCATTACTGACACCTCCCTGAGAACTCATAGTGCCAGCTTTACTTATCCCTGACTTTCTGGATCCAAGAGCATGAGTGTCTGTCTCTCGAAGTTTCATCAGACCTGAAACACTGAGAGATGTCCATTAAGAAGGGCATGGATACCAGGGAAAATGCTCCCTTTCTGTGGGTATTGGAGCAGGCCACATGCTGCTGAATTCTTCCAGATGTTGAAGATGGAGTTCAGGTTTGATTCCACAGCTCAGCCTTGCCTTCTGGTTTAGAAGAATAAAAGGGGACTCCCAGGAAACTTGACAATTACAAGGTCATAGTGTGCTCTGGCTGATGGCAGTGAGGGAGGGTATTGGGGGGGAGAAAGATTCAAAATCTAGCTGTGTAATTTTCCTCTGGATTTCTTTCTTAGGCCACACAGAACTTTATCACAAAACAAGCTTTGGAAAATTATAATATCAGAAAGAACAATTCTAGTCCAGTAATCAGAGTGGTTCCCTCCTACTCTCCCCTGGTCTAATGTGAGTTCCTGGATGGATTCTCCTGTACCTAGCAAGAGCTGAGTGCACCCACACATCTGTCTCCACAAAACTTGAAGGCATTTAACCTCCCTCTTCTTACAGCAAATTCATCTGTATTAATTGCCGAGGAAACACCACGCGCAGCTCCACCAAAGCAAAGCTGCTACACAGGCTGCAGGATTTGACTTTCTGAAGAGAAAATACTTGTGACAAGATGTCCCCCAGCCAGAGCCCTCCAGACACCAACCAGGTACCACAAGAAAACCTTCAAGCTTAGTTAGGAGGAGAACCACTGAGGAAAACAGCAGTGATAGAGCTAAACTGGAGATTCTGAAGTTTCTGATTTTATCTTCTTTGGGGTTCAGGTGGAGAAGGGCAGTAAGCCAGTGCTCCATGAATTTACTGCAGTTCAAAACCTGCAGTTCTCCCAACACCTGAGTACTTAGATTTTCTTCCAGGTGACAATGTATTTAAGTATTTGCATATTTATAAAAAGTTTTAGGACCTGGCCCAAGTTTTCTCATCTTTACATCAGGCAGTATAATTAATACAACTTATGGTCTTGTTTATATGGCAAGGTTTTCTTTAAATTCCTGCATAAGTGATGCAAGGTCCTTTGTAGAACCTTGGCCAACAGGGAACAGTTTTGTTTATCTCCTCACCTCACTGATTGTGTTCCATGTATTTTATTCTCTCCCTAAATTTCCCTCTGCACTAGTTTTTTCTTTAACCTTTGACACTGCATTAGTTCTGGGCAGATTCACTTTTCAGAACGAAACAAACAATGAGAAAATAATTTACTTGGAGACAACAGAAAATAATTGGCCCTTTTATGTAACTTTCTCTTCTAGTGTAGGGGTTGAGGGGTGAGTTTTTTGTTCAGTTTTGTTTTTATACTAACCAAAACCACCTCAGAAAGTCAGTTCTACTTTGAAAATGTAAAAATAAAATACAGGTATTTACACAAGAACAATTTTATTTAAAAAGCATCTCTAGGCAGTTTTTCCATCCACCCCTACCCCCATATAAACATATGTCATAAATTTTTCTCTTTGGAAAAAAAAAAAATCACAATTTTGGGAACAAAAAGGTGAAAAAATTTCTTTAGGGAAGACTTCACTGTGCCCCAAACCCAAATAACTCAAGTGTTTTAAGACCCTTATCACACAACCAGACTAAACCACCAAGAAAAAACTGAGACTATCAAGAGTTGCACATGAGTTGGAGAAACCTCTGACAGCACCAGGCTTAAAAAACAGCTTGTGTAATGCAGAGACATGAGCCCAGCAGCCCTGGGAGCACCACCCTCCAGCTTTGGGAAATGCAGCAGGAATGGAGGTTCTGATGAGGAAGGCTCTGGTTAATGATCACCTCTGAGGACACATCCACAGGAAAACAACAATTTTAAGGAGAGTCAGGTGGGTGTCCTTCCACAGGGCATCTCACAGAGATTAGCAGAGAGATAATTCTTCCTGCCCTCCCCGGTAAACAGGGCAGGAAAAGGTCCTGGAGATTAGTGCACAGTGTTTTTTAACTGATAAGCTTTGCTTTGGTGGACTATAAAACAAGCCTCTAGGAAAATGTCTAAAAATCTTAACCTCTAGCTCACTTGGGTACTGAGACTCAGTGGTGAAAAAAAATTAAGAAAGGTTCTTAGAAACATGGGAATGAAACACAACTCTACATTTATTATTACTGTTATCATTCAATCTTCTGTTCTTTGAGCATTTGGGATTGGCAATATTGCTTCCCTGATGGGCAGAACTGCTCATTAATATATGTGATACATCTGCTCCTCAATGTCGTACAGAGCAAGCAAAATCAATCCTGGTCATGAGTTTGAGCTTGGAGCTGAAATAGAAACTGGATCTGACAGTAGGCTGAGCCCAATTTCCCCATTTCATAAAAAACATATGCTGTGAGATAATTAAGATATGGTCCCTTCTTTCATTGCTATCTGCTGCAGTTTCACGTGGAAACAGAGCGCTTTTCAACTCAAAATTCAACTCCTGCTATCCTGGCTTTGCTCTGCCACTGGCATTACCAAATTGTCAGTGTCTTTAGCAGTTTGAGCTCCCTTTGCTTCACTCAGGACCCTGAACCGGTGCCATGGTCTGTTATCCTGCACTGACACCAGGTCCGTGGTGTGCTGCTGCCAGACCACACAGGCACCAACACCTCCCTGTGCAACCACTGCCAAACACACTATTTTTCCAGTATAATGTTAGGAAATTTATACTGAAGTTATCCCAGTATCCAGCAAAGGATGAGATGACACTTTTCCCCGTGCCTTGGCTGTTTAGATACCGCAAGTCTGCCGGTGTAACCATTTAACTGAATGGCATGCACTGGGACCAAAAAAAAAGGAACATCTTCAGGAATCCTGCTGCATCAGTTATCTGGTGCTTGTAAACCTGCCTTCCCGACCTCTTGACAACCAGGGAAATCAGACATTTTCACAGCACTGGAAGAACTTCGACGATTCCGTTTCATGCAGAGCTCCCCTTCAGGCCCTGAGGAGCTGCTTTTTCATTTTACTGCTGGCCTTTTCTCTTCACCCTGACCTGCCTCTGTATTCCCAAGTTGCTCAGCCTTTATCTCTACGTAAAGAGGGCAAAAGCCTGCTATTCCAAGTGCTATTCTGACAGGGAATTCCTGTCACATGAACACTCCAACACCACTACAACCTGACAACCGTAGCTCCCTGAAATGTTATTACCCAGCACTTACTACATATTAAAATGCACTAAATGATGTGTTATCTGCAGAAGAGAGAGAAAATGAATAAAGGTCAATAACTACAACTTTTAAGAGCCTGAAGCCTACAGGTTATAATTTGTGTGTTAAAGTTTGCAAAACCTTTTAGGAGTCAGTTGCTGTTCCTCAGATAAAAAAGCTGAACACAGGTATGTAAAGCCACAATGTCAAACACATTACACACTGCTCCTGGCATGTCAAAAACAAAATCAAGCCCCTAGAACTTAAGAACAACATATACACAAGGTTTGGAATGAACTTCTTCATGCATAAAATTTTCAAAGCAAAAGGACATAAAAAGATGAACCCTGGGAGCAATTTTTGCACAGAAAGTTAGTTTTACGTGCTTATTTACCTAAACATCCATATTTCTGCTGTTTGGAATGTAGGCCTACACTACCCGTGCTGACAGACCTAAAGCTTTTTAAAATTTCATACATTAAATACTTACCTGGGAAGGAAAGCTAATTTCCCCATAGGCTGATAGGTTGACAACACTTTACAAAAAGGTGTGGAATAGGCAGCTGGGTACAGATTTTCTCTTCCACTTCAGCAGGTGTTGTGTGCTGCTCTTTTTTGCCCCCTGGCTCTTACTGTTGCTGCAGTGCCACATTTGGCTTCCAGAGCTGTTCTGCACTTGCAATGCAGCCCAGACCTAAACCAAAACCAGCAGCAACCATCCTGCTCTCTCCAGTGGGCTCTGGATTGTGGAGGCCTATCCAGACTCCATCTCCTGGCTCTGAGATCAGACTGGGATAGAGTGAATCTTCATGAGCCTGCACTGAATTCACACCTGTGCTCATTTAATTGTGCAGCTTCTGGTCCTGAATGCCACAAACCACCAGGCACCACAGGCAGCAGGTGAAAGTACCTGGTAAAATCGTCATGACCCACTGTCATCAGTCATTCTTTTTACACAAATAGGATCCTAAATACCAACTGATTGTTAAAAGGCCACTTACCAGAGTTTATTAAGTACATACAACATAAATCCATTTGGCATGTAATTAATTCAAAATTACATGAGCACTAAATGTGCAATTAACTCTAGGAGGAATGTTTAGGCCTTTAGCTGGCATTTACAAACGAAGTTACAAGTTTATTAGCTCGCAATTTATTGCTAAAATACTGGCAATTCCTGAGTATGTTGATTGAAATGTAACTTACTATCACTATATCGTTATAGGGCAATTAAGGGTCTAAACAACACTTCCAAGTAAATTAAGAAACAATGGAAGTTTCATGCATTAATAAGAATGCTGTTATCCACACAGCCAACAGGTCTTTTATTAGAGCCCAACAAGTGTGTTTTTCCCCAGCTGTGGAGAACCCTTTCAAAAGCACTCACAAACTTCAGCAACGTGTGCCCAACCTCCAGCAAGATATCGAGGGATCTGCTGGCAAAATCCCACCACTACTGCCAGAGAGATACTGTGTAGGACACTGTACAGCAGATCTTACTCCAACAGCCACAATTTAGGGACTCTTCTAGTCAAAACCACAACATGAAAAAAACTCAGCACAGATGCTGGAAATGAATGGAGCAAACCAGGGAAAGGGTGTTACCAATCCCTTTGCCTGGGAAGTTTTCTTCTTGGGCCCACAGCTAGCAAAGTGTGCCCATCAGGGAAAAGCAGGCTCCCAAATGTGCTGTCCAGGATGTTCCTCAGGCCCCACCAGCTTACACACACTTTAAGTAGCAACACTGAACTATGAGGTGGTACAGAAGTGCCCTGAGAGCCTGCACAACAGATGGGAATGTGGGGCTTTGTCTAAAAACCATCATCAACTGACAAAATTCTAGCTCAGAAAAGGAAACACAAGTTACCAAATCAGCTAAATCTGGCAAAAATTTGGATTCAGGCGCAATTGTTATGGCCTGGAGCTCTTTTTGTGATGAACTGCATCTGAGATTCTACAAATTTCTTGAAAATACATACTGAGTATGAACTTAGAGACTAGCCCCATAGTCCAAGTCTATTACTCAAGTCTATATACTCTCCTGGCAGGACATCCAGTTTATGATTACTCCTTTATCTCTGGAAAGCATAATCTGTCCATAGCAATGTCAACAGACAGCCATCTGCAGCACATATTTTGCTTCCACTTATAACCTCCGCCCTGTGATTCTTTTCATGCAAACTAATAACCATCTCCTCCATGCCAGTACTCTGGGTCCCTGCAGCCCTGCTCTGCTGTAGTCACTGCAGACCTGACTTTCACACAGAGAGGCCAATTCAAGCCAGATGAACAGATGACAACAGAGAAAACTGCTTTCTTGCCTAGGCTGAGTGGTGTTCTGCCACCTAGGATTCCAGTGGCATCAGGCTTCTCACTCTTTGTTTGCTTTTCCCCCAATGAGAAATTGTGTGCTATCAGTGAAAATTAATCCCTTCACATTTTGTGGTAGAGCAGGAGGTTAGGAGGAGCCACAGGAAGAGGGGGGAGACAAACTATTCCAGGATTATCTTTTAGAGCTGAGGGTCAGGATCTTTTAGAGGACCGGAGACATTAGGGAGGGAGGGGAAATAAAAGAGGAAAAAAAAAAACCACAACAAAACAAGTTCAACTGATAGATAAGACAAGTCTTATGTCCCTAAGATACAGCCCAGTTCCTTGGCTCTCTCCTGCCCCTCACTAAGATCCTCCCAGCCAGAACAGGCAACTTCTCTCACTCCCCTGCAGTGAACCAAACGAGGTGCTGAGACCACCCTCAGCCTGATGCCTCAGATCAAAGAGAGATGCTGTGCCAGTTGCTCAAGAGCCCTTCAGCACTCACATTGCTCCACAGACAGGCTTCCCCACCTCTGCAGAGCTCTCCAGGATGTATCATCCACAACACAGTGTTTCCAACATATCACATATTACAATTTTTTCCAGCAATGTAACAAGTGCAACCAAAAAACCACAGAAACACTGTTTCACTTGATAAACCCCATTCTGTGGAGCTGCCACAACTTTTTCTGGGACAGTGCTGACCATCCAACAGTGACCTTCAGAGGGATCCACGGATGCACAGGACTTAAAATCTACAGATGACAGAACTGACATTGAGGGCTTTGAGCACATGGCAATCAAACTGGAACAATTAGACCTAAAGCTTTAATGTGCAACCTCCCCTCCCACAGAAACCCACCATTAAATGCAGCACTGAGGAAAATTTAAACAAAAGCATGAAACATAATATTAATTTGTATTAGTCTCTTTACATTTCTGTATTCTAGAGGAGGTTGGTTTGTTTTTTGAGGAGTTTCACTTTGCCTTGCTCGGGGAATTTAGAGTTAAATGTTAACTTAAGAGAATCCAAGGGCTGCAGAGGCTGTTAGTGTTTCTCTTTAGAAAAATCTGAATGCAAATGTTACAGGTGACATTACTTTGAAGTTCTATTCTTAGTCCTCCAGTAGATGTTTAATGACATCAGAAAACATTATCCAAAGCAATACAATTAAGCCTGTTCTAAAATCCCTGAACAAAAGATGTCCAGTTCCAAGCAGACATGCCCAGGATAGGGTGAGCTGTCAGGTCCCCACACTCGCCTACGTGTTGGGGGGGGGACAATCCAGAACAGACCCAGATTTTAACTTGCTTAAAGCTCCTCTCACTGTGGACAGCATCAGTTGTCACAGTTCTCAATGTTTGGTTCAGGCTTGGATTAATCTCTCTTGATTTTTACAGTAACAAACTCACAGTTACCAGGCTAAGTTAATAACCAGGCACCCAGATAATGGGAGTTATCAGAGCTGTGCTGGTACCCTCAAAAAACAGGATTATATACCATGCAGACAGCTCTAACCAGGGAGTGCATTCCCTGCCCTGCCTGGGACTCTGATGCGGAGATTCAGGAGCAGACCAGTGGAAGACACAAATTGTGGTACCGTCCTAGGAATTCCTAGGTCCTACTTAAATACATCTTACTTATTTACATTGGATTTTCAGCATAAAATGACATTAAAGCACATTAGACTGATCTTGGGGTGCTGCTGATATTTGACTCTGGGTCTAGATCACACTTTGAGTAGCTGTACACCAGGACAAACAGCCTCTGCTGAGCTTTTGTTTTACATATTAATGCTGTTAATTTACATGCAATCTTCATTCAGTCCTGGCCAGGCCCTATTTTCTCAACCTCCACCTGTTCCTGTGCCACAGGGCATTTGTCTCCAGTCTGGATTGATGAAACAGTGGGGGGAAAGTTGATGGGGTGGGTTCCATGGAGATGCCTAACCCCAGTAATGTTGAAGAGGGGTTTATGTGCACAAATATATTCATAAGCAACAGCAAGAGGGCAGGATTTACTGGTGCCTGCCACTGAGCCCTGAGTTATGATGAGGACTGTGTCAGTTGAGCTATTTTCAATGTTCTTTTGTTTAGGGTTGATTAGAAGTGCAGTCTGAACTGTGCAGCTCCCACTGGCAGCCTGATAAATACAGGCACAGCAGCTTTGTTGATTGTTCTCCTCTCCATTCCCTTTCACTCCCTCTCCTTAAAAATGCATTTCCAAAACTGCTCTATTCATTCAATAGTCAGGCCACCAAAGGAAATCAGAACTTACTGGAAGGCCTTTAGTTTTCAGGAGGCTATTTAGGGAAAGTAAGAGGAAAAAGAAAAATCCCTTGGGAAAATCTCATCTGAAAAAACCACCACAGTGCATTCAGAGAAAAAAAAAATCAAATACAAACATTAGGCATGAATATACCAACATGCCACTAAATAAAAATAATCCTTAGAGCTTAGACAGAGCTTTTTGAGTCTACAAAGCAAACATTAACCAATTAGTTAAAGCTAAAACACAGGCTCTAAGGTCAGCTATGCACTGAGCTGCTGCACTGCAAAGCTGAACTAAGTGCAGAGACTTAACTCGTGATGCTGTCTGTTTGCAGCAGCAGGGCTGGCAGCTCACCCTGCCTCTGCCTCAGCACAGACGATGTCCTCAGCCACTTCCCATGCACGTGTCCAGGCTGTGCACCACCAGGACTTGGCTGCTTGGCTATGTACAGACATTGCTTCTGCACACCTTCAGATACCCAGGACATGGTTTCCACTGCCCTTTTTTTTTTTTTAAACTAAATTTTCTAGTGAACAACACTTCTGAAATTTGATCGCACACACACAAACTCTCAAGTAAATACTGATGCTTTTAGAGCACCACCCCTGTCCCCCTCAGCAGCTCTTTGGAGGAAGCTATTTCTTTCAAGTTCAAAGCTTAGCAGAGTCAGTAAAAGAAAAAATCTCCAAAGCAGCTCCCTGAACTTCCAGGTTTTCCAGCTCTAAAACAAACACGCTTCTATCTCTTTAAATCTGCTTCCTCATAACCACAAACATGTATGTTTTTCATAAAGCTCTGGAAATTGTACTGGACCCAAGGGAAGGTACCAAGTGGAAACCCTGATATCTGGAGATTAGAACTCTACTAGTCCTGAGGTACAATGTGCTGTTTGTAACAATTATAATAATACACCTGTACTACCATTGTCAGTGTGGAGTAGCCACATGGGGTCTCATTAGTATTGTATTAGGACTGCATGGGGAAACGGATAATGGCCCATAATGAAAAATGCCAAATTTTCTATATAATAAAAATGAACTTGATTAATGAAAATCACTTTCAGGGAAAGAGTTACAGCGTTGTTAGAAATAAAAAATGATGTATTAATCCGACACTCTTACAGATGGTCCCAACCTCCTGACAACTGCTATTCATTTGAGATGCTATTAGCATGCATAATTATGCTAATTAAGTTGTAATTAAGCACCAATTCTTCAGAGGGCTTTTTTTGTCTATCATTTAATACAACTCAGCTTCAAAGAGTGCTTAAAGCTTTACACAGTGTTTCATGAGAAAGGGGTTCCCAAGTTTCTTAGCAAAGATTCAGCAGCTGAGCTGTGGAACAGGGCCTGTAATCTTTGTTTTGGTTAAAGGGAAACCAGCAAATTGAAGCAGGGTCTGCCAATTGTTGATAAAATAATTAACACTTTCTGCTAAAATAGCACAGTTCAGACTAGGACAATTATGAAAAGGAGAAAAATGGTATAATTTTCAATGGAGCCAACACCAGTGGACTATTATGGCTGCTACCCCCTAATTTGAAAAAACTAATTCATTGAAAAGTAGATTCCCGTAAATAGTAATAATGGTCCCGATTCAGATACTTTTACTCTTACTATGCACAGCCCCTCATTCCAAGAATACTCCTGCAGGCCTAATTTAAATAACAGGGCAAATTGCATCAGCTCAATTTAAATTGATCTGAAAATCAATTTAATTAAACCAGGGCCAATCTCAGTGTGAACACTCCTGCTTCATTTTAACTTACACCTGTTTCCAATTGATCAAGGATTTGATCCAGTAGAGGAGTTTGGATAAAGCCACTCTTATTCCAGGATTTCCACTGTTTTAATGCACCTTTCCTGTTTCAACAAGGTTAAATCAGATGCAAAAATAACAATCCCTTTTGACAGCTCGTTGTTAACATTTTTATTCACACATTTATCAAAATGCAAGGATTGTCTCAGAAGCTAGCAGAAGCCCAAGCCCCTGTTTGCCAGTGCTGGAAAACTTTTTTGGAACAGGCCTGGGCAGAACTGTGAAAGCCACACTCTCACAATTCCCCAGCTCCCTCTTCCTAGCACAGTAGATCTGTACTCCTACTTGGGCAAAACTCTACTGTCACATTACACCAAAAGAATATTTTTAACTGAATCAGCTGTTTTCTTGTCTCGTGAGCAGAGCTGAAATGGCAAATAGCTACGTTTCTTTAAGGGGGGAGGGAAAAAGTCTCATGATAAAAATATTAAACTATGCACTGTACGTGCAAGTTGACATTGTGAGTATCCAGGCTTGGCCAATTTCCTGGGACCCAAGCATTTGGCTCTAATCCTCATTTAAACAGCCCACAGGACCAAATAATTTTGCTTTCTCTTTACTCCAGACCCCATACCAAACATTAAAAGCCTTACCAATAAATCCTAAAGCAATGTGGTATTATTTGCCTCATATGGAATACTAAGTGATATATATAAAAGCATATAAATATTTTTTAAAAAGTAAATGGGGAACATGCACTGTAAAATCAAAAGTCTCTGCACTAATCTTCAGATAAACACAACTGGTTGCTGTTAAGAAAATGGCCCAGAGGGGATTATCTAGAATACTGTTATGCTGCTAACAACTTGGCTGTCTCTTTTTTATTATTTTATTATATTCCTATTCAGTGTGCTATTCTATCATCTGCTGTCATTTCAGCTTGGTCTTTACTTCTCAGTTCTCAAACACTCGCACAGTCGATTGGTTCAGATTTCAAATAAAAATGTAAAAGGTAGAAAGGCCACTTTTTTGACTGGACTGTTTTTAACATTTGGGGTCTTCAGGAATGAAAAAGCAAATTGGAGGCAGAGGGTTTGACTCTCTCTGAAAACAAACAATGACATGTTAAAAGCAGGCTGGACCACTCTGAACACAACTGATAAACTCCACTCAGCCAGATACCAACTGGAAATCCCATGAACAATGTCTGGAGCCAGATTATCAGATTTCTCCATGAACAAGTTCATAGGCAAAGCATGCAGGATTTCCACAGGCATCTTCCATTGCCACACATGCAGTCCTTGTAGGGTCATCCATGGACTGATCCTGGTTGCAAGCTGCTTACAAATACAGGGTCATGTGTGTTAATGCCTAACATAAGACGCTGTGTGTTCACTTCTGTTCAAAAACCAATATGGGTAATTAAAATTACTATAGGAAAAACCATCGAGACAGCAGAATATGGGCATGCAGGACAGTTTTGCTCTAACTATTCCATATTTTACTAAGCAGAAAAGCCCCACAGATTCAAGCTATGCTAAATACAAGGATGGGCAGAGTGAAGTAATCAAGTCTGCAAACCCGTGTTCAGTATATTCCAAATATCTCTCACTGTAAGACATTCTCTGAATTTACAGTGCTTACAAATGCCATCCTCCAGCAGGACATTCAGCACCAGAAACCTTCAAAGTCTTTATCCTGCCAGGAGAAAAATCTCAGGATCTGTGCCAAAACATTTTGTTCACCCATGTCCTTTCCCTGGCTTGGCACTGACTTTCTGTGGTCCCTTGGACAGCAGGGTAAGCTATTCAGAGGAGGGTGTGTAGGGTTTCCTCTGCTTTCCTCCTCCTTCCATAATGCACTGACACCACTGCAGTGCAGCACAATCCTACTGCACCAACATCCCAACCCAGGCAGTGTTTGCCCAGCAGGCTGGGTGAGCCTGGCTTGCTGCAAGGACACCTGCCCTGCACAGTCACCAGCGGCATTTTAGGGCAAGGCAGTGAACTCCCCCTGCCCTGGATAAAAACACAACTCTGGATTCTCTCCTGCCAGGCAACTACAGGGTCACAACTCCCTGCACAGGTGTTTATTTCAGTGTATCTTACTAGGCTAGCTCTGACACGGGGGTTTTGGGGGAACAAGTCCAACTGAACTTTTAAACTTTTGGCAAGACCCCAACAGAGTTTATTTCTTCCTCATGCTAAACACAGACAGCACCAAGTGGCATCAAGCCTTGCTCTGCCCCAGACCAGAGTTACATGCTAGAGGAGAAAGTTTACCAAATCTGCCTACTGGACCTCCACCAGAAAAAAAGGATTAGAGCCAGTGAAGTCCTACTGGGAGCTTGTCTGCACCTTCAGACACATGTGTTCTTTACAGTGGGGGGTTAAGTAAATAACTGATGTCAAAAAAAAACCCAAAACACATGCAGTGCACATGATATATGCCCAAATAGAATATAGAATATAGCAGAGAATGCTTGAGAACTTTTAATTCAAAATACTTTGTGCATTTGTTTTCAGTCTGCTGTATGTGAGGTTTATTGAAAACTACCCAAACTACAAGAAGCTAGTTCAAAGACAACAAAAGCAGGTTTTTCTTTCAATACAGATTGTATTAAAGGACTTGTGCGTTCTCTGAATGTCAACCAACCAATTGAGTATTGGCAAAAAGCAATTTCTTTAATAGCAAGGTTAATTGAAATACCATTGAAAGCTGATTTCTACTGTACAATCGGAATTAGTGGCTTTATCTGAAAAATCCAATTGGCATTGAAAAAGGTTGCTAGATGATCATAAAATGAGGAGAAGAATGGTTGCTGAATGAGTAAAATCACAACAGGGAAAGAGCATATGCAGCTACAGTGCAGTTCCATTATTATATGACTTTGCCTCTCAAAGGCCCTTTCAACCCATTAAAGGTTTTGAGACATTTAGGCAAACTGTTAAACATGAATATTGTCTAGTCCAAGAAAATTATGACTAATACTTGAATCAATAATGAACATATTAAAAATGCTAGAAAACCATAGGAGATTTTAGATTCCCAAGCGCTGGACATATCCAAAATTCAGCAGCCTTGGTGGAGAAACTGCAGTGGACTCATCAGTGCATGGAACAGGCCACCCTGTCTTTCCTTCCTTCCTTCCCTCCTGGTAAGTACAGCCTTGTTTTTAGTGTTGTCTGACCAACTCAAACATTATCCATACACTTCTTCCACTGTGAGTTTCTAGAAAGTAACACCTAAAGAACAGTGCAAATCAGAGCTTGTAATGAAATCTGAAACTAAAGGTACTTTTCCTTCAGAATTTTCCTTACAAATAGGAAAACACAGACTTTAACAGGCACCTGATCCAAACCTGAAAGTCAGTGGCAGCCTTCCCACTGCCCTCCCTGGGGTTTAGATCAGGCCTACATTATCCATTTATTCCTGACTCCATGATCAATCTGAAAATCAAGCAGCACACAGAAAAAAAAACAACTCCCTAAAATTAGAAGTTTAATTTATATCTCAAAAAGAAGTAAAAATGGGATTCTATGTCATCCCTTCACCATCCTCCGTGAAAGAATCTTTTATTGACTGTACTTGATAAAAGCCAGAACCACAACTCAGTTGGCTTTTTTTGAAGAACAAACAGAAAACAATCCAGAGGCTGCTTCCCTCCCTGCCCAGCAGTGCAAGAAAAATAGTGAGAAATTCTCTCTTTTGTAGGAAACTCTAAAAGCACCACAGCCCATCCTGTGACACTTTCACCTCGGGCCTCAGCAGTGGCAAACTCCAATGAAGGGTGTGAGTTGAGAGGGAGAGTCTGGAACTGCTCCTTGCACTGAAATCCATCCCCATATGCAGCAGAAATCTGGAGGGATTAAAAGTGATTCAATTTTAGGAATAAAAGAGTGGGATGCTTTGCAGTGACTCTTTTTGGGGATCCCAGGCTCCTGCAGAAGACACATGGGATTGTTTTTCAGGAAGAAATGCTGGTGCCCCTATTGTCAGAATCTGCCTCATGGCTCTTTCTCATGAGAGCCAGTTTCTAGTAATGCACCAAGTTTATTGTGAAACACAAAACAGAAGACATTAATACTCACTTTGAGCAAAACAACTGCTCTGATGTTTTCCTTTACATTCCTACCACTGTTCAATAAGATTAACACTCATCCACTGAAAAGTTTGTTCACAGTTAAGCCAGAATGAGTTTTACTCAGCAGAGAAATATGCCCTGAATACAAATAAAGAACTCACATTTTTTGATTAATGTTATTTCATGCTCCCAGGACACTGGGACAATATCACACGAGAAACTGGGAAAGTCCCAGTAAAACTAGAACATATGGTTATTATAAATTATAAAAACTGTACACTGGAAAAAAAAAAAAAAGGGGGGAAAAACCCCCACAAAACAAACAAACAAAAAACCAAACCAAAACAAAAACAACAACAACAACATTCATAGGAATTGCACACAGGAAAACATTTTTTGCCCACACTTTTTTTTGAGGAGAGATTCCCTCTTGTATTGCTTCTTTGGCTTTCTGTCTGATACTGGCCACTTGAGATCTACAGTTTTGGTCATCAATACATCAGGATCACCAAGAACCAAAGGAAATTATCACCATTTCTTTTTTAAGCAAATTTCAATGGTTTTAACTTATAGAATGACAAATGATGGTATTTCTTTTTGCCAAATAATATCTTTGTGGTATCCTGCTGCCCTTTTAAATGATATTCCTTACATAAATGCTCTATTTTCTAATTAAATCCTGATGGTAAAGCACATTACAATCCTCAGATAAGGAGTCCCATGTAAATTCAGTGAACTAAATATTTGGTTTCCTTTCTTTAGGAGATCATCCAAAATATTACAACCCATACAAAGGCACAGCAGCTCTCCCAAGTTTCCAAAGCAAACAGACATCTAGATTCTTACTTTATTCAGTTATATCTGCACACCAAACAGGAAAAAGAAGCCACATTAAACACTGCTAAGGGATCCTGACAAAAGGAGGGAGTCACACAGAAAGCTCCTAACCATGCCTGCCACTTGACCTAGAATTAAGAGAACTGCCAAGTCTAAGAGTAAAGTTTCCTCNAGAGAGAGAGAGAGAAAAAGAAAACTCTCTACCCTTCTTTTCTTAGTCACTCCTTCAAGGAAAATCCTGAAGCCAGAATAAAGTTTGCACAGGGTTTTAGTTACAGTTAATGTATAAGCCAACAATGTTTACTCAATATTATATAGGCTTTGCAACACACCACAGCAGTAAATTAGCTTGATATATTAGCTCTGTGCTGAGAAAATGAGACTGTCTCTGAGATCTGGAAAGCACTGCAAGTATTTCCCCCGTGGTACAAAGATGAGTTCAGGTCACAGCAATAAAATCTAGGCCAACGTGCTGTGCTGCACACGGGAGAAGAACAAACTCTGGGATCCTTGCTGCCCTCACGTACACATGTGGGAAACATCCACTGACCACGGGGGCAACACACTTGAAGGACAGGTTCTTTTCCTTCTTTTTGTCACCCCTATACCCATCTCAAAACAGCTCTCTATGGAGAAAAACAGCTGTAGCCTTTCTGTTCTTTCCTCTTCCTTCTGATTTCCCCTAAAGATAATATTCTATGGGAATAAAAAAAAGTAAAAATCAGTCTGTGATGGGAGAGGAGGACTAAGGACATTAAGTTTATTTCAAGCATCTCCTGTTTTCTTGGCTGCATCTTTCCATCTCAAGTTGTTCAGAATGGACCTGTTCTGCTCATGAACCAGGATTCCAGCCAAAGGCAGATGACAATGGGAAGCTGAGGAGTCAGGGCCTTGACATCATGGTACGTGTTCTATGCACCCACTGCCTGCTACAGGGATCCCTCTGGAAGTGATACTCGGCCTTTTCCAGATTCTTCTGTTCTTCTGCAGGCTCATTTGCAAGATGGGACAGTGACATTTCCTTGGTGTACAGGAACTAAGAAGCTCTAAATGGAAGTATTTGTAAAGTGTTTTGTATTATTGAGTAGATGATATTCTTTAACAGCCAAATACTCTTAACAAAGCTACAAGCTGAAGGATGTCCCTATTTGCTGACAAAGACCCTTGTGTTACCTTCCTTTTCATGCTCATGGTTTGTCACTTAGGTGTGATGAATGAAGAAACAGCAAGTTGTTCATTTAAAACCCAAGACCTTGGACTGAACAGTCACTTCTCTCTACAGTTTAACCAGAAGAAAGAAAACATTATAACCAACTCAAACAGCAGTCATGTGAAGCTCACAATTCTACAGTGATAACAGAGCAAACAAAAAAAGATATCTCAAAGGGCATATGAGCACTACCAAGTATAAACTACATATTTTGCCACACTGACATCTTTTTGATTGGTGGACTATCTCTGACACTATGCTAACTAAGTACAGAATAAAACCATTTGACTGCTGGCTTGAAAGTGTTTAATTTCTTCTCCAAATCAGATGGCATAAATCCACACTAGAACACGGGGTAGGTGAATTCCACATTCAACAGCTGATGAGTATTTTCTTACATTTTGAAGAGCTGTATATATTATCTCACAAGCCTGGCGTCCTGAGGGAAAAACGTGTGAGCAATTCAGGTGTTTAAGACTGGGAATCAAACACAGAGGCTCTGCAAAGCCACTGCTCTCTTCAGCAGGAGCACACAATGTTTTGATTGTATCACTTTGAAAGCTGTCGTTAGCAAGGATGTAATAGCTCCCGTTTGACTACAGAACTCAAAACATGGATCTGCTAAACAAACAAATGCTGATGGATTCTCAAACTTTCATGTAGCATGAACTTAGTAAATGTCATCAGGGTATCAGCCATATACAGAAAGGTCACCGAAGTTTGGTTAGTGATTTAAACAGGTGATGAACCACTCAGGTCAGAAGGATCAACCCACGTGCTCATACTTTAAATCGTGATTTCTTACATCTGGTTTAAACTTTCTCATTCCCCACCATCTATTCTGTATTCTTCATTCATTTACTCAAAAATAAATAGTGCACTTTGTTGGAAAGCAGATGCTGCAGTGTGAATATCAGAGCTGGTTATGCGTGAACATTTTTAAAGTGGTGAAAACAAAAAACAACTTCTCGTAAGAAAACTAAGTGTGGAGCTGAAAACAGAAACAATAGAAAACAAAAATCTTTGGGTTAGGCTTTATCAGTTTCTGGGGAAAAATATTTATGAAAAGCATCTCTATTGATGGAAACAAACATTGCTACCAAATAACTGTAAGACATCATGGTCAGTTACCAGGAGTTAGCCATACTATCCTGTGTTAAAATCAGGATTAATTGTCTTCCTATTGTCCACATCTGACACAATCACAGTAGGAATTCCAAGTGTCCCATGGAGATTTTGGAAGTGGCAGAGGGGTAACAAACTGTTCAAGACCAGGATTTCTCTGGGTACAACTCTGGTTCCCACTGGAGTCAGTGGATGGTAGGGACACTCCTCTCCCTTCGGATAAACAGTTTTGAAACAGAAATCAAGATGACTCTGACTCAGATAGATCTGAGTATTAGATACATGTGGATCTTGTTAGTGATAGCAAATAAGCACTGGTGAATAAAGCTAAAACCACGTGTTGTCATGTCTTACCAGCATATGCACCAGTTTCATCTTGCACTGTAATCTGGGACACCGTTCTTTTCATAGGCTGACCCTGAGCAGCACTCTCATTTTGGTACTATTTGTACACCTGTCTCAGTAAAAATTTATTGCCTAGTCATTATTTTAAACCATCAGCACTACTCAGTAAGAGGGTTAAAACCCATTAGCACAATATAAATATACCAGTGCTAACAGCCTCCTATCTTTTCCATCAGTAGGGATGATATCAGATCTGCTGTTAAAGGCAAATTGGGGTTATTGAGGAAAATTAAGCTCCTGTCCTAAAACAGGACTTAAATACCAAAGGAAATAAATTTAAAGCTCAGGGAGTTGACAGAAGGGTGACTAGAAGATGAGCTAAACATCCCAGAAATGGTCACCTTAGATGGCACTGGAGAGTGTCCTTTTTTCTGACAAGCCTTACCACGAGAGCCCCAAGTCAGCAGGGGCTGAGTGTTCTCATACTTGAGGATGTGCATCTCCAACACCTGCATTGCCCCAGGATCCAGAGACCTGAGACACCTCTCTCCAGCTCTGACACTAACCTCAAGCAGTTCAGGGAGATGTTACTGGAAATAAGTTTTCCATTTGCTTAAGTCTCTTCTGGTCTACAGTTACTTTGAGGTGTTCATAAAAGCTGAGATTTACAGAATATTGATATTATTATGCAATCATATAATCATTCCTTGGTTTGACGTTTTTCCTTTCCTCTATAAATAACAATAATAATTTATCCAATGACTCTTGTTTCCTTGCTAACAACTCATTTTACATGTAACATTCAGGGCAAGTTTCAGTTATCATTTTTAATCTGTTTTTATTTGCTGTTTGTACTTTTTTTAATATCGACCATGAGTCATCCTACCAAAGATTATATTTGAGAAGGCAGATACTGCAAGAGCAGAGGCCACTGAAAAAAATGGCATTAAGTTTAACATCCTTTTGAGGGAACCTGCTTAATTAAAAATGGCCTTTGTTCCATGAGGTTGCATAAAACAGTATTTCAATGAAGTACTTGGGGAAACTTTCCCTGACTGTGACAGTGCTGCCAAAATCTAATTAGAGACTCATCTAGTCATATATATCAATGTTATTGTCTGTCAGGCAGCCACAATGTATCATGGTTAAGTGGATTTTTAACTGTCTAAATCAGTCTGTCTAAACAACATAAAATGGGAAACAAATCAAAGGACCAGTTAAAGTCATGGAAGTGACATGTATTTATTATAAATACCATTTGTTGCATTAATGGGTTTAATGGCAGGGAGATGGAGGCAGGTATGTCAGGGCAGGGGTTTTCTGCATGAGAAGATGATGTTACTGCTGATACGAGGCAACACTCTCCGGCCTTTGTAACTACGAGGACTCCTTCGGCTTTGCTGTGTCTCATCATCATCCCACCATGGTTTTAAGGGGCAGTAGTTGTCACAGTACTGGGCTTTTGAAGCACGGCCTTAGAAGCCACCACGCATGCTGTGCAGGGCCAGCAGGCCTTCACCTCAGCCATGGAAAAAGCCACATCCTCTGGAAAAAAGCCACGTGCCAGGTCTCTTCAACCACCAGCAAGTACATTGCATGTACACCCTGTGAACTGCACAGCTAGTCCAGGATAGTGCAAGAACACTGCCTTTACTTTCAACCCTCTCAGTCTTGACTTTTAAATCTAATTTTTAACTAATATTTCCTTTTTAAAGTTAAGCTTTAATCATTCCTGCAGCTGTTCAAAAAGTAATTGTGTTGTTCTGTGGCCTCTAAGTCACCTCTGAGGGAGGCTCTCTACCACCTCTTCCACAGCAGAGATGAAGTTGCTAAAGAGATGATAGAGACTGGGGGAGAACTTCCTAAACACTGTTGTTTGGGTCCATAGATATGAGCCAAGAATAAACAGCATCACTTTTGGGAAGTGAGTAGAGGAGCCCAGGTCAGCACAGGTTCCTCCAGCAGGCAAAGCCTGGCACTGCTCAGCTCTTCTCCATCCACCCCCTGAATTTTAAAGGGGTTATTTTTGGTTTCTTTTTCCCCCTCCCCTCAGACCAGCATTTATTTTCCAACTCTCTTTGTACTCCTTTCTTTGCTTATTTTCTTCATCCAGGAGCTTGGGGACCACTTCTGCTGCTGGCACAGAGCTGTGCACAAAGCAGATGTAATTCATTCCTTCAGCAGCACATTATGACTTCATGATAATTTCCTACCACATGTATGATGTTAACAGAACTATTTTTTATCTCTCTTCACAAACAAGGATTAGAAACAAAAAAAAGTATTGAAAGCTTTTAACAATGGGATGTTTATATATCCCTGAGTGAGACAAGCATTCACCGACCAGCCCTGTTGCTGCTCTGAGGGATGATTAATGTTGAATATACTACTGACTTAGAAGTAAAAACCATCTGCAGGAGAAAACCATGACCAACCTACCACCTAACCTCTGAGGCTGCCAGTCACTGACACAGTGTTTCACTCAAACAGCCACAGCAAGGTAGCATTTTCGTTCCTGAAACTGAAAACTAAATGGTTATCATGGCTGGAAAAGCCTGTATTTTAAAGGAACATTCATTCTTATGCAATGACATGCCATGAATTTTGCATGAGGCATAGCACTTGTGTCAAAAATTATATCAGCTCCAGTGAGGGGGACAATGATACATATGTTTGTACAAAACACATAATATGTTTTATTTAAAGTATGCCATAAATATTTTTACCCTGCAGCAGGGTTTAAAATGAGCTCTGTAATGTGTCATAGCAAAATGTATGTTCAGAAAGTAGAAAGAGGTGCACCTATTCCTAAATGTCTAACTTCATCTCACAAAAAAAATGCTGGATATTCCCTGATAAAGCTGCCACTCCATTCTGAGACGACTGATACAAATAGTAAAATATACAAGGCCACATTCTCTGTCATGGCTCACAATTTATGCACCAAACCTTTCCTCTCTCAAGAGCCCGAAGGCACTGAGGAAAGCAGCAAATCACACCACAGATTACCGACTGCATGACATTCAGAGCTACCCAGCGTGAGAAAAACAGAGTCAGTGGCGTGGTCTCCAAGCAAAGAGGGTCTTGGAAGCAGCAGTGAACAGGCTGGCAGGTTCCACCACCTGCCCACACAGGCAGTGTCCCAGGGGGAATTCCTGGCAGGAATGCACCTCTCCTGTGCTCACTGCTGCTCTCGAGTACCTACTGCAGTTCTCCTATGCTCTGAGTCAAGTAGAAGATGGAGAACATGGATTGCAGGGCCCAGAACACGAGGCCAACTACTAGATCTGTAGATTTGTTCAGCAGAAAATATTAAAAAGAGTAGTTCAACCCCTGAGACATCACATCTACTCAGAGTACTCAGCTATCTCCAGAGAGCTCACTGGTTGAGCAAGGAGACCGAGTTGCTTTCTTCAGCTCCAGGGTGAGATTGGAATTTGTATGGATGTACACACACAGACACACACATACAATGAGCAAAGCAGGAAACAAAGCCAAAATAGCTCAAGGCAGCCTAGAGCTGCACTCCATTTAACACTAAGTCACTCTCAATAAATCAGAACTGTCTGTCTCCTTTCTCAAGAAACAGTTTTAAATTATTCCAAAATCCTATTCCAGTAACTAATCCTGCTGCAGCAAACTGCAAAAGGCAGATAGTCTGGGCACCTTCTGGTCACTAAGAAAAATTAAAGTTAGCACTGAATGTGCAAAAGCAGAACACTGCCACGATAGGATGTGACAGGGATAATATTGGGGAAATATTGCTGCCTTCACAGATGTAAATGAGCCCAGACTTAAAACTGTGGCCAACCAGTTCTGTCGAGGTGTCAATTTACCAACATGTTGCTTCAGATTTCACAAACTAAGTAAAATCAGCGAGAGCCAGAGGCCTCACACTGCTGATCCAAACCCTCTGCTATAACTGAGGAAGGTCTAGGTGTCACTTAAAATTGAGAGCTCCCAAAACAGCACCAGAAATCAATGACGGATTCTAAGATATTTTCCATTAACAAAAAGGCTTAGAAATGCTCTCATGTCATACATGTCGCCAGCCAATATGTATTTAGCTGAGCTGTAATTATCTGGTTAGGCATTAGAAATACAAGCATTCTGTTCACAGTGCTTTGGAATTGCCCAAATGCCACCATCAGGAGCGCAAATTATTGCTGGTAGATGGGAGGTTAAGTTCAGACCTGCTGTCTTGAACATAAGAACATACAAAAGGATGTCAGAAGCAGCTGCAATTTGCACTAAGGAAAATTACAATTTAAAGGGGGAAAAAACAAAAAACAAAAAACAAACGAACAAACAAACAAAAAAACTTAAAAAAACCCAGAACAAAAATGGCAGTAAAAGGATGACAAGGTTATGGAGTTCCATTATCTGTCTGCAAAAAAGAACCTTATACAGGAACTAGATGGGATGAATCAAAGTCTTCAATGCTCAACCTTGCCCAGAGAAAATCATGGGAACGTACGGCAGGGTATGACAGGTCCATCCTGTTTAACAGGAGGAGAATTCCATTTTTAAAGTAAAGGAGATGGTAGGAAGAGGGACCACTCCTCCCTTTTGACATGCAGCATTCCCATCGATTCTGAACCATCTCCTACTGAATCAATGGCAGTCTTCCCATTGACCTCAACAGGGGCTGGACTGGACCCACAGGGGAATCAATCCCATAGGTAGTAAAACAAATGAAGGCCATGGATTTCTTCATCAGCTAGTCACCAATAGAATTAAGCCAGTCAAATAGAATCAGATAATGATTTAAAATTCAAAATAAAGTCTTCTCTCCCTAGCCTACACTTGTCTTCTTCACGTATACAGACAATCAGGATATGAGCCAGCCTCGTTCAGTGCAAGAAATTCAAACACTCCAATCTCTGTATTTTTGAGTCAGCTAACCTAACAACATTTGGTCTAGGTGGAGACTACCTGCATAAAATAAATATTCACAACATTGGGAATTGGAGCTCAGACAGGTCTTTAAAAAATCCAACTTGTATTTGTACTTTTGATGTGCAACCTAATTAGACCAGAGCATCTTTAATTAAGTGTGTCAGCCCCAGTGGAAGCCACAGAGTTCAGCGCTAATAAAGCTGATAAGGTTTTTATTTTTCAGACTTAGTTTATTTAATGCCTCATCCATGTTAAGCCAATCTGTAACATATGGGCAGTTCTCCCACTATGGATTTATCGTTTGGGTGTTTCTTTTTTGTGAATTAATGCAATCAAACTCCTGCCAGTGTTAATTATTTTTCTCCAAGAGCAAATCCCAGAATTGAAAACACACACACACACCTGTTATTTGCTGCATAAGCCAAAGCAGAACAACTGAAAAAATGACTTTAAAAAATGCTGAGAGAACCCAGAATATTACTGGAGAGTATAAAAGATTTGGATTTATATTTCTGGCCCTATAAGACAAGCAGCAGAAGTGCACAAAACCCAACTCAGTATCCACACAGAAAGGAACAATGATTTCAGTCATTAAAGATCTCTACTGTCTTTATTTCAAAGGAGAGAGTGGGAGGGAATCCAGCTAATTATTTGAACGAGTTTTAAAGTAACGTGGCAAGTCACTTGTGTTTTAGAATACTAAATCCAAAACCTTCTTTTCCAAAGATGTACTGCAGTTCAATCACAAGTAAAAGAACTTTAAAAGGAATCATACCATTTATGTCATGCATTACACTAGGCAGTCCTTCCTGCCTTTCCATCTCTGAAAGGATCCTCCAGTCATACACCCCCAGGCAATGTGATGGTGGCCTTGGACACTCACCTGGAGCCACAAGCAATCCGAAATCTCAGACTCCCCCTCTCCTGTCTAAAGCCTCAGACTGGGAACATTAAGTGATAAATCTGAAACATGATTTCACTGTGTCTGGACTTCAACAAAGCCACTGATCATTTTCATGGCTCATTTGTGCAGATTAATTGGTTAATATCTATGCAATGTTTTAGAGGTGGAAAGTGCTAAACCATGGCTCTCAGTTCTCATAATCCTCTGTTTCAGTCTCATCCTCCCAGCTTTGGACTCTCCATCACTATTTTAAATCTCCTCTGTTCCATACCTCCTCCCCTTGCAAGCAGCTAATTACCATCATACATAACAAAGGAAACATCCCCTTATAGGGGCAGATGAACTGATAGGACTTTTAATTTCCATTTTTTGGCATTCCTTAATTATTGGAGCTACAGAACACTGCCTGCAGAATGGTTCTTTCTGTTCTCCAGGCATATTAACAATGCTGCTGGGAGACACACAACTATTCATTGCAATACTTGCAAAATTTCATTGATTGCTACTTCTTGCACAGCTCTTGTACATTGTGTGCCAAATAATGCCAACTCTATCTTCCCATATTCCCTGCAGGTGCTATTCTGCATGGAAAGCCATTCCTGAACTTTCCTATAGACTCTCAAAGTCTTACTCTAATTCCTCTGAATGCTCTGCACTCCTGCTGGGGATGAAGGAAGTCAACAAAACCAGAACAACTTATCATTGAGGAAATTCAGTATCTTCCTTCCTTCTTGGCTTCTTCTCTATCTATTCCTTCCATCCTTTTCTTCCCAGCTACCCCCCTCATACATGGTTAACTTCATCTGTGCATCTTACTTGTCACATGAGGGCTTGAAAAAAAACTTCAGTCTTTGTAGCAATGATCTTGTTGTCACAGGTGTTGATGAAGCATCCCCAGCACCCCTCCAGGGCTGTAAAACAATCTCTCTTCTACAAATGCCTAAAGTGAAGTCCAAAAGTCACTGACCTGCCAGGACTCAAAGTTTAGCCGAATCATACAGGATTTTATTTCCCTCCTCCACCTATTTAAGAATCTACCAAACAGGTAGTTTTGACCCACAGTATGGCAGCAATTTATTTAGGTTTGCTGCTGTAAACAACAGTTCTCTATTTTCCCCTTTTCCTCTATGACAGCCTGTAAATTAGGTAAAAAAAAAAAAATTTAAACCAATGTCTGCCCACTGATATTTATAAACCCCAGTGCAACCTCCAAAACTGATTTCTGTCATTGTGTGAGGTGCCTTCTGGTATTAAATTTATTATTTCTTTCACTTACTCAATTGTTGGTCATCAGAACATTTTGCTTGCTCTGCTTCAACTGAAGAGATTCCCAAAGGGGGGAAATGCCTTGTTCTCAGGCACAGGCGGATCCCACCTCAGGTGAAAACACCATCTTTCTGGGTGCAGACAGGTACAAACTGGTGGTGTGAGTGACCAATGTTGTCTCCCCTCTGAGTGCCGCATCCTCAACAAGGGCAGAATTGGGCTCACACAGATTATTTGCTAATACTGTTTTAACAGCAGGGATATTACCACACCTCTTATTATTTATCTTAGAGATTCTAAAGCAAAGCAGATGAAAAAATAAGTGCAAATACAAGGTCAGAAAAACAAAATAAGGAGAGCAAAACCACTATCTTGAACTGTGGTTTAACTGTTTCCATGACCTTTGCAATCTCCTGCTTTTTACAGGTCAAAGATACTGGGAAAATAGAAACTATTATTTTGCTCTGCCACTTTTACCCCTAAAATGAAAATGTTATTTTAGAAATTGTCTTTAACACTCTTGGTTAGCTCAATAAAAACTAATACCTATACATTTAATCTAGAGTACTGTATACACTTATAACACTTTTTTTCAGGGCAGTATAAGGAATCAGGATGAAAAGTTCCACTGCAGGACAGCAAGGGCTACATTACTGAATTCACCCATCTGAAAAGTATTTCCTCAGTGCTTCTGGAAATCACTGAACATACATTGCCCCTTTTAAGCCACAGGAGATCTCTCAAAGATCCAACTAAAAATCACCCAGACAATCCTTCTGGTAAGTTTTTTTTTTTTTGCTAAACTCTGTCTTGTATGTCTGCCCTGTCCCCTCCCAGTCTTCCCCAGACTTGAGGTAAGTCTGAAGTCCACCAAAACACAGAGCAACAAAGCCTTCTCTATAAGAAATTTAACACTAGGAGCTGGAAATCTCTGAAAAATCAAGTGATCAAAGTTACCATATTTCTGAGAATAACTTCTCTTGCACTCAAAGCAGAGATAGGGTGGGGGAGAGAAGGAGGGGGAAAAGCCCTGAAAACCCTCAAGTATTATCTCACAAACACAAAGCCAATATGTAACAAAAGGACAGAATCCATTAGGAAAAACTGGTCCAACTGGGGAATTAGCCCATAGGGAGTCTTATATCTTGTGATATCTTATATCACTGTGATATCTTATATCTTATATCACTGGGTGATAAAGGCACAGGTTTCTCAATGCCAGGGCCTGGGAACAATTCACTGTGCACAAAGTTGTTACTTTTAGAGATTTTAGAGTACTCCATCAAGTTAGGACTTTTCTACCAACAAAGCACAGAAGTCAATACTGATGTTGCTAAAAAACCAGGAAGTGAGAAGGAATGTGTGGCAAACACATGCACAAAGGTCTTCCCTAACAGTTCTCATTCCTGTAGTGGGAATTATGCAATCCAGAATGATTCCTAAAGCTTTAGCTCCTGGACTCCCACTATAGTTGAGAATTTTGACTTTTCTCTACCAGTGAAATATACTTCTAATTTGAGTGGTTCAAGATGAAAACTCATAAATACAAAAATATAGTAAAATTTACCCAAACAACAACAAAAATATTGTTTTAAATCCAGGTTGATAATGTAAATGAACTAAAGCTTTTGTTGTATAGAGTTACTGGTAGCATTTTGAACAGCCAACTATCATCATACATGAAATAACCTGTACAACAATCAGTCTCCACCAGTGCAAATAATGACTGCACTCAGCTTCAGCAAACATCAAGGGTCCCCAGATTTATGGGGAATCAAGACCTGCCTTCAAGAACAGCCCTAAAACTGAGGGAAAGTCCCAATTTCTCAACCCATATGCTTAGCCAATCAAGGAGTGAGAGCAGTTTGCAGGACAGAGCAGTGGGACAATGGTCCCTCTCTGTGCCCTGTCACATTCACCAGACCTGTTTTGATGAGGACAACATGGAGAAGTCAGAAAACAGTTGAAGCCATCCCTTTCTCTTCGGATTTTCTCCCCTCCACATGAAATCCTTGCAGTAACAGAAAGGAAGGAGGGCACAGCAGCTTTTGCAAGTATTAAAGAGTTCCCAGATGTGCTTTTTTAGTTTGCACAGGAAACACAACTGGCCTCGTGCAGGGACCTCCCAAGTCATGTGTGCAAGGAAGAAAGGCCAAGGCAAACACAACCCACAAAGAGCCCCCAAACCACAGTTTGAGGCAGACTTTACTTCCACCTGCATTACACTCAGATAGTTCTGCATCCATTAATCAAACAAATTAGGATAAGGTTATTCAGATAATTTGTTTACTTGTCTAAGAGTGGCCTGCAGTTATTTGTTTTCCAGTACACTCCATGTACACACCACCACCCTTTTTCATGACGTGGCTGTGTATTCAGGCTTCCTGCATTTTCACCCTGACAACACATTGCTCACCAGTTAAGAATTACATTAGTTTGAGGATACCATTCATCTAACCTTAGTGCTTCCATTAGTGTGGACAGTTCAAACTGGGGCAAAATGCACATCTCATGCATAATTTAATGCACTGCATATAGTGAGCCAAAAACTGTTAGTATAACAGC
This sequence comes from Formicarius rufipectus, assembly GCA_013399695.1. Taxonomy (NCBI): domain Eukaryota; kingdom Metazoa; phylum Chordata; class Aves; order Passeriformes; family Formicariidae; genus Formicarius; species Formicarius rufipectus. The sequence goes on along the minus strand of VXAU01001886.1, from coordinate 2,827,118 downwards.
AAAAACCCCAGACTATTTCTTTGGAGACTCATCCCTGGGATACCCAAAGCAGGGCAATTGCACCACAAGATCAGAAGTTTTCTCACACAGCAGCACAAAGAGGTTTGGTCCAAGATGTTCCACCAATACCCTTTTTCTGAAGCAAAAAGCCTCTCTCATCAAAATCATCTACTGTTCCTTCAGAAAAGCCTTCACTATCCAGGTATTTCCTGAGCTTCTTGCTCTGGACCCCAATGTTTTGCATCTGCCCAATACAGAACACAAAATTCTTCAGGGGAGACTCTTTAGCTATATATTTTTGGCTTCTTTGTTTAAAAAACATCTAAACTCCCCCATAGTATAATAAACCATAAGAAGAAATAAATCAAGAACACAATCCCACGCAAAGCTTTTCTCCCAGATGAGACATGTGCTTTCTTGCCTTTTCACAATTTCATCAGGGCTCCTCATGCATTAAGGAAATTATTAGTTAACTGTTTCTAAAAAGCTCAAGTATCCTTAGCTAAAACAGGACACTGATTTCTGACTTCTCTAGGATGATTCACACACTGCAGCCTAATTCTTCTGTTACTTTCCTAACTTAGCCATTAGGAAGGGTGGGTTGGTCACCATTTGATCCCTCTTACTGCTACTGGAAAATCATCCAAATATAGCAAGAGGAAGTTACTGACAGACTGTAACACAAAGGTTTAATTTCACATATTGACACTGACTTGGCCCATTTATCATACACATTTTTCCCTTCCAAAAACAGTCCTACAAATCTCCTTGTGCTGCTCATCTGAAGCCGCACTGAATTAACACGACCACATCCTTTCCACCACTGCTCTGGTTTTACCCTCAGTTCTGACTGTCCACCCAAGTTTGATGTTGCTGTGACCTCCAGGACTGAATTGCTCCATTTAAATCCCAGAAGGGTTTTCAAGCTGCAATGACCAGTTTATAGTCCAAGTCTCCACGTGATTTTTAGCACAGAAACCTCTCCCCACACTAGTCCTCATATGTGCCTAAATTATATCATGCTTGCCCAACCTGTGCTTGAGCTTTCTCTGGTCTGCTTCCTCACTCCAAGCAGAGCACTCACCTCAGTATCATAGGTTTCCCTGGCTTAACTAGAGACAACTGGATATTCCTTTCTGAAAAGCTTTTTTTTTGACCCTTAGGAAAAAGCTTTAGGTGAGATCTGAGTGTTAGAGAAAGACCTGCCGCATAAATTTAAAAATCAAATAAACATGAGTTGTCATCTCTTAACACACACACAAAAAACCCCAGACAGTTCAATTTCCGAGTCTAAGCTCTAAGACAGGACAAAGAAGTGACTGAGTACCTGCCTGCAAGAAAAAGAAAATGACAGTATTTTCAATAGTGAAAATATTAGGAGAATGAGAGAATAATAGCAGAGCATGTCACAGGGTAAAGGAGGTCAAGACAGAAAAGAAACAGCTGTGATCTATAATCAAATTACAGGAGCGGGGATGCATAAGGTATAAATACATGCAGTATACATTCAGGTCCCATAGAATATTTTTCTTATTTAAATCCTCTTACAATAAAGCAATATTCTTCTCACCCATCCATGAAGAAGGTTCATAAGGCTAATGTGAGTGATCACTTTTGAGACCACTGGCCTCAAGTTTAAATGAATGCGACTTAGATAATGATTTCTTTCCAGCTTCAAAGTCAAGACTCTTCAAAACAGCCAGCAGAAACAGTACAATAGATCTGTTTTGAAGACAGAAAACAAGAATCACTGTTCATGCACTTTTTTTCCCAGTCTCCCAGCTGCCAGCCCCATTCATATGAACAACGTTTGAAGTAAACTACCAGCCCCAGATCAAGTACACTTGATGTCAAAAGTGACTGGCTCAGGCAGACAAGTAATGCTCGGTGCCTGAACTCCAGAGTCACAGCAGGGTTTAAAAAAGATGAACCGGAATGGTGGTAGATGAAAAAAACATGAGCTTTCCTTCCTGAAACAATCAAATGCCTCTGGAATGCTTGGAATCGATATTTCTTCATAGATGTGTGAAGATGGACAAGTGAAACCTGTCCTCAGCAAATGAAAGTCCTTGTAGGAAATTAATATTAGTCCCTTTCTGGTCTATCCACATCTTGGTACCCTGCAGTTAACTTACAAAAATTCCAAGAGCTCTATGGAGTTTTCTTTTGTGGATTGCACAAGTCAACATGAATATAGGACCACATAAACTGGATCCAAAAGAAGAGCAGTTTTGCAGGAAGGGGTTTTGAATTGATCATCCAATGGTAAAGGAAGCTTTTTTACATATTTACAATCATGCTCCATGATGCTAAACAGCACAGCCAAGAACGCTTCTGAGAGAGGAATTTGAATTTCCACTTGGAACTTGGATTTCAACCTGCAGAATTCCCAGAGAAGTGAGGTTACTCTGAAGTGTCAAGTCCTTTGCCTTTAGGCCCTGGATGGGAATCCTGCCCAAGTATGTTAGACATTAGAACAAGAAATTACAAGCACTTTGTCTTCTGAGTGACTTATTATGTTCCATGAAAGCAGCTAAATGCTCATGTTCTCTGTCCCAGACACTCTGGTGCAGGATGTTTTATTGAAATGCTACGGTGTTTTCTTTCTGTGATTTATGACCTTACATATTCCCCCCTGCACTGAAAGACACTCACAATACACAGGCACTCTCCTGTTTAATAAAAACCAGATCCCATTTCAGCAAACTGTATTACCTGAACAATCTCCATCTGAAGGACAGCAGTGAAATCAAGGGAAGAGACAGAAGGCAACCCCTTGCAACCAGGAGATTAAATGACCATTCTCATGTTTTTTTGGAGCTCACCAAGCCTGCAAAAGGCTGCCACCACTTCGACTCAATTAGATAAGTATCACTGAAGCTTTGATTTAAGCTCCATTGTGACTCAAGATTAGACCACCAGGTAAACATTAAACCAATGGATAAACCTTTCCCTATGTAGCTCACAAGGATAAAACCAAATAACAACCACCACCAACAAAAGGCAAGAACTAGTGGGAGAGTGTCTATATAGAAAATAAACATGATTGGTTACAACGGGAAAAAAGTAATACCTTAAATGCAAGTTACTCTAAGTGTTGTAAAATGCTCAAAATACTTTTTAGCCAAAAGAAAATCTGCCCCAAAAGGCATGCTATGAATTACTCTTATTTTTACAATTGCAAATGAAAAAGAACACAAGGAACAAAGAAATAAGAGGTCTTTAAACAGAAGAGTCAGGTCTCTGTCTTTCAGAGATGTGTATTTTAGACTTCTCACAGTGTCTTCCCTGACAGGGAACATTGTTTTAGAAGACCACGATGCACTGAATGAAACAACTCTGAGCTTAAGGTTAATGGGAAATTAAGCACCTTCTAGTGAAAAGTTCTTTGAAAAACAATACAGGAGAAACTCTACTTACTCAGTTTAGTAAGACAGGATGTCATTGGGTAATTACTAGTAAGCTTATTTTAGAAGGGTTTCTCTAAGTTTGTCTAAGAGAATATTTAAAGAAAGTGAGACATCGCCAAGAGAACTCTGTTGGGCTTGTGCAGAACACAGGCTGCACCACCATGAACTCATACTCCACACCACCCTGGGCACAGCCTCCAGAGTTAATCATCACTAGAGGCAGGGGCCTCCCAAACGCACCACTGAGCTGAAAGACAACCTGGTATGAACACAGGCTCTGCACAAGCCCCAAAACACACCTCAGCCAGACCCTACCAGGGAATTACAACGAAGCAGATCCTGCCAGAGGTTCTTGTCCTTGCCTTTTTTGTGGTGGAGTTTCTTTAGTTTTTTTGTTTGTTTGTTTGTTTTTTGTTTGTTTTTTGTTTTTGTTTTTTTTTTTTTTTTTTAAACCATGGGCTCCCCCCTCCCTTTCTGACAAACATCCAAAGCAACCACCTTATCTAATTGTCCAGGCATTTCTGTTGCTTCATCACTGGATGATCTCAACTCCTTCAGCTCCAGCTTTATTCCCAGAGTTTCCAAATAGCAAAGGAATTTCACGATGCTTTCCCACAGCTGGGAAACACAGACCAAAAGGGTTGAATTAATTGCTTGTGGTCAAAGATCATGGCTAGGAAAGAGTTGGTTACTCAACACTGAACCACAAGGACAATGCTTCACTGTCCTTAATACTTTCTGCAGGGTAGGTCAACAAGATGCTGATCACCTGAGACTCAGTGAGAAGGATCTTTCCAGGTAGACTTCAAATGCATGAAACTCATAGATTATAAACTGGACAGTAAATGTTTCTTTATTTCTAGATGGTAAAGCAAAAAGGTACTTCCACTTACTTTTCCCTGAGACTATAATTAGCTGTAATGTCATATGCAATATAGAAGACTCATACCTGTGGTTTCGTTTAGTCCAGTATGTCCCATTTCACACTCATCTAACAACAGCAACTTCAATGACACTGAGGAGGTTTGTGGGGTTTTTTTGTTTGTTTGTTTGTTTTTTTTTTCTTTAAATTAAAACAACAGGCATAGACATATGCAAATTTCTTCTTAGTGCACAGAGGTTTATGTTCAGAAATCCCATTAGAATCAATGCATTAATCAAGGTACAAATAAGTTTCCACAGGACTGCTGGTAAAAGCCAAAAATGGAGACTGTTTAGGATTGAAAACTCTTCCAGCAGCTCAGCACCCCTGGGCACATTTCAGAGCTAAGTGTACATGAATTTCTAATTAAGTTCAGTTCACAGCCCTTCTACTGAAGTCATGTGGGGCTTCAAACGAGGAGATGTGACAGTGATATGACTGGAAAGCCCATCAGCTACATCCCTGTGAGGAGTAATGTGTGCACTAAATCAGTCTCCTCCATGGCTGTTCACTGAATAACCAAGAGCCAGAAAACCCAGTTTGAGAATTTTCATGGCTGTTTGACTATCCCGACCATCTCTCAGTGCCATTAATGCCTTTACAGAAGATTTCAAATGCCACTTCCTTCCCTAAGGGTGTCCAGAACCACAGAATCAACTAGGTAGAAACAGAACAAGTGCACAATATGATCCCACTCTTTCACACTGTCCTACACACTATGGATCATCCACATTTATTCTTCCCTCACAAACTTCATCAGACCCTTTTGTTTCAATGGGAAACAGTGATGCTGCTGTCCATGACACCAGTTTCAGAAGCTGGTAAATCCATGGGTGGCAGCAGAATTGCATCCATTCAACACTTCGGTACATCACAAGACAGTGAGCCCTATAAAATGCACAGACCATTGCAGGGTTGCTTCCGCATGAACATTACCATAAACTATATTATATTGAACATTAACTGAAGTTTGGGGGGTTTGCAGTAAGCCACACAGACAAAAACAAATTTCATTTACATATATTCTACAAGGGTGAATTATATCCCAGCTCCCCAGGATTTGTACCAGCAGATTTACACAGTGGGTAAATTTGGCCTCTCTTGCTTGACAGTGAGGAAAATTGCACCAACTCCAGTAAGTTGCACAGTTTGTCCTAATCTATGTTTTATTCCTTCACATACACCTCAATTTGAGGGGAAAAGAAATAGATATCAGATGTGACAAGTGCATGGTTTTTTTCCCCTGATATCTGACTGTTCATTTTGCCTTGGAAGGGCTGGAGCACCTTTCAAAAGTTTTAGCCCTCTGTTTCTGAGGAACTTATCCTTGTGGCATGTCTGTCAGTTTTCACAGTGCTCAAGCAAGTCTTTGCAATTTTCACATAATGGCAGTTGTTGACAGGTTGTTAGGGCTGACAGTGAATATGTTTGAAAAACTGTCAAGCTGCTGAAAAAAAAAATTAGAGGGAGAGGGAGGGAGCCTCCTTACATTTGTAACAGCATGTTAAACTGTAAATGCATTCTCAAAATGCATAGGCTACTTCCAGTCGTGTTACTTGCCCTACAATGACAGCATATGTGAATATATGATCCTTAAAAATTAATGTCAGATTGTAATTTTATAGGTCACGGTCACATTACTATAAAACTGTTTACCTGTATAGAATGGATTTTACCTCTAATGTTCAATAATAGCTGTTTCAAGCAAATAAAGTGCTAGAAATAAGGTGCTACTGGCTTTTAATTAGCTCAGCAGTGCTTTTGCCAGAGGAGTTGCTGGCCCCTGACCACCCATGGCCAGGCATAAAACCTGGCTGCTCTCCAAATGCCTCTTCCAGCACTGTCTGGAGGTGGTAGCGAAGGTGGTCTTCCAAAGTTCCTCAGCTGAGGAGAGGTGTGTGACCGGTAGCAACTGTGGCCAAGCCCAGACTCGAATTCTCTTCCACAGAGACCACTGCCAGGTTCATGTAGAGCCTGTTTATCCAGAATTGTGACAGCGTCTTTGAAATGAATCAGTAGGGATGGCAACATCTTTATTTGCAGAGCAGTGAACTCCAAAAGGGTCCCCTGAACAAAGCAAGCCAACAAGAACAGAAGCACCATCAATGTGACAGATTGATTTTAAGACAGATTTGGCTCATTTTGGTGATCCTGTGATAAGGTGGTCAGTATCTGATATTAATGAGGAATTTCTTCTCTTACACGTTGCATGATGCAACAATTCAAAAGGACTAATTCTTCTTTGCTAAATAAGTTTTATAATTCAACTTATTCCTGTTAAGAATGAACTTACCTAACTGTCCTTCACATAAGAGATCTCTTAAAATAATTTTAACACAGATTTTTAAGACTTTTTTGTACAGTCTTTTTATAGCACTGCTTTGGTTATCATTTCAAGGGTAACAATATGGGTCCTGAGCACCTACAGTGTGAGGAAGGTCTGGTTCATCTAATATTGGAAAAGACTAAAATAACTGGGAAAAAAATAAAGGACAGGTAACAATCACAACCATGAAATTATTACAACCATGATATAGAGTACTACATACTGTATTCTGAACAAGACTGGTCTAAAATAAAGTAGGAGTTTGATATGGTCAGCTATGCAAGAAGCAATGTTCCAGTAGACAGAAGTTCAGTTTGTAATAACATGTCCAGCAGAAAAAAAAATTAGTTGTCAAAAAGAGGCAAAAGAACTGTACTGGATAAATCAGTGAAGGAAGACTGAAAAGGTGATGTGGAAGAATTCCTGGATGAGATCTCTCCAACAACTACAAGTAGCACCAAGAAGTAAATATGCTAGGGCTTAAAAAGATGCTAAAAAAAGAAAAGGTTAATATAATATTGAAGATAATCAAAACAGAATAGTAAAAAGGAAGACCAAAAATGAATCATGTAAGAAAAGTCTAGATAACATGATCAGGTAACACCAAACTCTGTAGTAGAGAGGAGAAGGAGACTTCATGAGGTTCAGTGTAGGTTGACATCCCAGACTGAACTCAAAACATGATGTGTCACAGAAGCTTCTTCCAGCTCCTGCTGAAGTCAAGAGAAGAACTCCCATTTATTTGAAGAGAAGCAGGATTAGGTCCTAATCCTTCTGCCTCACTATCCAGTAAAGTGAGGATAATAATTGTATTGACAGGTAATTCTGTCTCACAGGAGTATTCTGAGGATTACGTAGCGTCTGCACTGTGCTGTGAAATGCTAAGTGCTAAATATGATTATACAGGGATTTCCATCCAAAGATCTCAAAGCACTTTCCAAACATTAATAATTGAAGCTTTATAATACCCTTAGGACTGCACATGTAAAGAAGGCAAACAAGATTCAGGGCTCAGCAAAGCAGGCAAGGATTATTAGACTCATTTTATAGTGGATAAACTACACCACAGTGAGATTAAGTGACTTGCCCAAAGTAACAGAAGAAATCAGTGACACTTCAGAAAATGATCCGAGAAGGTCAGACTCCTTCACACTTTGCACAGAAAAGGTGCACAGGGAACGAGAGGGTCAATCAGCTTTTGGAAGGAGTTGCATGGATCAGACCACAGCAGAAACATGGAACAATCAGAGAAGACTGGAAAGAGCACAAAAAGAAAAACAAACAAGGTTTATTTTTAGGTACACAAGCAAGAAGCAGTAGAAGAGAAGACAATGCCTTAAAGCTGCAAAAAGTAGAGTTTATTGGCAGAAGGTATAGCCACTACTGAGAACAACATCACTTCTTTGCTCATAGGTTCAACAAAGAGAACACGTGTCAGAACTCAGATTAATTTCCCAGGGGAAGAACAAACACAGAAGGAAATTGAGATCATGTTAGAACAAGAAATCAAGAAATAAGAATGATTGAAGTCTGGTGGGATGGATGGAACAGTCTCCTCTCCAGTTCTAGAACAAAAGGGAAAGTATTTACAAAATCCTTCAATACCACGATAGTATCAGAGTTATACAACCTCATCTGACACCGAACCGGACTTGAAACTCAGGATGGCTGGGAGAGCTTCAGGAAATCAGAGCAGTCTTGAGAGATAAGAAAGAACATAAATGTGATCAAAGAGCTTCTGAGAACATTTAAGAACTCAGTTTTGTACACGATGACAAAGATCTTGTCTAGCAAACATTACTGAGTATTAAAAAATACAACCCTAGATGTGAATTCACTTATGTTACAGGGTTTGAACAGGGCCAACCAACCACCTCACAGAGCAGTGACATCCCAGGACATCAGAAGTGACCTTTATCTGCCAGCCGAGCATGACTTTGGAGCAAAGCACTCTGGTACAGCACTACTATTCACATCACAGCAAATGCTCAGAGTGAAGCTTGGTTGTCAGGAACAGCATTTGGAGAGGAAACATTTCCCCTCGCAACGTGTCTATGTTCAAATCTCAGGCTTCTGAGCTAGAGGGAGTGTAGGACCAGTTCTGGAGGGAGCAATAAGGGGAGCACACCTCATTGTGTGGCGGTCACCTCAACATTACTAATTCTCATTTCATTACAAGAGTGAAAAGGAATGTTTTCACCACCTTGGTGCAATTCAGCAAAAGTGTTTTGCACAGATGGAATGAACACAAGTCTGAGATCTCTCTGCTTTAGCTACTAGAAAGATTTAAAGGACATACAAGCCTTCACAAGCACAGATTGCTTATATAAACAAAAAGAACTCAGAAAAATACAATAAGTCCAGGAGGAATACAGAAGTGTTACATAGTTCTGTGTCTACTCAGTCACCTACAAATCACAGAAAAAGGTATTTGCTGGAAAAATGATGCTGAAATCAAATTTCTAACCTTCACAGTGGAACTCCAGTTCATTAGTACTTTTGGCACCACTTCACTGCCTTTTAGATTTTGGAGAAAGGAAAAAGCATTTCCCTTGGTTACTCCATTGCAGGAAACAAACCTTGGAACAGACACAGGAGAGCTGCACCTGAAGTCAAGCATTGTCTTTTCCTCTAAACCCAGTCTCTCCTGTACCAGCTTCTCAGCTGTGCTTTTGCCAAACCGATTCCTTCTTTGCCCTGCCATGGGCACTTGGGCTTGAAAACAGCCAGTAATTACTTAAGGAGCCCTATGAATATGCATGGTTAATACTGACCAAAGGGAGAAGCATTTTCTCCTCTTTAATGGAACTGAACTAGAGCTGAGCAACAGGATTTGATACAGACAGCAACCTCAAGACTAGCTTTGATACAAATACACTACAAACAGTTTTAGTTAAAAGTGATCTGAAATGCAGACGATTTAGAGTCTTCCTGCTTAAAAACCTTGCAGGGTCATTGGGAAAGATCCTCCAGACCTGTAGCAAACATGTGAAACTGCTCTGAAAACACAGTCTCAAGATGTTTGAAGAGCTGAATCATTTTCCCTTCAAATCAATGTGTTTTGATTTTCAAGGAATCATTGTGAAAAATAGAGAAGCTTATCGAAAGAAAGATGAAATCTCCTTTTAATCCTGATTTCCTAAGTTTCCACACTTCCAACTGAGTTAATTAAGGTTTTGCCACTGACTTCTTTAGCAACAGGATCAATATTCTCCAATATAAAATGTTCAACTATAACTCAGTTCTTCTGTTTCCTGAATAAAATTTAACATCTCCATCATCCAGAGGCTTTTCTGAACAGTCCGTTTGGTGAGAGCTGATGACCCCCTTGGGGCACAAAGCCTGTTTTTAGTATAAATAGGCTGCGCTAAAGTGGGTTTTGATAAAACCCAACTCCCTGCCAGTGAAGGGAGTACCAGATATCAAACCTTCATTCTTACACTTCTTACTGACATATAAGGCTTGCCAGATTAAGAAATTTTGCCACTATCAAGACCAGGGAATTTTATCCATTTTCCCTTCCTGTAATACAAATAAAATGGACTACTATTTTTGTACATTAAAGGCACAGTGAACAAAGGAGAACAAATGTCTAATTTGTATTGGATTTCTATCTTCAGGACTAAACGACAAAGGATTGGATTTCAGTATTTTAAAACTACAGGTTTTCTGTATTTTTCACAATACTTCAGAAAATAAATCATTTAAGTATCTTCATATTGAACCATGTTTAAGTACTACCAGCATAAGCCTAGAATATTTGACTTCAGATAATTCCTGTTTTTTAGAGTAAATTGAATAAATTGGCTCAGTTAAATGCAAGTACTTGCACTATAAAATGAGTGACAAAGCAGTGTGTCCAGCTTCCTAATAGATTTGTTCCTTGATATTTCTGCTGTACGTGTCATGTTTGGCATCACTAACTTGTTCATGTCCCAGGAAGATGCACAAACATTGTGTTCCACACACAGATTCCCAGCTCTGAAAACCCAAGACAATAACATCAGGACAATTTCTAAAACTCACATAAAATAAGTGGCTTTTTTTCTTTCTAAAATAAGCAATTCTTTTCCTATTCATTGCCATTAACAGGGAACTTGTGATCTAATGAATGTCACAATCAGTTTCATTTAATTAAAATAATAAATATTGTACAGTAATGCAGATTGACATTTATACCTTCATTTACGTGAAGCTGGATTTATGGTCAATGCTTTATTTGATGAAGGCCACAAATAATGGCTATTAAAGTGCCACAGGATGGACACAGGATCACATTAATGAAATTAGACAAGGCAAGGCACTGATAGATGGAGCCCTCCTGCTAGAAAATAAAGTCAGTCATGTCCAAAGCAGATGTTTTCTTTGGCTGCAGTTTAAGTTTACTGAATTCTTAGCGGGCAGTTTAACTTCATATACACAAAGGTGGAAAGGAGCGGAACTCCCATGGCAATGCCTCTCAAGATGTGTTTCAATTAATGCAGCATATGAGCTCTGCCTCCCTTGTCAAACACATTCATGCAAGAATGATTGCAAAGTGCAAAGAAATGTCCAATAGAAAGCTAATTATTAAATTTCAGCACCCTGAAATAAAGGTTTTGTCCTTACTGGTGGAGTAAACACCTTATCTCTATTTTGCTAACTGAATACACATCCAGGAAGCTCACTACACATACATCCAAGTTCTTGATCTTTTTTATTTATAAATAAAACCCAAGAGTTTTGGAATAGTGGTGGAAGGTTATTACACGGCAAGCAGAAGGGATAAGAGGGAAAAGACATTTCCAGGAGAGAAGATTCTCCTCTTACCTCTGAGGCTGCACCCTCACCAGGTTTGCAAGCCCATCCTGGAAGCACTGGGGACAGTTCATTGCTTCTCACCCTGGAGTTTCCCATGAAAGATGGTCCTGCAGTGTCTCTCCTCACAGTGCTTGCCTAACAAAGCAGCCTAGTCCATAGCTCTGCTGCACTGCATAAATAATCTCAAGTAGCAGAACATCGTAAAAAATGAAACAAACTTGCCTTGTGGGCAAATTATCTAACTGGATGCTGTGTGTGAAGTTTAGATAAACATTCAGTTACATGGACCAGCATCTCAAAGTTTGATATTTATCTTTGTGGATTTATTTTCACCTCAGGATCTTCATGTGCCATGCTAATATGATGCCACACAGGTTCAAGAGGAAAAAAAAAAAAAAAAGTAAATCATTTTGGGAGGCAATGCAGACAATAAAACATGCCAAAACAATGAAAGCCATTATATTTTCTGCTTCTGAACTAGACAAATAGCTTCTAAGGCTATGCCTTCTAAAGAATGGCTCAGCTTGGTCATTTATGCTAAAACTTAGGCATTACAAGCCTAGGGGTCTGGTCTAAATAACAATACCTTCATTAATCAATTTATAACAGCTGAAATCCTATTTCTGGCTCTAGAGAGGAATGCAATACAGCCAGCTGAAATTTGGCCTCACATTCCTCAGGCTCAGGTGAAATGACATAGCAAATAATTTAGACATCTCTGGACAATTTATTCAATAAATAGTCCAGCTTCTTGATCTATTTATCACAAGGGATGGAGCTGGTTTAACTAACAACTTTACCTGCCTTATTCCAGAATCACTTCTGCATTCTGCTTCAAATTCTCCCTTCAACAAAATTAATTTCCTTATACAGATAAATCTGTGCTTATATTTCTTGAGAAACCAGGCACAGATAAATCTGAGGCCTTAGGCACTTTCACTTCCACACCACAAGAACCATGCAGTGAGGAAATATTGTTGGCTCAGCCTGGGACTTTTAGCCACTGTCCGATGCCACACCACTTCTGAAGACGTCACCACCTCTCTCCAAAGTGCTGCTGGGCAGGTTAAGCACACAGACCACGCTGTGCTCTTTGTCCTGCACAATCTGCTGTACTTGTCAAAGCCACAGTGCCCTGCAGAGCGATGCAGACCTGGGCAACACTACAGCCCTGTGCTCCTCACCCCTGCTTGGGGCAGGTGGGCACAAAGCAACCCCTGCCCCGTCCACACAGCCACAGACAGGTCAGTCCTTACAGGCACAGTGGTGTCACATCATCCCATGACCTAAACCAACCAAATGGCTCCCTTGGTCATGTCCTTTTTGGTTTGTCCTTGCAGCTCAGGGGATTCTGGTCTACAACACGGTAACAAACCTCAGCACCCAAGCTGGCTGTGGCCCCAGGAGTTCCTTATGAAAGAGCATAACAAATAAGATGATCATTTTCTAGGGGTGGTTTCCTTTTTCTCTGTGCCTGCCTTTATGCCCCTGGACAGACTAAGGAATGCTGTGAGGGCAGAGCACACCTGGGTTTATGTAGGGTACATGTGGTGCAGCAAGGGGTGTGCTGGGCACTTACACACACTACAGTCAGCTCAGACCTCCCCACAGTGGGCTGCCCACCCTGGGGGGAAGAACACAGCAAGTTGTGCCACCAGCACATTTCAGTGCCTCATTACAAAGCTCTGCTTAGCCATTTCACCTGTTTCAAAACAGTGCTTGAGAACAAACAGCATGAGAGACGTTAGCAAAAAGTTCCTTATTAGACTAATTCGTTGCAATTTATGTCTTTTCAGATGGGCTTACTCAGTATCATGCCCCAGCTCGTGTTGCAGGCCTGGCTGCAGTGCCACGTTTGTGTCATTCGGTGGCAGAGAGGACAAGGCGAGGTCTTCCCCTTGTGCTCTGACCCACGTGGGCTCCCAGGATTGCTCAACAGCCTGACATTATTGCTTTTCTGTTTGTATGTTACACCTGAGAGGCGACGGGCATTGGCTGAGTGGCGTAGGCCCCCCGCCTGTGGAGCCGGTTCCTCCTCTGAGGACGCCGGTTCGAATCCTGGAGGAACTCGCTGTCACCATCCGAGCTGCTCAGCCGTGGCAAGATGAACCTCAGGAGTAAAGGGAGTGGGGCCAGTTCCGCGCTCCCTGTGCCTCACTTAAAAGATCCATTGCGCAGGCTGAGCCCAAGATCTTCGTTCGCAAAGTCCAGCCAACAACAACTCAGTATCAAGTCAAAGGGCAGTCTCTGAGCCCTGAGGTACATCCCAGCTCGTGGTCTCCATGATGAACAGCCCCATCAAGGATCCCTGCAGAGTCCCAAGACTCCTGAGGATCAGTGTTACTCCACTGGGTATCACGTGCACCTCGAGCTTTACTTAAACCCCTATGCAGTACCCACTTCTCTGACAGCAGATACAGCATCTTTTCCTGTTACCAGTCCTTTCTACAGCTGTTCCCACATCTTACTCCTTCACATTGCAAGGCTGAATAGAACAGTTTCCACCGACCTGCACTTCCGCATTATGCACATGCACTACCATTCTAGAAGTGCAGGGCAAACAAACGCAGACAAGGCGTGGCACACACACTTGAATGCAAAAGAGCAGCTGGAGAACCCAAATCCCACAGATCTTAACGACTGAAGGAAAAAAACCTTGATTTTGGTCAGCTTTCTAGATAAGCTCACTTGTGTCCCTGCTACATCTGTCACATTACAAGCAACCCTCATTAAAAAGAAACAAGTTTCGTTTGTTCCACAAAACCCATATCACATTTCAACAGTGAGCATTTACACATTTCAGCGAGTCTAAGAATCATGTAAAGGAGTCATCTCAATATACTTATTTTATGCATACACACAATCCTGATGAAATTAAAGGAACAGCATATCACCTTCAGTAAGGAGTGCCCCAGACACCTGCAAATGCTCTTTTGTTTCTACACCTCTCACCTGACATCCAGCTAAGCCAACCCTTCAACAAAGGGTTTCACAATGTTTTAGCCGCTCATGCAGATGAGTCATTAAAAGTCGAATGTTTGTTGTCAGAAAGCCAAGCGTCACTCGTTCCTTAATAGACAGTAACTTCTGGGGGGGAAAAATCCCTGTCTGCATCAGGCATCTGCACCCGTGACCTCAGCCATAAATACGGATACACAAAGCCAAATTACAGTCCTGCCAAAATAAAAAGAAGTTTTGCCATTGTAGTGCTGAGTCTACCAAGTTTCAACTCAATCATGTTACAAATCAGGCTGCTGGAAAGACAGGATTGCTTTCAGCAAAGCCAGTTGCCTTTACAAGCTACAGAGCTTCCCACTTTCCTCGTTTACCATGTGAAAGTTGGGGCAGCATTCCTCCTGTCAGCCTGCTCAGCATGAATAATAGATACTTCATTTTTTAACTGTCAACAAAATATCTCTAAGAGGTGCTCTTGGTCCTTTTACATATCTGCAGCAAACTGTTTATTTGCCATTACATGGAGCGCATATCTTCCAACTAGTAAAGAAATTACTAAAAAAGACATATATAGTAAACCACAGAAATAATTTTACTCACACCTTATTATCCTTATGTAATATTTGATTACCTTCTCTCCTCCTCCCTTGCTTCAGTGACAATTTGCTCAATGATGTGTTAAGGAGACGCGAAAAAAGCAAACCAAAGGAGGTCAAATCTTTGCAATAATACACTGGTGTTTATTTATTGAGGGACAAAACCTCAGAGGCTGCAAATGGTGCAACTCCTGTGCTGAGCTCTGCTGACTTACAGCAGCTGGGGACTGAAAGCCAACTGCTGAGAAACAGATTACACTACTGTAATCTTCAATGTAAACCAGGCAATATTTCAGATACAAAAATTAAAGACCTTGAAGGAGAGCTGAAACTGCACTGATAGGGTGACAAACACTCCCCTACACAGCAGAGGACAAGTTTTGCCGTAGTGCACTCCCGCTGCAGCTCAGCTCAGGACCACCCAGTGCTTGTGTTGCTGTGGTCCCAGTTACTTCCCTTGTTTCAATCAGTCTCACTTCTCCCATCATCTCCCCTTTAATAGCCCCTTCTGACAGCACTTCATCATCGCTCCTCTGTCCTCGGCACTTTGGGTGCCTTAGCAGCCTCACCCCTCAGGGCTATTCCCTCTCCATTGCCACATTCTCGAAGGGACCTTCCTCTCAGCTGTGCCAGAACATGTCTCTATGGCCACGATCTAAGCCAGGTATGTGAAAGGATATTCAAGAATAAAATTAAATGAGTGTTGGAGACTTAGTGCACGACTACACAAAACCTGACCAGAAAAGGCAGAGCAGACAGTGGGAACAGGAGCCTCCGAAACCAGATCTGCCAGAACACCATGATTTCAACATCAGCAGTAAATCACTCTTTTTTATTTTGTTATGGCTGGCTCTCAAGGGCCTCAAACTTTTGAGGTTACCATCGTGGTTTATTCCAAGAGCTACTTGATATTTAAAGCGTAAACACTTCCCTCTCAGGTGAGGATACATCACAGTGGACAGTTTCAACACTTAAAGCTTCACTGCACGTACACAGATATGTAAGTAATCAGCAGCTATTTATGTGCCACAGTATAACAGTATGGCCCAAAAGTGGTTGGTGGCAGAGCTGGGATCAGAACAGCTCCGTTCCTAACTAGATGACAGCAAACAGGCCAAAAGAGGTGACAGCTCCCTGTGCTCCTCATGCCCTGGAAGGAGCTCACCTGTGTGGTGTGCAAGCTCAGCCACCCCCATCATTCTCCTAGTCTGGAAGAATGTTTTGATTTTCCTCCAGTGCCATTGCCAACAGGAGCAATGGTGAGCAGGGAACATGGATATTTAGGAGTTGTATGCTTTTGTTCTGAGCAAGGCAGGAAGTCCCTTTAAAACAAAAAACCCACAAAGCCACCTGGCCACCCACTTCCCACACATTAGAGTTTTCATTCTTGATAGCACCACTAGAGCTGAAAAACTGATAGGAGACATTGGGGAGAATTAGGACAGGTCCAAGAAAAAAAAAAAAAGAAAGAAAAAAGACAGAAAGGAAAAAAAGAAGGAAAAAAAAGGAGTGAGGATTCCATTATTATAACTTGACAGACCATTAAAAAAAGGCCAGCATCCACTTTAACTCTGTGAACAAATGAACAGAACACCCCATGTTCAGCTCCATGCTCAGAAGCACTAATGAGAACAGCTTGCAGTTCAGTTTACCTCGCTCTTTAAATAAACATGGGCCATTGGAAATGTTAGACAACAACGCGAGCGGCGTAAGTGTAGCTGCAGCTCCTGTCATTCCTGCAGATGAGTTACAAATCTACAAGAACTTGTCTGCTCCATGCTTGCAGCCACCACTACACTTAAATTAGTAACTACGTAGGCCTCTTCCAAGGCATATCAGAGACCAGCTGTGCAAGGACCTGTCACCTTCTTGTCAGTGAAAGTTTTCTGTCCAAAGAACTTTCGTCATCCCCCATTCCTCAAGTAGCTGGATGTCACTTGAAGAGACAGCTGAAGTCACTTGCAATGAATGGTCTCAAATCAGAGCTCACTGCCCTTGTCACAGAAAGTCTCACCCCGCAGCTAAAACTGTCACTGATCATGTTTAGATATGTACACTGAGGTATCAGATTAGAAAAGAGTATGCACGAGATGGGAGTTTAAAAGAGGCCAAGTTGCAAGGAAAATCTTAATAGGGAGAGTCGAGGGCTTGAAGGGTTAGCCCTTTTCCAAACCCAATTTATATTTCCCATCAAATCCAATAAAAAAAAAAAAACTAGCTTCTAAAAACAGCATGTGTCCAACCAACATTATTCAAGAAGAAGCTAAAACTTTTAGTAGTACGTTGGCCAGACAGCACATAAGACTGCTGGGATATTATGGCATCCCCGCAGCAAGTTACTTCATTAACAGGAAAATACCCAAAAGGCATATCTTGACTTCAAGATTAATGCTCAAAATGGTAGATGTATATGCTGTGGTTGAAAAAATAAAGCAAAATGTATTAAATTGGTACAATCTTAAAAAAAAAAACCAAACCACATTAAATATGATATTTCAGTTTCTTTCTGCCCCTCTTGCTTCTATTAGCAATAGGAGCATTGCCTTCTGGTTATGGCAAGAGATGGAGCAGGCCAAATCCACAGTTGCTCTCCCAGCTCAGGTACTGACTTTTAGGTGACTTTTTTGGACTCTCACTAACTTCTATGAAATCCAGCTTATCCACTGGCAAACCCAGCTATGTGGCCTTGCCAAGGAGCACTTGAGGACACGTTTCTAAGACTGACCTCTCCACTAAAAATAGCAAAGCACAAGTTGAGTTGCAGCTGCTAGTAGAAAGACAAAGGACAGGGAAACATCCAGAAGATGCTCATTATGTTCCACACAATTTCATTTTACCCTTTTAAGACATTGCTGGAGAAGTAACCCTGGACAGATCTCAAATTCTGCTGCAGCCTCAGAATCACAAAGACTGAACTTTCACTTCTGCCTGTCCAGTGTTCCTTCAAGGCTTTGAAGGACCTGAATATAGTATTTGGGCTCATCTCTTGACCAAGAAGTCGAATTAGCCAGTACCTTGTTTTCCTTATATAAAGGAAAACAATCAGAACTATCATAAGCTTTTTTCCCCCCTTTCACCTTGCACTCGTGGCTTGAAAGCAAAACAATTTGTTCTAAATACTTGTTTTTAAAGGCCCTTTGTTTTGGCTTTACTTGAAAACATGGTCAGAGAAATTTTACTCCGAATTTCGTATGTCAAAATTCTCTTCACAAACTAAGCTTGACAGAGTGAAGGGAAATCCATTCCAACTAATTTTTTTTAAGTATATTTGTTTTGTTCTTGCCTAAAAACACAACAGGGAAATTTTATTTAAAAATAAATATAAAAGAGTATTATTCAGAATAGAAGCCCAGTGGCAGCCCAGGGAGTTTTATTCTTCCTTTTCCAGGCTCCCCAGGAATAACAAGCACATACAAAAACATAGGTACAACCCAAAATGAGACTGCAACCAACATTCACAGTTTTTGCTGTGGAGGAGTCCTTGAAATACCAGCTGCACATGAAGTACCAGCAGGAGGTAGCACAGTCAACTTCACACTGAAGAAACCCCAGGGAAATATTATGACCCAACAATGAATCCCTCCCCCAGGAAGTGGTTCAGGGATCACAGGCAAGGATAACGTGGCTCATGGAGCTCAGAATGCATTGTTGGACTGCCCACAGCTGTCAGAGCAAGGTGAACTCCACAAAAGTGCCATCAAATGGTGGCCTTTGCTTTAGACAAAGACTGTTTCAGTTGAATGGGTCAGCTGGGAAATGGACTTCCCAAAAATCATGGACAGAGTCTGGCATCACCCTGAACCAACCAGACCAGCACAGGGAGGTGCACACGTGGCTCAGCTCAGGGTATAAAACTGAACCACCAAAGTGAACTCCAAAGAAAGCAGCAGACTTGAGCTGGCTGCAAGCCACAAACACATTCCCAGGAAACCAGGATGTCCAGCATCCTCACCATCAGCATGTGGGCACCAGAGGGAGTCACATTTGTATTGTGAGCCAGCTGTAGGCTGCAATCCCTATATTGGCTTTGGGTTGGGACTCTGGACCACTGATAGACCACTTCACCCAAAAATCCCAGGGAACACCAAATAAATAGGTCAATTTTATCTTAAACACTAACCACTCCTCATTTGGAGTATCTAACAATTTTTCCAGAATATTGACCCCAAGCAGGAGCCCCTGGATCCTCAGCCCTTTTAAAAATTAGGCCACTGCCTTAGAAATCTAAACACAGGCCAAGGATCCTAACTGCAGGCTCCTATTTTCAAAAGTTCTTGGTCTTTAATTTTCATAGCATGGTAAACAAAGCATCTTTTTTCTTCCCCACTAGAAAGTACTCAGGGTTCAGAAGTTTATTGGAAACATAGTTGACATCCAAATCAACACAGACTGCAAAAACAACAGGGCTGACAAGACAGAACACTTTCAAAACATCACACTGATCATTAGAACAGCAGAGCAAAACATTAATATCATAAGCTTTAGCAGTCAAGGACTCTGCTCTAGCTGGGTATAGCTTTTTAAGCAAGGGAAACCTGGGAAAACAGACTTTGAAGATAAATAGATGGATTTGCTTTCCAGCAAACAAATACAGGATCAACAAAATTGAACATGATGACTATTCCATAGGCAACAGTGATGCTGCCATGCAGATTTTCAAAAATGTCACTATAGCAAATAAGCCTCTGTTTTGCTCTTGGGAGGAACAGAAAGGGAGAGAGTAGATAGCAAAGGACATTTTAGCAAAAAAATAATAGATGAAAAATAAAGAAACTCTCCATCATTAAGCTCAACATTCAGTTGACAGTCTCAGGCTGAGGGGGCAGGGGATGGAGAGGAGGGGGCACAGCTTTAACGAAACACCTTTCACAAGATCTTCTGACAGAAAACATTAGCACTGTGGAAGAAAGAAAATGAAACAACTCAAAAATATTAATTCAGCTCTAATAGAGGAGGGTCCTGTTTAGAAAAGATGTTTAGGAGTAAACACAGCCCTATTCTCCCTAAATTCAAACCTCTCCTTAGTGGAAGCCTCATTTATCCGATCCAGACTGAAATAAATCACAGCTTCTTACAGTGCTAAGACTGGTGGTTTTTGAACACTGAAGCATCTTTTGTTTTGTTCCACATGTGAAATAAGTCCCTGCAAATATGAGCTTCATACGTTTTAGTGACATGAGTGCCTGCAGACCTTTCACAAACAGAGCTGCTAATGATCTCAATGGGGGGTACATGCATAGCGAG
Organism: Formicarius rufipectus; assembly: GCA_013399695.1. NCBI lineage: Eukaryota > Metazoa > Chordata > Aves > Passeriformes > Formicariidae > Formicarius > Formicarius rufipectus. Next base: position 2,806,865 of record VXAU01001886.1, on the reverse strand, counting down.
TCAATACTGCTGACCCTGAATTCCTGGGGTGCACATATACCAGTTTGATACATGAATATAAGAAATAATTTGTCAGCTTGCTCTTCAAAGTTGATAACTTTGACTGGAGGTGCTGGGCCCTTCACTATGTGTGTTATTTCATTATTGCATTCTTTTTTGGAGCAACGACTTTGACCTGCCAAACACCTTTTCCTTGCCAAAGTACGTATATTTACAGCAGGAAAACTGAAAAGCATTATTCCCCTATTGTCTACACTAAACAGCTTGGCAGCAAAGCATATCTTTATTATCATGTCACAGACTGAGCTCTTATAGCTAAATATCTCAGTTTGTATTTCCATTATAACCCTGACCATAAAAGTATGTTCTGAGTGAGATTTACAAGTCAAAGGTCCTGATTTTCCTCTCACTTGAAGGGATATAAATTAGGAGTTAGTGCACACATGGCACGCATGAGGAGAGACTCAAGGTTCTGGGGAAAGGGAAAAAAAACAAACCACCACAACACAAAAACCAACAAAACAACAAAGGATGCTTTGCACACATCATGTTCAACATGCAGGCACCCACATTTATAAGGGTGAGTCCATTTCAGCCCCATCCAGCTCACACTTTGATGCAAAAGCCTTTGTATGTGTTCCATGTATAATATGCTGCACATGCAACAAAAATGAACATGCTGTGCTAACACTGGCCTTACCTGTGGCTAAAAAAAGTGTAATAATAATGGTATGAGTGAGACTGTCCTTTCATTGAACAGGTCAACTTTGAAAATTGTGTTTTTAATGAAAGGCAAATCTGATCCAGTTCAACAAACATGGGAACATAAAGAGAGGAATTTCCAGATCTTCACCCCACTGCTGCCAGTGATTTGAGGGGTCACTTTATGAGAGTTCACTTAGCATTTAGATTACCACACATTTACCAGTTTTTACCTGAGGATACCAACACCTGCTTACTTTTCCTCTTGGGGTGTTGTGAAGACTCAATAACATTTCCACGTGTTAAGCATTAGAGGAGTGCTAAGCGGTTCTAGTGGCTGATTTAATGTTCCCTTTTCTGGAAGCTGGGATAGAGTTACAATTTTCATTCTAAGCTTACCTCATATTGCTTGACTGGGTAGAGGAAAGGTCTCTGCTTAGTTGCAGATCACCCAGCACACATTCCAAACCAGAACCAGGGAGTTCCAGGTCAAAAACCAGAAAACTATGGCCACAACGTGCATTCAGGTGAACTTCAAAGAACAAACCCAACCCCACACACCTGTGTTTCACCCTTATCTTATTAAAATTCATCTGGTTTTCCTGCATATTTTCCCATTTTTGCTGCCTTAGTTATTCTGTCCATCTCCATCCTTCACCAGACTTGCTGGCTCACCGAGGTCACGCTGCTGTAGATGACATCACACATGACAACCCCCATGGTAACAACCATGTAGTCACAAACAGCATCAGAGGAGGAGGGGGAATAGAGTCAGAAAAGAGTATTTACATACAAATGTCTTGGCAATCAAGGAGACTGGGAAAGGAAATGGACAAAAAAAAAAGCCTGACAGCTTAATGAGGTTTTGGTAATACGCTGTAGTTTTCCAACTGCGTTCAAGTATGATCTTAGTTCTTAAAATCTGATTTTCCTTACTGTTATGGACTTAAAAGAGCTCCATCCATTTTGCTCAGCATAGCAATCTGAAAGTTCAATGTCTGAGTTTATTATTTAATGTGTAGGAAGAACTGCATTTCAACGCCTGCCGAAGAAACTGCCTTTTATAAAGACAGTCTACAGAGAAATGTTTGGAATTTTAAATCCTGGTGTTTTGCTTTTTCTTTAATCTTTTATTAATGGTTTGTGTTCCCATTACTCCAAACTGAGCATGAGGTTGCTGGGGAAAAGCGCCAATCAAACGTGTACAGTGACTGGAATGTATTTGAAAATAAAAGAGGGTGAGCTGATCAAGATTAGTATTTCTGAGATTTCAGCCTGTGATGGACACCTTGTATTGAGTGAAAAATGGTGAGGAAGAGGAGAATCATTTTGACAGCAGCAGGTCAGGAGGCAGTGAGACAGTCTGCGAACTGGCTCCTATTTTGCTTTAATTCTTCCTGATCAGTCTCCAGGGGTTACACCAGAGCCAAATTCAAATGCCATTTAGTTTTCTGTTACAGAAATGGGCATAAATTAATTTTGCCGCCTGACCTGAGCACAGCCCCAACTGGGGTCCCTTTGCAGCTCAGTCCTGCAAAGGATTTGTGTAGTTTGAGTTGTGAGAGATGATGGCCATGATTTGCTTATTTGAACTCAGTCTATGAGAAAAAGGAAACCAAAACTTTTTCTGTTGACACAAACAGCTAAACCTCCCCTTTTTATCCTTCTCTGAAAACTTCAACAATTCCCACTGGGTTGTAACTGCATGTCCTGTGAGTCTAGGGGGGAAAGAATTAAAGCAGAACTGTGTGGCAAAAGAAAAATGCCACTGCCACTTACCCAGGTCGCTCCCCCAGGCACAAACACAGCCCTGGGTAATCACATTCCACAGTACTTGAGTTCCTCACCACCCAAAGGACCACGACAAGAAGTAGCAACTCCTCAGTTCTTTCCCCATGAGAAGCAGCCCAGAGCAGAGATGAGGGCAGAGTGACTTCCTTCTCCAGTATACCCCCAAATTTTGGTGAGGATGCACATCTACCCTACAGTGACGTTTAGTGGGGCTTTCTAGAACTATATATATTCACCTACTCACTATTACCACTATCATTCCTTCTCCACAAATTTATTGTTATTAAACTATCATATGACACTTCATAGCAAGTTTTATCACTGTTAAGGAATTGTTGAATTAAAATTACCTACAAGAGTCCTTTTAACCTGGCAAGTGACAGTGCACCCTGTGCCCTGATTCTAACATCACTTGTTTAAAAAAAATCTTAAAAAATATTAACATATTTCTTTTGTTCCCCTGAGGTGTGTGGATATCACAGTGTGCTGCACATGCAAGACACAAATAAGCAAAATCTGTTGGAACCTGTGCAGGTTTTCAGACTAAGGAATCAGAAGCAGTTTCCAAGACAGAGGCCTAAGTGATAACAATGGAATCCGCAGGATGACCTTGGCTAACAGTGAACTGAGAGAAGAACCTGCTAATATTCCACAAAAATCATACAAGTGAAGGGTTCTATGAATAAAGTTAAACTCAAGATAGACAAAGTGCTATGCGAACTCACAAAAAAACACAAAGTATATGTTGGTTGATCCTTAGCAATAGCTGTGTGTTGTTAGATAGTTCATGATGGAGTGGATTAGTTTTAGAAATGTGTGTTAACATAGTCCTTTCTTGTACTCTTGAAATCCCTATGCAGTGGAACATAAAGATGCAAGAATAGAAACATTTAGTACTTTATTTGCCTTTTCTGCCATTCCTCAATCGAAATGTAACTTTAGATGAAGAGGAATAAACTCTCAGTTTTGTTTTTGTTGCAGTCAGGTTGTCTCATTAAAAGCTCAGGCTTACAAGCCCCTTACTGAGACACTGAAACTGTGTCCGTGCAAAAAGTTGTCAGCTACAAAAACCTTTAGAAAATTAGTTCAGACAAAAAGGAGGGAACTGGAACCGCCATCACAATATTCCCTTCCTGAGAATCCCCACAAAAGCAGCTTCTTGAGGGGCTGGTCAGTGCTCAGCCATCACCTGAGAGGGGAAGGCAGGGGAGCAGGTCAAAGGTGTGCACAGCATTGAAAGAAAAGGAGAATGGAACCAACCCCATTCCATTCCGAAGAGACTGAAAAGTGTCTGCATAACAAAAGCAAACACCTTATCAACCCAAAATACTGAGCCGTCTTTAGGAAGAGTTGAGCACAACGAGAAAAAACAAAACACCCGCAAACAAACGAAAACACAAACCCACAATGCCAAGTCGTCTTTTTTATCAAGTCTTGGATTACAGGGCCAGTGTTCACTGCTTGCCACATCCTATTTACGGATCTTAAGATCTACTCAGTGTCTTGGTTTTAAAGTTACACACTGTACACCAAAGCATCAGCTTGGCCCACACAGAATTAGGAGCTCCTGAACAGCAACATGTGAAGTGTCTTTAAAACATTTTAAACGAAGAAGTTGGATTCCATGCACCCTGTAAGACTGGAGATTTTAAAATCAGGAGTTTGCTGCTCATCTAATTCAACTTCTCTTTATCTTTCCATATACATTGTTTGCTTTTCAGACACAACGAATCCCAATTGAAAAAAATCATGATCATCAGATACAATTTAAAATAGAAAGAAAACTTAAAAATCTGGAAATGGTATAATGTATCCTATTTTCCTAGCTAATTTTTTTATTCATTAACAAATATCAAGTGTCAAAAGCAGTACTGTAGCAGTAAAGTAGCATTTGAATGCTTGGATGAAACATTCTCTATTACGTGCAACCAGCAAATGGGTGACTAAACACCACAGTATAAATGCTGAAAAAAATCCTAAAACTGAGCAATGAGAATAACAAACATGCAAAAATCATAATGATCAAAGATGAGCTATGTTGCAATAAAAATTGGCCTCTAGTTATCTCAGCACAATTCTACACAGGAGCCAAAGGCAGCTTGAAAACAAACTCCTCAAACACAACTACAATGAATTTTTAGAGCTCCGTATTATTAGAAGTAGATTTATTTTTTTTTTAACAGCTCTCTGTTCTGCAAGTCTTCTGCCCACACAAATGTGATAATTTTTCAGTGGTTTAAAAATAAAAATAATAAAAAATACACCAAGTGCTGCTATCACACCCAGAACACCTAAAACATGATCCGGGGATCATGTTTTTTGATGTCGGGATACAGATTTTATTCTGCATTTACCTACACTGCACAGAAAAATCCAAACATTGGAGACCAGAACTCAGAAGTTACAGAGCCTATATCCTCACAGGTTCAGAAAGCACTTCCAGGGAGATGCATCTGCCTCTCAGGCAAAAAAAGGGGGATTTTTAGGAACCAAGACAGAGGGTGACACAAGTCAGCTGGTCAGGGGAAGAGCAGGTCAGAGGGGCACGGGAGGAACTCTGAGCCCAACAAACAGGGACACACTGTGGGTTTTCCCCCTGGGGATTAGGGACAACATTCTCTGACAACCTATGTTGCATATTGTTTACTAAAGTAATGTATTTTAAAAGAAGAACTCATTAAAATAGTTAGTGACACAGCTGAACAGAAAAGAGTAATTTATCCAAAGAAAGGTGGGGTTTTTCTCCCCCCTCTCTTTTTGTCTTTGATTTTTGGCTATGTAATCTGAAACTTCACACACACAGAGTTACTACTCCCAGCTGACCCACACTGTAATTCTGCCCTTTTAAATTTTTTTTTTTATTTTTAATTTTTTTAATTTGAAGCTCACTGAGCTGGTTGAATAGTTCATTTCAAAACACCTGTCTGAAATTTTTTCTGCCCAGATGTTGAGACACATTGGCATGACAGCCACTTCCCTAGTTCTGAGTGGATGATCACACCATAGGCAGGCTCAGACACTTACTCTTTAAGAACAATAACTGAAAATGTACTAAGAGTTGGATCTCTCCTCTTAAGAATCCCTTTCATCCATGAACTTTCCAAACCAATAGCATTTGTGAGAGCATTCCAGCAAAGCAAGAACAAAGCAGCCATAAACAGATCTAAACCAATTCATTTTAAAAACAAACCAAAAGATTCACTGTAACTTTCTGCAGTGTTTCTCCATCCTTCTCCTTCTAGAAGTGAATGGAAAACTCCTGGTATGAAGCTCTGCAATAGGTCTGCTTTAAAAAAAAAAAAAAAGAATTTCTTGCATTCCTGTGATGTGTCATATTATGTGGTACAAGTTCCTTTTCCAATTCACAGGGTGAATAAAATGAGGCCTTTCCAAACATGTAAACAAACTGACCCAAATGTATGATTTGAAACACTCAAGGAAAGCAAAGAGCAGCTGACACAATATACAGCATTCTTGAGTAATTTTAGTTCACTCTAAGAACCTGCAGCGGTTCTCAGTAATCTTGCTCTCACCTGAAAAACAGGAACCTGTGGTACACCCTGGAGAAAAGACTTGCCCAAAACCAGATGCCACCAGCTGATTTTGACCTCCTCAATCCATCATCTCTGTGCCCTATCCACTTGCCAACAAAACTTTGTGCAGGATGAGATACTGTGCACCCCTTGTAAACAACAAACCCACATCACATCTGAGGGTTCTGAGCAGCACTACAGCTCCACAGGCACTGTGGGTGTTGCAAAAGATGGAACACTGTCGGGCTGTCTCCTCTTATTGCTTTAATCACCCGTGATTTTGCTGTGATTCCAGGCAGGCACATCGTCTGCAATACACGGGCCACGAACATCTGCTCTCCTTAGTCCTTTACTGTCCCACTTTGCCGAGCATTGCTCATGGGCTTCCCCTTTCCCTTTTTCTTGCTTAACTTAATTGTGCTCCTCACAATTCTCTAAATCTGCTACGCATTGGGCAGTCCTTGAGTGACCTGTGCCGAACAAGAGCAGTCCCTTCTACGACTTCATAGTTCTAATTAGAAAGCAAACACTACCATCTGCTGGTCTGTTTGAAAAGACAAAAAACAACAAACACGAATGCACTGTGCTTCCTGGCCCTTACAAAAATCCAGTTAGTCTCCCTAGGACTGAAGAAACCTGAAATATTCAAATGGGAGAACCATACATCTTCTATGGAGTTTCTCCTCCTTCCTCCCTACCACCATCACATTAAGTATTTAATTATATCCTACCCTGAAATATTAGGATAACTCACACCTTGTACAGTTTCACTCAGTAGAGTTTTTACTTTCAAGTTGCACTTACACAATAGAGAAAGTTCAAGATATGAGAGAATCTTCCCCAATGTGACAAGTTCTCTTGCCCCTCAACATCATAAAGCAAGTATTCAAAGCACAGGTTTCTATTTGACAGGTGGGGCTGAACTGGGACACTCCTCCCAAATCCTCCCAGAAGCACAAAGATATCAGACTGTGCCCTCCAGTTTGAACTTCACTAGTTTCCAACCATGACAGGTTAGAAAATAATCCCCAAAACAAACGTGTTTAATAGAAGTGCAATTTCCTACATGATATATGATCCAGTTTATTCAGCCTCAGTTGCTGCCTCATTCACACTGTGTAGCTCCAGCTGGGGGCTCAGAGACTTGACTAACTTCTTCCACTTCAAACAGCAACCTTTGCTGCACAGGGTTTTGTAATTTACTTCCTTCGAAAAATCTTTTTCTTTCAAGTATACAAGGTATGCAAATTTCAACACCACCTGTCAGAACCCAGGGAACAGCTTTACAAAGACAATCTCCTTAGATAACATAAAACCCTATTGTTTCTTTTCTTTAAGCCATTAACTATTTTCATACCCTTTACATCAGCTGGGAACTATATATCACAGACAAAGACAATCTCATTTGTTTTAATGGCTAAGTAAATTCAAAATGGAAATGAGTAGGCAATTTGTTCTTGTGCTTTTTTAATTTTGGTCTCTTCACTCCTCATACCCCTCATCGTCACCCCCCTCATCCCCTCCAAAAAGAAACAAAAAAAGTAGTTCACTCAAGGACTAGAATTCTGACAAACCATCTTATCTCCACTGAATTCAGTATAAATCTTAAGGCTTAAGCATACCAAAGATTTCCCTTCCAAACTTCCTTAACTTCCTAGTACTAGGTTAAGGTGCTTTATTATTGAGATTCTTAATTACAAAACCTTCAAAGTTGATCTTTCAGACAGTAATATCTTCCATAATGGCCAACAGATAAAAGAAAAGTGTAACAGACAAATAATTGTAGTAGTTGCTGCTAAAGCAATAGTTGTATCAGGTGCTGTGCAAGCAGATACAGGTCAGTCCCTGATGGATGCTCTACTTTGCCATTTAACTGGGGCACACTAATTGGCAGGTAATTATCATCTGCAATTCCTACAGTTGAGTTAATCCTAATCTGCATTCAGCAGCCAGTGACTCCAATTGGATTATCATTTGTTTTCAGCACTTCTACATACTCAAGTGCTTTAGAAGACAATCTGAAAAGTAATAAGGAAGACATGGGGTTTTTTTTTACATCATTATTTTCAGGCTACTTGGCACACCTTTCATTTATGTGCACAGCGTTTCAGTCCTGCATGAAATACCCTGCAGAACATGCCAACAGTAGAGTTTAATAAAGCAATGACACAAAAAGTATAGGGTGTCATCTCAGAAAAGTGCTCTCTCTATGATATAAAACACATGGCAACTGATTCTTGGAAAGAAAGTAGTGGTCCAGGACTCCTGCTAGAAAGTCAGAGAACTTGAACAGTTGCACTTCAGATTTTGCCTTCCCCAAGTCTGTTACCATGAGCTGCACATTCCCAGAGCACTGGGAATATGCTGCTGCACTGTAGATCACACATGGACTTCAGCATACAGCTTCCCCTGATCCATAACCAAACAACAGTTCTGTACAGCTTGGGATAAACTAAAAAAAAAAAAAGTCAGCATACACAGATGCAGAACTAACCAGCATCCATGTGAACCTAACACAGTTTGCTATTCTTAATGTTGCCATGCAGCAACCAATACCATTCATTCTGAAATAGGAAGGAAAACCAAACACTTCCATCTTTTTTTTTTATTAAAATCAGAACAACTCACTGGTCTTCATCCACTTTAACAGAGGGAAGTTCAGGCCCAAAAGCCAAAGACAGGAAAACAAAATGTTTAATATCTGGGTAGCACAGGCAGAATGACCAAGATACAACTGTTTCACCCCAAAGTAAATGATGGACATCACTTAGACTTGTTAAAGAAATCTGACAAAGATGAGTTTTAGAACAGCTGTAAACAGTGATAACAGACAACTGCCTCCATGCTTAACTAAAGCCATGTGGTAAAAACATAAAGGTACAGACAAACTGCGAAAAAGAGGCCATTTCTGAGCTGCAAAATGGATTTATTTTGATTAAGAAATACAAGAAGGTAATACAGAGAGCAGTGACCAGAGTTTCAGATCATACAGCAATAGGAAAGGAACTCATAAGCCCCTTAGGGACATAAGGCTACCCACCCACACACAGCTTATATTTCAAGTCTTCATTTTAAGGCCATGACTTGACCTCTGTTCAGAGACATATTAAGGTCTTGGCACAGTATCAGATGCCTAGAATAGTGAAGTATCGTAAACAGATTTAGTGTATGGAATTTTACACTGGCCAAAATTAATTGGCTAAGAGGTCAAATTTCAGCCGTTAATATTTTGCAGCAGGAGCCAAAGCCCTCTGATTGCCCTGCAGTCTATTAACTGTTTCCTTCGTTGATTTTTACATCTCTAGTTACTTTGTTGGGAAAAGTCACAGTTTTGAGGCTTTCTAAAAGTGACAGCAAGTATTAAAATGCAGTTCAGCTTTGTGCAAATCCTTTCAGCCAGCTGCAGGAGTCACTGATAAAGGCAGGGCCCGAAAGAAAGTGCAAGGAAGCAAGGTCTGGGGCTTACAATGACCCCAAACAGTCCAAGTTCAAGCTGTTCTTGCAGCACCACCAGCTTCTTACATGAAATTAGGCATGTCAGTCAGGTGCTACAAGCACACACTGCTGACAGTAAGAGCCTACAAAAGCATTGCTGCTCTATGGAGTCCAACTATAGACCCCAAGTAACAGCTCTCTGTAGCCATCCAGTGTAGACCAGAAAGGTCTGAAATAGTTCCTGATAGGTCAGTTCCTGCTGTGGCCCTCTCCCAGTTCAACCATAACTAAAAACCACTGGTCCTGATCCCTTCTTTCCTTCAGCAAATCATACAAGGGGTGAAAGAACAGTTGCCTACTGACCAGTTCCAGTTCCTCAGGCAGCTGAACCCTCCCTATGCACCCCAGACACAGCTCAACATCCCTCTGGAGTAACAAGAGCCATGTATACATGGCTAGCTTTAGTCGCCCCCCAGGTTCAAGGCTGATGGAGGACTGGTTTCATGGCCAACACCAATTTCCATGTAAAAGGATGAGGAAATACATTCTGGCTGCACTGAAGGCAGTGGCAGCAGTCCCACTCTCAGGATTTTCGCTTAGAGCACTCCAGCTGTATCACCAGCTCACTTCCCCAAGTATTTATGGACTATTGCTAGAGGTGGGTATATTGGAGCCAAATTCCAGAATTGGGACTTTAACGTATGGCAGTGTCACCTGTAGATTTTATCATTAGCAATCTCCTACCTAAACTCTGTGCCCATATTTCATACCCAAGTAATGAATTGTTGGACCCAGTTCAGCAATTGCATCTGTGCCTGGCTTGAGCCTACACAGTCAGATATGCTCAGGCTTACAGATCTCAAAAGTTTGTATTCTAGCAACCACTGATAGTTTCTGAACTCTAATTTGATTGATATGCTGGTTTAGGGCCATTCAGTTTCATGAAGTTGACCAGTGCAAACAACTCAGGATGACTCAGCTGACCTGTACAACTTCTAAAGTGGCAGAAATATATAATACCTGAGCTCCCTTACAATGGAGCAATGGTCTGGAACATGAACAGCTCTTTACATCAGCACCTCCCTCAGTGACAAGCAACTCAAAGTTCCCTTGCGCTATCTTAAAGTGTGCATCTATTCCTACCCACATTTTTCCTTTCTCAGGATTTCTGAAGGCAATAAAAACCACCCCACAATCAAAAACAGTCCAAATCCCCCAAACAATTCAGCAAACCCCTTTCTTTCCTACCAGATTTCCTAAACAAGACAACATTTTCAAATAGCTGCACCCATAGTCTTCTCAGATGGTGGTTATTACAGAAATATTTTGCAGGAAAACAAGCTATCACATTTTACTCAAAATACCTCAAAAATGTTTTCAGCCACACACATGATTCCAAAGCTGGAAATTAATGTAAAATAAACCTAGTCCTGAAGTTCAGTTACTTTCCTTCCTTTCCCCAGCTGCTGAGGGAGTCACTGACCTGGAAGTGTTTGCAATGCCAATCACCTGAGCTCCCTTCCCTTCCATCATCACTATCTACGGCTAAGAGGCTGTACTGAAAAATAAACTAACAACAACCCACCTCCAAACCTAAATCTTGATATCTTTGTGACTTGGAAAGACAACAGCAGTTTCTCCCATGGAGCCACGCCTGACAGGAGACTGCCTTCCTCCACCAGCTCCCAGGTAAGGAGCGGGTTGTGTCAGGGTACCACTCCCCTCCAGGGCAGCACTGCTGAACCAAAATTCTGCCTCCCAGTTGGCATCACACAGTCATCACCTCACACAGAACCACTATGTGGCAGCCAGAGCATCACTGCAGTGAAGAGTGGAATTGGGAAAGTGTCACACTGTTGCTGCTTGACTGACAAAACAGATACATTTTATGAAAAAGACAAGACAGTCTTCTTCCACTTCTCCATTCATCTTTTCCTCACATATACTCAGGTTTGTTTCCTACTAGGCACAAAGGTTGAAAAATGACCAAGGATATAACCAAAACGTGATAAATAAAGCTTTAAAAAGGGGTTTTGAAATGAGGCCTTTCTTGAGCAGGTCTTACCAGTCTCAAGGGGATTGTTGTCATCTTATCTACATATTCCAATTGTAAAGAGCCAGTTTCCTTACGCAGATCTGTATTTGGCTACAGAGATAATAATTTTCATGCTGCCTCAGTTCTTGACTAAGCTCAGGTCCCATTGTAGCAAATACCACAATAAACATAACCTTGAATTTCTTATAGGGCCTACCCTTTTTGTGCCAGTAACATTGACTTGTTTAAATATGACTGCATCAATTTGATAATGCTCTCTAGAAAGACAGAGATGTGGATGCTTCAAGGGTTTTCCTGTCAGTTCTCAATATTAAAGAGGTGGAGTGCTAGGAAAGTTAGTTCCTAAATCAAGAAATAGCATTGAATCCTTTTGTTTTGAGTTATTTATAAATCTTAATACCTATTATGGAAAATGGTAAATAGTGTACTGACAGGCTAGACAGGGTCACTGCCATGCTCAAGTTGAAGATGAATGCAAACTCACAACAAAAATAACGTCCTAGTACTAGAGAGTTTAACTTCTCTTCTACCCTCTCTGCTAACATTCATGGAAAAAAACCCTCTTTTGCCACAGGCAAGAATGATGCACCCTGCCCTTACTTTCCTAGGCCAGAAGGTGGAGTTGGAATGTCGAGGGCCATTCCTGAACACAGAAAAGCCTTACAGCCAGCTGAAGGTTCGATGTCCTCTACCAGAAAAATACACTGACACTTTGTAACCATTAAAATAGAAGTCACTACACTGTATTCACACCTCTTAAACCTCATGTACTGCACCACTGCATAAGAACCAAAGCCAGAGTGCATTTGAAGCCAGAGGAGATCCTAACACAGGCAAGCAAAACCCACAAATAACTAGAATTACATTCAGGTTTTACCTATCTTTTAATTCTTTTTCTTACTCAGAGCATTTTCTTTACATCTGTAAGGAGCTGTTTAAGTTAGCCATTCATTTCCAAACAAATTAATAATGTGCAAAGACAATGTTGTAATAGTTTATGTGGACCACTGGATAACCACATATATACAAATATCTGTTGAAACACACAGCTGAGTAAGTCAGCCAGAAACCTATGCACTGAATGGAAAATTTGAAAAAAAATCCTTCTGTGATTACATCTCAACAGTGTCCCTTTAAGCCAAAACAAACATTTAGCACCAGTGCATCAGTAGTTAGTAGGAGGATATATTTAAGCTGACTCCCATATATTGGCAGCAGTGTGATTGGGGGTGAGATGTTAAATATGCCACCCTTCCCAAGCAGGCTGATTTCCAGTCCTGGACAAATGAAAACGAAAGCCCAAGATCCCCGAAAAGCCCCAGAGCCCTGCAGTCACACGTGAAAACAGAGTCCTCAGTTGAGGTTTGGCAGGAAAGTGACTCCCTGACATTCATCAGAGCTGATGCTGCTGCTGCAGCGACAGGATCATCAACACTAATTCACTCAGGGCTCAGCAGCATAGACACCGGACTGCAGGGCTGGGCATCCTTGGCTCTGGAATTTAACCATTTAAAAAACACTACACAAACACACCACCCCCACCCCTAACAAATCCAAAATATCTAGAAGTCATTAAGGACTGCACTAAATCCTCAGACTTACCTACCGCAAGACTGAGGTAAGGACTGAGAATCAAAGACAGTGAAAAGAGACTTCAAGAGCACAAGTCAGTCAATAGTCAGACCATTTATTCAGATGGATGAAGACACACAGTAACAACTCACCAGTGTTGTTATTACAATGCTCACTTTAAACCAAATCAATTTTGAAAAATGTCTTCTTTAATTTTTGAAAACCCAACTGTAAAGAATGTAAAGAATAATATTTTTTTAAGAGGAAACAGGTTTTTTGGGGCTGGCTCAGATTCCAACACCTTCACAGCTTCTATAACTGCACTTTCAACCAGACCTTCCAGTAACACATCAAATCTTCAGCATAAAGGAGCTGACAATCTGAGAAAAGTCTTAAGGAGAGTCAATGGAACCTTTTTTAGAAATACTACTTATGACATGGACAATTTAAATCTCTGCATCAACTGTTCGGCATTGTGTACGTGGCCAAGAGCTTGTAGCAAGTGTTGGAAATGCTGAGGTCACAATTTTTACAGCAGGGGATACATTTAGTGCTCTGCTGGGAAAAACCAAAGTATATTGCCAGTCAAACTGGAATTTTAGGGACTACTCTATTAAGGAATGCCACTTGTGGGAGTTTTAGGATTGGGAAGCTAAAGTGAGAAGACTTGGAGTTGTAGACTTAAAGGAAAAATGTGGCATTTACTTTAGAAAAATGGAATTGAACCAGAATGAAAGAGGACATGAGGTTGAGCACTATAATAATCAAACAGCAAAACCAGAAACAACATATACAAATAGAAATTATCAGATAATAAAATCAGCAGGGAAGATGTGACAGAAAATTTACTGATGAAAGATAACTAAAAAGGAAGACAATTCCTGTTGGAGTAACTCACGCACCCAAGAAGTCTGAAAAGTAAGTAGCTTTACTCAGGATGACTCTGGATTCCTTAAGCTGCTAAACTGGAGCTTGTAAAAAAGTGTAATACAAGAAATCCTTCAAGAAGAGAAGTATGAGGAAGAAAGGTGATACTGTATGTGGGACAGACACCAAAGAAGTTAGATGAGGAAGCAGACAAGTCTAACAAGCTCATGGATCCAGGAATGTAGAGGAGGAAAAGAGATTTGTGGAAGATGCAGCAGAAAAGATGCCAAGCACTACAGACAAAGGGCAGAAGAGCATGTGCTGAATGAGAAGGGAGAAGGAGCAGCCACTGCAACTGCCATTTCCATAGAGAAACAAGAAACTGTGGAGGGGAGGACAACATAAGACAGCTTTTCATCCTGGCAGGAGAAGCAGGGGAAAGCAGAGAGGGGAAACGTGAAGGTGTAGGAAAAGGAAATTCCTTACAAGCTTACTTTTTTGTAATGACTTAAATACATACTTCAAAAACATTTAGATCTCCAACCAGTTAAAGGCTCCTTATAAAGTACAGTTTTCATTCACCCAGTACTTCTTTCAATAAAAGATATGTAACAAAACATGTTTTCAGTTTAATTAGAATCAGAGCACTTCAACTCACCAACTACTACACTTAGTAAAGGTCACAAAATATTTTAAAAACCCAGGTGACTTAAGAAGTTTTAGAAATTGAGGTTTGGGGTTTTTAGGTTTTGCCGCCTTTTTTTTTTAATGTTATTTTTGAAATTATCTATGTTTGCCCAAATTTTATCAGATGCTTAAGAACTTAATCAGAATCTCTATTGTCATATCTTCCAATTATTATTTTACAAAGAATGCTATGATAAAAATCAACTCAATCAGCACACTAGCAAACTATTTTTTATTAGGGTATTTCCTACACTTAAAATAGTATTACAATAGACATCACAGAACGTTAATTACCCGAGGCATCAAATGTCTTTATTATTCTCTAATGGAAATAATTGTAAATTATAAAAATACATTTGAGATTCATTTTGAAATGTGTGGGAGGCAGTCTGTCTTTGTCTTTAAAAGACAAATGCATGAGATATGTCTGTTCTATGGGCTTAGACACCTACATTGCTTCCAGTCCATCTACATGACTTATTCTTTCATCTGTATTTTTATTTTGCTTTTTCTTCTCCTTGAACAGTCGGAAGTGGTAGCATGCTGAGAAATAGGATAGGAGTGACTGCAAAGCCTTGTACAGGGCATCACACTGAATTAATCTGCATCAAATCCACCACTCAGACAAGAATTTATCTACGCAGTTGGCAGCTCCTTCACCAACCCAGACTTTTACTGGGACAGAATATGTGTTTGCAAGATGTGCAGAGGGTCCTCAGCCTAAAACTCCCTCCAACTGACCTCACGTAAAGCACAGACAAGAGAACAAAACCCAAAGCACTTGAAAAGCAAGCAACTTTAACTTCTACCAAACTCTGCAGCAAATTAAGCAGGTGCAAGAGCCCGCTCTGAGAGGCGGGGGGGCGGGGGCGGGGAATCTGTTAATATTTAACTCCTAAACAAATGCTGAGATTACCGTGGAAAGCATACAATCTATACTGCATTGAATCAAGAAGCTGGTGAAACATCTAAAAGCCTGTAAGGCAGTATGGCCATTAGGACTATTTCGATGCCTTTGGAGGAATTTAGCAAGAGATTCCTAGACTGCCTCAAATGAAATACTCCAAGGCTCTCACTGAGAAGGCATAACAGGATAGATGGGAATGTTGTGGTGTCCATAAGTGGACCATTAAAGCTGAAACTTGCCAAGGGTAAGTTTTGACAACCTGGATGACAGCTCTGAAGGGAAAGTATATCTGAAGAGGCAAGAGGTTTAGATTCCTATCACCCTTCTGAAGAGCAGCAAACCTCCAGGTTGTGAACAAATCTGTCCGAAGACGCTCTGAGTTATGACTCAGTTTTACTTGAATAGCAACCAATCTCTACAACGTGTGAGGGGCAGCGGATAGTGCCTGTCAGGGCACGAGGGCATGGAACCTGCCTTACAGAGATATCTGTCTATCAAGACCAGCCACCAGCACATGCTGCCCTTCTCTTAATCAGTGACAGATCTGGATGCTCATAACCTGAACAGAACTTTCCATCTGCTCTGCTGTTTAACAAGTTTCAAGTTGGAAATTGCTAACATTTCAACTTTATCTGATTGTCAGTGCCCCACACAACAACAGAAAGAATTGATCATTCTAGAAGCTGCAGATTTTTCACCACTCAAGACCAACATAAATTTGTAGTGCAGCTTATTAATGCACTAGGAGAAACTGGAATTGTTTCATTAATACTGCTGGGTAGTATAAAACTAATGAAGTTTTCTTAGTCCCTAAGTTAGAAAAGGGATCAAAGCAGCAGTCTAACATACTCCAGTTTTCCATGGTTTTGCCTCCTCTGGTTTAAGTGCAACTTCTCAGCTCCTGCTTACACTGCCTTCCTCCCCTACCTCTGTACCCTCAAGCTCCAGCATGTCCTGGACCTTTCTCCACTCCAACACCCTGAACTCTCTTTCCCAGCTTGTCTGTACCACAGTATCTCCTCCACATGTTTAGTCTAGTTCTGGTGCACCTTCCAGATGCAGTGGAAGAACCCCGGCTGGGACTAGACCAGACCTATAGAGGCAGACTGGCCAAACAGCTCTTCCTCTTGGCTGCCAGGCAAACCAAACACAAGAGCAGCCTTCCAGCTCCAGCAGCTCTGCCAGATCAGGGGCACTTCAGCCTTGCTGGAAAGCTCAGCGTGCCTAAGACCATTGGCACTTTTTAATCAGGGAGCCCAAGTGAGGAGAGAAATACAGAGGAGAGCTTGATGTAATACTTGCCTGCTTGAGAAACCAACATCAGTTCAACAAAAGTGATTTAGCACCGATTCTTTTGTTTGAAGTCCCCTTGTCCAATGATAAGGCTTCATCAAAAGGTACAGCACTTATTCTCTACTTAAATGTATCACACATTCAAAACCTGAGTGTTTATTTTCAAATGACAAAAATCTCAGGGAAAAATTCATAAAAGCAAATTCAGCTAGCAGTGCTTGCTATCTTAGTGTAATAGTTAAACAAGGAAAAAAAGAAAAGTGATTTAATCAGAGTTTCACAAGCAAAGCTGCTGCCATTTTTGGCCAGCCAAAGCCAGGTGGTCAAAAAAAGCAGGAGACAGAAGGTAAAGCAGTGTATTTACTAATGCCATTCAGAAGCAACACTGTTGTAATACTAAAATCATGTAATTTTCACCAACCCTCCAACAATTGCACCATCACTGCATTTCCTCCAGCAAGAGGCAGCTTCCAGGGCTTAACACCTCACAGGTAACACTGGTCAGGAGAGCTCTCAAACAGAGAACAAGACCCCTTGTGACATTCTTTTAT
Source organism: Formicarius rufipectus (assembly GCA_013399695.1). NCBI lineage: Eukaryota > Metazoa > Chordata > Aves > Passeriformes > Formicariidae > Formicarius > Formicarius rufipectus. The sequence continues at coordinate 2,789,471 of VXAU01001886.1, read as the reverse complement.
GTCTTCATTTTACTATTCCTGTACCAACAGACAACCCTTGAGTTAATGGTCAGGTACTCTGCTACAGTATGAAGTGTTAAATGAACACAAATGTAGTAATCTCTTGAGTAAGAACATTCAAGCATGTTGAGGCAATTACACAAGTTTCACCTGGATGGGAGTTCCTTGCCAGTGAAGGAGGTTGAACACAGGTAGGCTGCTCAAATTTTACTTTCAGTAACAAGACTTGTCATCAGGACTCAACAAGGACAGCATCAAACTGACTTTATATTTTGTAAAGAGCCAATTATAAACCACAGTGAAATACCTGTATGTGTAAAGATGGAAGTTCCAAAAAAGGCTTTACCAAATTAGATGTTAGTATTTTAATGATCCCTTTGAATAACGCATCATCTTTTGAACAAGCTAATACTTTATAGATGAGACTCTTTAAACCAAGTGTAATTGAGCTACAGTGTTTCTATAGTGGTGTTCCCTCATCCTGAATCTCTTTTAACACTCATTGATTTCTGTCAGACACTCATTGGAAGAATTAATTTATTTATGAACTTGTCATTACAAGTCATTGATTAAGATGTCCTTCCTTAAAGATTTAATTATGCCCTAAGATAAAAGATTTGCTAATTATTGTCTTTTATCTAATTGAAGCTTTGTATTACAAATAAAGTTCAAAGGTTTAAGACAGTTGCCCTTTCAACCATTTGGGTAAAGATGAGAATTTAATCAGAGAGGAGATCATGTTCTCACCAGCAACTTCAGACATATTCCAGGAGCCTTTCTGGTAACAGAATTGATGACTATTCAATGTGTAGAGATTAACCTTTTTTTTGTCTTTCACATGTTTTCACAGCATTGCTCTTTGTTTTGGATCCATCAGGCAATTGACAACCTGGTCTGGCTAGTGAAATAATATATATCAAAGATTGAGAACTTCCACATTTCCTTTTCTTCCCATTTTACTTACTCTCATCCTTAACGTCCCTTCAAACCCAAGTCTTACTTTGATTCTTATGGACCAACAACAGAAACTATTCTTAAGAATGGGAGGCTTCAGGTCTTAAAAACAAGACAACAGCAACAACCTCACTTAAGAATTGAGGACTAGAGCAGGGGGGGAAAAAATTTTAAAAAAAAAAATAAAAAAAAAAAAATCAAAGTTTTAATATTGACATCTCTTAACAATGATGAATCCAGGAAAAAAGGTTACATCTGGTGTTCCTTTCTGTGTCCTTAAACTCATGAGCTTGCAGGCTAATTTTATAACAGCACAAACTGAGAAACAGGCACATCCACAAAACAGGAAAATCTAATGCAGAAGCAAGTGAATTTTCAAACTTCCTAGGATGGGCTATTCCTGAGATGCACAAACCTGTCCTGTCAGGTGCACACACACATCTATCAGCACCCCCTGCAAATACCACCTGCAGGAACTGCACTTGCAAACAACTGCAAAACTGGAGAGGATGGTTATGGCTCAAATCTCTAGTTCTGATGTCCTGCTCTTGGATACACTTCCATGCCCATCAACTCACCTCATCTCCATCAGGAATTTAGTAAATTTTGCACCTCACTGACACTCAGATACTTAAACCAAAACAAGGTTTGAGATAGTATTTTTTTAAATAAAAGTTGGCAAAAGAAACATGGGCAGACACATTCCTTCAATTCTCACAGTTACAGCTTAAACAAATCGCTAGAGCATCTCAAACACCATTCCAAAATCTTACATTTAATCATTCTATTAAAAAAAACCCAACAACAACAAAAAACCAAAACCAAACAAACAAAAAAAAACCAACACAAACCAAAAAAAAAAAAAAACCAAACAAAAACAAAAACAACTTCTTATGGCACAAATAAACCTGTTCTAACTACCTGGCAAGCTCAAATTTTTCCATCTCACTACAATTTTCCCCCCAGGGAAGGAATCGTCAGGACCACACTGGAGAACCAAGCAGTACAAGCACCTGGTCGTTTCTGCTGCCCAGTGTGTGCCGCCCCTTCCACCTTTGCTGCAGAACGTGAGCAGGGTTAAGCATCTCACCCTGCAGAGGAAACCTGCAGCGAGTGTACCACAGAACCAACAAAATCTCATATACACTAAGGTTGTGCCCAGTTCATTTCCAACAGACAGAAGAGATTCATTTTTCCAGCAATGTCTTTATTCTTGCCCAAAACCTGACCAAGGGACTCACTGCCTTTAAAGCTGGAAGAGTAAAGCCAAAACTCAGTGGGTTTAAAATAAAATTGTTATACCTATATGGAGCACACATGTTCTCAGTGTGCTCCAAATCCCTATCTAAGAGGAATTCCACCCCCAAGATGCTCCAGAGCACTGCACATAATCAAGAACAGCAGTAAAACAGCATTTGCGCACTGGTCATTTCCTTAGCAATTCATTTACAAGCAACAATGCAAAATAAAATTGAAGACATAAAAGAAAGCAAGTCCCTATATGAAATTATGATTAAATATTAATATTTTCTGTAAATGAAACAGTGCGATATTAGAAGAGGAAAATAAAAGAAGTAAAAGTACTTCCTAAGACCTGAGAAAAAGTTCACGGCAATTTATTGTAATGCATTTGCCTTTGTACAAAAGCCTGACACTCATGATTTGTAGGAGCTCCTCTAGAAACATCCCACACTGAGTTAGGAAAACACAGGAATCTCTGCTCAAATAATATTTCAGATTTACAAGTTATTCTCTTCACTACAGTACTTCTTTTTGCTCTCAAATATCCACAGTGCAACCAAATTTTACCCTGGCAGGGCTTGCTAATACTACAGACAACAAATCAGGCTCATTTTTTTAGCCAATAAAAACTTCAGAATTTCTGAACCTGCTTATCAAGTAAATGACATTAAGAGTTACCTGCAGCCTACAGGACAAAAGTGGCATTAGCAGCAAAACATTTGATGAGAAAGTAAAACTAACCACAACTAGGACAGCTTAAAATTGCCCAGAAAAATATGCAAAAAGCAGCAATTCTAATCAGTGCATTTTTTTTATTTTAGCTATTGATCTCACTGAGTGACTGGTGCAGCTCTGCAGCACCTCAGTGGGGTGGACACCGCAAGTTAAAGCATCACTGCCACGAGCACCTTTATGAAACCTTTATTTAATGTCCCCACTGAAGTCAGCAGACACTCTCTGCCTCCTGCTTCTGTCATGGCAGAATACACACACTCACATTCCAATACTCTCATATTTCAGATTCTTGAAAGTTTCTGCCCACTTTTTTTTTTCCTTTTTAAACTCAAGATTTGGAAAGTATATTAACACATTAAAGGATAAATATTAACAGATTTTTTTCCCAGCCTCTCAGACAGTGGGCTCTTGCACCTGCTTAGTTTGCTGCAGGGTTTGTTAGGAGCAAATGTTGCTTTCTTTTCAAGTGTTTTGGGTTTTGTTCTCGTCTGTGTTTTACATGAGGTCAGTCTGAGGAAGTTTTAGGCTGAGGGCCCTCTGCACATCTTGCAAACATCTAAATATACTTGTATAAGTTTTCCGTCCTTGATTCCTTCCTGCTGTTTTACATGTTGAGTTACTTCATTGTTTCTCAAGAGACTGAGTGAAGGATGAGGACTCAGTCCCTGCGTGACAGGTCCTGTTCTCAGAATAGAAAGTGGAAAAGGAAAGAGAAGTGTCCTCACACGGGAGACAAACTTGCATCTTGTCAGATTTTTATGTGCTTTATTTATTTTCATAAGTAAGCTGTAGTTTCTGGGCACCTCCTGGTATTATTTATAGGTATTTCTATAGAGCTCATAATCACAGTATCTGAGTGCCTCTCACTATTTACGATATGCCATTTATCTCTAGAGGGTAGAACTCTCCTCCTTTCTGCTTTGAAGATGGCTTTTCATAGAGATAAGGTACAGATGATTAATGCCTTCTGCACTTGGCATCTTGTGACATGGCTGTTTGGGGAAATGCAAGTCTTTAATCACACTCTAAAGCAGAGGATTTGGGCTCAGCTTGATCTTTTTAGGACTGTACCTTTTTCTCCAAATATAGAGTCCATTTCAAAAAAAAAAAAAAATAGGCAGAGAAGAGGAAATTCCATAGAAAAATCAGCAAGTGCAGTTTTTCTCTCCTGAGAGGACTCACATGACACAGTATCTTCCTTAAAGAAACACAAACCTCAACTCTGTCTCCGTGTTAGGTAGATTCTGCTCCAGTGGGACTTCATTTCAAACATGTGTCAGAGCTTTCCAGTATTGCAGGGAACATTTTTCTTTCCAGTCTGAGAAGGTCAGAATGTTTCCTGAGAGGCTGAGAGATGGAAAACTGAAGGATCTTTCTTGGTGACTGACTAAAGAGTTTCCCTAACTGGTGTGAGTTCACATATCCAGTGAGAGGATTCTGAATTACCTTGACAATGAGCTCAGTTTCTTCTGCCCCACTGAACAAAGGGTTGAGACTTGTTCTTTAACACAAAACATACAGGAAAATGCAAACACCTGATAAACAGCAAATCTTCAACGATGACGACTCTTCAAAAATGTATTTAAGAAAAAGAACAAGCAAAGAGATTATTAAAATGACAAGGTTTCTCACAGCTCAGGACTACTCTGTCGAAGCAGAGAGGTTTCAATTTCTGAAAAAAATGCAAAATCTTAAACAGAAAAAATACATGGATAAACAAGATATTTTAGTAACAAAGGAGAAGTTTCCTAATCCTAGGTCACACCCTTAAGGAGGTAACCGATCTTTAGTAGATCCCATTAGAAAGGGCAAGAGAGATCAAAGAAAGAAAAGCATCAAGTAAGGGTAAGTTAGATTTTAAACTCCATGGCTTTCCTTGGTTGTGCATCTTCACTGTCTGACACGCTGACCCTAATCAGAAATGAAACACAAGCAGCAGGCATTTCTTCACTGGAATAACTACTGAAAATCTTCTATGAACATTCCCTTCACTGATTATATGAATTTGCATGAACTTTGCTGACACAAAAACTTCACAAACATTTCCATGATTGAGATTTCTGAAGGAAGGGCAACTGCCAAAGGACAAAATTCATGAGAACATAATTTAATTCTAAAGATATCCCTAAATAGCTCCAAAAGACACACTATGAACAGGCACTTTCAGAAGCTCAGCACATCTATCTTCAGGAAGCGTCACCAGAACTATATTTTGAGTGAGGTGGTGTCAACTGAGAAAGACACACGTTATTTCTATAAGATGACTCATTTACCAGTTGCCAGATACTTCCCTGTCCACATTTTCTACTCTGTTAAAAACAGGAGCATGATTTTGTCACATGATGGGTACAAAAGTGCTGGTTATAAAAGAGTTGAATTCCCAGATACCTGTTGAGCATTGGCTAACTAATCCTTCCCATGTCAAAGTAGTCCTTTTTGCAAATTATTTCCATAAGGATGACTATGGGGTCCTTTGGCCATCAGCCCCAGAGTTAGGGTCCTTTAGGTTTCTTGCTGTAGAGAGTCCTCAGAGGTACCACTGTATTTGAGCATATCATGAATGTAAAATACTGAAACCACACTGGTATGGAGTTGGTAGAACTGATGGTAGAATCAACTCAGTATTCCTCACTAGGAATTTGCTTCCTCAGAAATATTTCCAGAGAAAACTACCTGCTTAAAGAACAAGGCAAAGACAAAAGACCCTCAAAGGTACAAAGGTGCAAGATAAATGAGTTACGGTTATTTAGGAATTAAGTGATGAACACAGCCTAACTTCACAAGGCTACACAATACTCCATTCCCATTTAGTTCAGAGAAAATATTTGAAAAACCAGAAAAGTACAGAGGGCAGCAAAAATAACTCAAGTTTTTACACAAGATACTATGGTGATCAAATACTTGCTGAGATTGGCCTCCATAGCTTGAGAAAGGATGAATGAAAGGAGAAGGAGGATTCAGTGCCCAATAAAAACTGGAAAGGCAAGTGATGGACTGATGTAGGTGATCTGTTTCTCAGCTGCTGTTCTGCAAACAAGCAGCCATCAGCTGAAGCCAGGGAGAGCAATAACATACAACAATTCACTTATATTTTGGAAACTGTGGGCTTACAATGAGAGCCTAAAGCCAGCAGTAGATGTAAGCAGCATAAATCAGAGCTGAAAGCAAATGAACACACATAAAGTGCCTGATCTTCCTGTTTATCCCAGCACACAGCAGGAGGGAATGCAGTGGAGTCAGTGCAGGGTTGAGCATAATGGACACAGAGGAGAATCAGACCTCTCAGGCTTGGGCTAGCAGCTTTGGTGGGTGCCTCTTTGGGGTGCAAGCATATGTTAAAAGAACAAAAATTCAGGCAATCAGTTTAAACCTGGCAAAGGAGGAAGAGCTGTGGCTCAACTGCTGTAAATCAGACACAGATGCCAGTTAAGCACGACTACCTTCCCATGGCAGACGTCCCCAGAATTCTACCAAATCCAGGATCAGAGCCTGAATTTCTCTGGTGCTGACCTAAAGGCAGCAACAGTGGTGCTTTCATGCAAGACTATGTAATCTGAGTTGTCAAGTGAAAGCTCTTCCAGATAATATCCTCTAAACCTAGAAGGCTTGTTGGAGTGCAGCACCACGAAGGATAGGGCAATAATAGCAATCTTTTGTTGCCCTCTTGCAGATGTGTAGCTAAGATGGGATGGACTTGGTCTGGGCTAATGCCCTCTCCTGTGAAAGTGCCTTCTCACAGCCAGAGCTGACAGGATGGCAGTCCCTCTTGGCATTCCTGCTGTACAATACCAGTCACGACTAAGGAACAATTATACCTGACTCTTTGCAAGCACTAAATTTTTATCCTCTGAAATTGAGGTGGGATGAAGAGGGTGTAGGTGCTTCAGCCATTGCAGCACATGTTTAATGCCTGCACATGCTGCATGCTAGTCTCTTTAAAAGCTTCTCATTATCATATTTACATGCTTCATGGGACTAAAGACCCTCTTCAATTTTATAATAAAGGGCATATTAATTTGACAGAAGTTATCAAAAGCTCATGTAAAGATGCTGTAGACCATGCAAGGACATTGCAAGCCAAATTTCCCAAGGACTGGAGGAAAATAACAGCAAAATGAAGCACTTGAACATCTTCTGCTGTTCCTCACTTCAGATACTCCCTTGACAACACTGCTGACCACTCAGTCCCACACCCTTGAGCACAGTAAGAACACCAGCTGGTGCTCCGGAGCAGTGCTGTGGACGGAGTAGGAATCCTTTGCTGAGAACACCAGAAACATCCTCAGGTTAGTGCACTATCACAAACCCTTTAAGTAACATTTGAGCAGTGAAGGGCACGTACACTGAGTAACGTCAATTGTTTCAGCAAGAGATCGCAGTGTACTTTTGAACACCTCAAGACTGAGTGCTTTAGGTTTGGATACCTGAAACTCCAGATAGTAGAGATGCAGTTCAAAATACACTGTGGAAAACACAGGATAAAAGACTGTCCTGACAACAATATGGGAGCTTCTCTCACAAGTTTATTTCCAAACACTTCACCAAAGCCTGGCTCAAGGCCAAGTGCAGGTCTACATTTACCCTATCATAGCAAAGGCACAATTACAAACTCCAAGACACCTCAACTTGTTAAACACTTCAAGTTCGTTTGTTTTTTAAAAAAAGGCAAAATAAAGTATGTTTATTTCCTCAGACCTAAAGGCCAAAGCTTGATTTAGGAAACACCAGCAAACTGACAGCATAAAATAGTTTCCTCCTGAATGATCTCAGCATTTTATCATTCCATATTTTGGCTATCTAGTATTGTCTTCTGATCTCAAGAGACCAATACTTGAGATTAAGGCTTTTCACAGGTTTTCTTCAAGTGTCTTCATGGTCTTCCAAAGGTAATATATGTTAACCTTCCAAAGCATTAAGAACACAGTAAAACCTTATGTACAACCATGTAAATGAACCATGTCTACTCTCTTCCAGAACTGTTATTACTGAAAACATTTTAATATTAAATTTGAATTAAGGAAAGTTCTCATAACCATGTGACAGGAAAATGTGCTTTATTATATTGATTTACCAGATTAGCAAAAAACCAGCTCACCTACACACTACAGCTGGTAAACACTAAGACACTGTTGATTCAAGGGGCACCTGCCAGGTGTATACCAGCCTTCAAGAATGTTGGCACTGTGATACACTGTGGTTTGAGAGGCCACAGTTATTCCCATGCTGAGGATAAAACACAACTGTGGGAGTTCAAATGGCATTGCACATTAACTGCTGAGATTTTAATGATAACTTCATTAATAATGTAGTAAAATAATGCTGATGAAATCTCTCTAACTGCAGTGGGTAATAAGAAATTAATCCAAAAAAAATTGTTTTTCTGGAAGTTAAAGTGAATCCCATAAAAGCCACCATTCCCCCTTGTCATCAGCTCTCACCCCTCATGCCTGGGTAGGACAGGAGAGCACCCCAACAAGAGGAAAGCTCTCAAAAGGTTTTGCTGAAGGATTTTACCCTGACAGACCTGTGCTGGTGTTCTGAGCCAGCATTCCTTCCAATTTCATGAGACAGCCTAATAAAAGGTACAGTTTTTCCTTTATATGCCTTCTTTCTTTCAAATGGACAAGAGGATTCCTATAACCATCCTGGGCTCTCCTAATGAATTTTCCAAGGCTAAAGTCAGGCTCATTTTAGAGAAGAGCTCATAGCAACATGGGCCAGTTTCCAAACATAAATCAAGAAATCCACCCCGTTACTCAGATCTCTGGGCTTCTGGAGGTCACAGCATAACCTTTAGTCCTTATTGCTGAACAAGATACCTTAAACTTCAGAATTCCTGCATTGCTAAATACTGTTTTTAAAGACCGTACAATTTATCTTGACCGCCAACGCTTTCTTGACAGGTGTCAAAATTTTTAAATCTTCTGATAGAGCAAAAAAGCCCACGGCTAAAAACTGATGTTCATTAACAAGAGCTTTCCCTTCCATAGCTTCTCACCACCTTTCATCCATTGAATGTTAACCTGATAATCCTAAGTATCTGTCAAAGTTTAGCCCAGAGGAAAGAGTTTGGCAGCTAAAAGAATTAAGGTTCTTAGAATTGTCTAGAAATAGAATTTTCATTAAAGGAAAAAAAAAATCCATATTTTAGAAGTTAATTTTCATCTTTTTTATCTGGTGCAACATACAGCTAATTCACTGGAAATTATAACTAGCTCTACAAGTTGAAACACCAAAAAGATGCATTCTGCCAAGATACTGGCCTATTAATCTAGTATAATCCACATCCTTAAAATAACATCTTCTGAAGGATTGTGGCTATATCCATCTGTTCAAGCACTGAATATTTTATTATGTCTTGCAGAAACACCAACGCATTATAGAAATGTCATCTAGTGATGTTTTAAATCTTTTTATATCTGCCTAACTAAAGACATCTTGTTCCAGAGCAACAGTGTGATCAGGTAAATGAACACCCCACTTCCATTCCACAGGCCACTGGAAGCTGGTATTTCCAGCAGGGTAAAAGAAACACGGACAAGTCCAAGAAGAGCACAAAACCTCCATCCCACTCTCCTCAGAGGGTGCTTTACGGGGCTGCAAACCATGTGTGACCCAGCCTGTCACAGGGGCAGTGCTCACAGGGAGGTTCCTCAAACCCCTCCAACAGCAGCACCTGGAGTTAAAGAGATGTTTGGTCCCATTATTGCTACGTGACAAGGAGATAGTTCACAATCCAGAGGGTAAATCGCTGGTTCCTCATGCACATTTGCAAATCAAAGATCTGTAAGTCTGCCAAACATATCAGAGGATTAATTCCTTCTCCATGGACTTCTACCTTTTCTTGTTACACCAGAATAAGCCAGTGGGGAACATGTTTAAAACCAAGAGAAATAGAACTAAAGGCAGCATAACCTATCAGAGGAGGATTTTATATCTTCAATTCACTCAAGCAAATAGCCCCATTTATCTCAATGAAACAACATTCAGCCTCTAACAGAGTCCTGTCCCTTCAAGGCTATAAATCTGGACTCAAGAAAACACTTTTTAATTCGGAGATTTCTTGGAATTTGAGTAGAGCCTGATACTCAGTAATGAAACTTCATTCCTTGAGGAGCTATCACAGACTGGCACTTAATTCCATCCAAAGGACTGAGAAATCTGACATACCTGCATATTAGGCAGTCCTTTATATACCTCAGTTTTCATTTTAGGATTACTGATAGGCAGAACCAAGTAGGGTCTCATACCCATTTACACTCCAGTAGCAAAGAATGGTCTTAGAACAGGCTTAGAACTGCAGTGTAACCAAACAAACTCCAGGGTAAAAGAAGTCAATTCCCAAAGATTTACATCCATGTTATCAACCTTCTCTGCTCTCAGAAACTAAAAAACTTGAGTGTAACAGTGATGCAAAACTTTTTTTTTATTTACACAAATGCTACTAAAAACAGAGAAACCAGTAGAAAATTATAACTACCTTAAACCAAGCTGTAGAATTTTATGGTAAGGATATAATTTTCTGCTAAGTTTTATAGATATGCCCAGAAATAAAACACCAGGCCTCTATTGAGTTTTATAGGGCTTTTCGGGGAGAATTACAAACAGTGGTATTCAAACAATACTTGTGGATCAGTCTGCCAGCAGCCCTGAAGCTAAAACTGCATTGCATAAACCAGGCATTGAATAATTTGGGATAATGAACAAATTCATAAAGAATCAGTGGCTGTTTGTCAGTAATCTGTGAACAGACAGAGTGGTAAATTCATCGAATAAATAAAAAAAGAAAAAAAACCTCTTGGCTGTGAATGGTTCACCCAACTTTACTGCTTTGCCTTTAAGGGGCTGCCTGAAGGGCTTATAACTCCACCACATTCTTGCCAGGTAATTTGTGCAGCATTTTTTAGCAATAGTTAAATTAAAAGGCCCTTATGGGAAAACTCCACAAATTTAATAGAGATGAAATCAATATGGTTCTGCAGAAATGACTCCAAACCCTTCAGGTCGATCCTCTCCCCCATCCCAGCCCCTCTACAGGGCACAGTACGGTCAAAGCAGCACAAGGGAATCCTGAAGTGGGTGATGACAACTGCAGAGACAGCCTCCAGGGAAAGCACATCTGAGACTCTGGGGGAGCTTCTTTTGCACCTGGAAGAACAGGGCAGCATGAATCTGAGGGCTGAGACAGCTCTTAGAACAACCCAATGATGAGGATGGAGCTTAGCTAGGACCCAAAGCATGCCAAGAACCTCTCCAGCAGCTTTGCACATGGGAAGCTTAAATTCTTTTCAACTTTGCATTTGGGACAGTGTCCTTTCTCTGGAAGCAGCCCATTGAACTAATACGGGAATTCAATCTCAGCTAGGGGAGCACAGCCAATTTAATATTCCCACAGAAAAGCTGACCTTCCTGGCTAAATTTGGCAACTTCTGCCACTTCATTATGCTTACACCTCCTGCACTTAGGAGGAAGCTAAACATGGAGAAGTCAAGGATATGGAAAGCAGGATAAAGCCCTCTCCTTCCCAGGTGAATAAACATATCCTGAAAATCCCAAGGGAGGCTCAAACAATGAAAGTAACCACAGGCTGTACAGCCAGCATTAATGGAGCTTCAGGAATATAAGGAGATTCTAATAAAAGCCCATTTAGGAACAAAAGCCTCATAATAAAGGTGTCTGGAGTGGTGAGAATAAGGTAAATTTTAAGTTTTAGCCTATTTGGCCGTGATCTTAGCTCAGATTACATGACAGAAGACACCCACCACCACCCTCTCTATTCAGTTTCCTCAGGACTGAAACAGTAACCCCAAAAGTTGGAACAAAGGTGCTGCACCCAAGAACTCACAATTTTACTGTAACTATGATTTTCTCTCTTCCATGGCACACCATATGGCAAAACACATTAAAGTCTCCAAGACACACTGGATAGCATGGCAAGTGCAGCAGCACCTTGGACACAGGCTGGGGGCAGACAAGATCAGAAGACTCTACCTGAAAGCAGGTATTCAGCTTCAAGGAAAAGTAATTTTTTTACCCCTTAACTTTTACACTTCCCCCTATTTAGCTTTTAAAGCCTAATTTTAGCATCCAAGTTCACCTGAGTGGATGACCAAGGGATTAAAGTGCATCTGAAACCAACATGCTCTTAAGAGCTGTTTAGATTTTGTAGCTTTGTTTAGTACTGAACACGTTCATTAAAGTGCAGTTACCACAACAAAAAAAATGTAGGTATCACTAATTATAATGCTGGATTTTAAATGCAACTTGAGTCTCTCCAGTGGCTTTTAAAGTGGTGTAATTCCACAGCCAATTCAAATTTAATCAAAACAATCAGTTTAATTTAGTTTACATTTGCAGTTAAAAAACCTCAATACTTTATAGCCATTCTATAACTCTATTCCACATACTCCTATTAGGTACATGGAAAATAAGAATATTTGTTTTGATAAATAACTTTATTTATCTTTCTGCCCAGCCATGCTTACATGTCAACTTATTCTTTAGTCAGCTTAGAGGGGAAGAATGCACACAACTTCCCTTTTCTTAGGGGATATACGTGCATTTTTCCACTCAGTGCTTAAAGAATTGGACAAATAAATCCCACTGGTAATTACAGCATGTAATCTTATCTGAGGTTTAATCTTTTGCACTAAAAATCTCCCTTGTGACATGTAAGAGGGAAGATAGATATAACAGAAGATTCCTGGAGCCTGTTCTGCTGTCCTACATCTCTGAAGCCAACAGCAACAGTGCTGATATCAGAAAATTGCCTTAAGCCTCTGAGCATAAAGCTGTGACTTTTAAAGGAGTCCACAAAAACAAACTTGCTCTCCTGCCCCTCTGAAATTCCCAGCCCACATCCCTATTTGTGTAAAGGAGTCCTTTTGCTTTATACAGTGCTCATATTTAGAGGCCCCAGCAGAGAGCAGGGCCCTGTTGCACCAGACACTGAGCAAGCACACAGAAAGCCCATACTCTGGAAGACTCACGACAGTGGGAGGGGAAGCAGAAGCTCAGAGAAGTGTTTTGCTCAAGATCACACAACACATCGTTAACAGACCAAGGCCTTCTGATTCTTCATGAGGTTGAGGAACTAAAGATCCCCAACACAAGGTGAATTCTTAGCATAGAAAAATGATGCTTACTTTTACTCTTTATATGGCAAAGTGTCCCTCACCTGTCCATAAAAACACAGTGTATTGAATAATGTTAGACAAGACACTGGTGTAGAATAACCACAGCCCTGACTCACTGTGAAAGCTCTGATGCTCCATCTAACCTTCCAAATGAAGTCAGATTTCAGGATTAGGTACCAACCAAAGTATTACTCCATGCATTAGCAAATAGTGCCTGTCTTTGCTTCACCTTCACCATATCACACCCAGTTCTCTTAAGGTATTATAAATATTCATCCCAGTTTACTATTTTCCTGGAAGGGACACTTGCACCAGCTTTCAAAAACCTGATGTGTTCCCATTAAAATTATACTACTGCTATTGATTTGAGTGGGAAGAGAACAGAGACAGTGCAAAGAAAGGACACTGGGATATCAACCTCACAGGAACTGTACAACTTGACTGCCTCCAATGGCTATCCCCTATTGCTTGGTAGAGCATCAAACCTCAAGGAAAGCACAAAACTTGTTTCAAGGGAGAAGTATATGTTGGGCAGCCCCAAAGGAACACTGTTCTCTAAAATTTGAGCAGGAAAACGCCCTACAAGTGGCAGCAGTTGCACTTAATAATGCGCTGAGTCATTTCCTGTAGCTTTTCCTAAGAGATGTTGAAGTTCCAAATGATGGAGTGGTGGAGCATCTGTATAGGCTGGCTCTAACCTGTAGTCTTGGCTGGTTTTTCATTAAGAACCAAAGATGAAGACTAATCAAGTGTGTCATTCATGAATTAGCAAACACCCCAAAGGGTGTCTTTTCTAATGCCACGTTAAAACACTTCACCCAACTGCAAGAACCACTGGATGACTTAGTTCTCCCCCAGAAATTCTAAAATTTCCAATAAAAAAATATCCAGAACATTCTTCAAAGTATGAGTTTTTCCCAGATCCCTCTATCAGTTTCTTCTCCATGTTACCAGCCAAGGAGTCAAGAGCACAGAAGGCATGAGAGGTGTGGTGGTAGTCGAGTCCCAGAAAATGTACCAGGGCTATGTGTAATTCAGGATGAGAGGGGCAAGGGACAGAAACTTGCTTTCAGATTATACAAGAGGAAGAAGCTTTGTTCAGGAGGGCAGTGTGTGTGTGTATGTGCACACAGAGGGATAACAGGGACCTGAACTGAGTGCTGGAACTCACCCAGCACCTGGGGACCAAACTACAACCTCTCCTGCCTCCTTTACATTGATCAGGCATGGAATTCAGGCTCAGCTCCTCATGGCTCCACGTTATGACAATCTTGCTTCACCAGTAAGTGCTATTTAAACATCATCCCTAATGCATCAATGCCACCACTGTCACACTTCTCAGTAAAAGGCTGTCATGGACAGTGATGGCTGCATCACCATAAGCAGAGAGAAAAACCTCACAAGATGACTCTCACAATGTACAGCATCAGACACTTCAACTAAACTGAGCTGCAGAGATTCCAGCTGGCACTGTGAGCAGCCAGCTAAGCACATCCCAGGATCAGTACCTGAGATGCTATTCAAGCATATGCCTGGCAGCCCTCAAAGCCAATTCCCATCTCTCTCTCTCTCAGAATTACAGCCAGTGAAGTCAGTACAGTCCATGCATTGTAAGACTGACAACTGAAAAGAAAATAAAGAAATAGATCTGTATAAACATTAGAATAGCAGCCTGCCAGGATAAAGACTGAAAATCTGACTTTTCAAATAAACTTGTATCCCTCTGACTCAAATAAAGAACAAAACTTTAGTTTATTAAATTTCTGCTTTTTGGAAACTGCACTAATGTTGACTAACAGCTACATTCCACTTGCCTGAATTGTATCCCACCTGCACAGTGAGCATGCTGAAAAACCAAAATTCCACTTGTGTCCAGTGAGCTCCGTCTGGCATCAGCAATAAAATTGTATTGGAATTCAGATGTGAAAGAAAGGTCTTCCCAGGTATCCTTCCAACATTTCTTTGGCAACTATCACTGACATTATTTTTTAAAGGTTTTTAAGCCTAGAACCCAAGCTGTTTATTATATTGACATGAGAATCTCCAAGCAGAGTTTATTCAGTGTAAACCTTTGGGCTGCACCAGCTAAAGAGGCTCATGTTCACTTGTCAGATAGGAGGAAAAAGACACCATGACAAATGCTGTCAAATAAGAGACTCATAGCACAGCAGAGATGGTTTCTTTGATCAAGAGAATCACAGCCTGAAAACCTGTAAATACCAGCACTCTGCACTATCACTCAGAAACTGTGATAACAGTTTAACACTGAATTGCTACTGAACTTACTTTCCTATAATAGCTGCTGCACATAAGGAAGCTGGCAACAGTTTTGAATTTTCATTCATGTGCAATTTCAGGAGATGAGAAAACTCCTATAAAAATACTTAAATATTTAATGGGTCAAAGTAAACAGCAAGAAAAGGAGAGATTTGAAAAAGCCACACAAAACATAGGTTGCAGTATAGGTTTACAACAACCATCTGGAAGATGAGAACTCTGTTTTAAATATAGAGGAGTTGAACGTGGATATTGCACTAAATCCAGGAAAGATAATAAGGTGGTAACTTTGGGGATGGTCCTGTGCAGGGCCAGGAGTTGGACTTGATCCTTGTGCATCTCTTCCATCTTGACATATTCTGTGATTCTGGTGCTTCAGTTTCTCATTTCACTTCTTCCCCTGAGCTCAAGGGGTGTCAGGATAGACCAACCCTCCCTATGTCCTATTCAGGTGCTCCCATAACTGGCAACTTTGAGCAAGACAACTTACAAAAGAGATGAGTTCTTCCCAAAAGAAGTAAAATATATCCCCTTACTCAGTAAGCTGCGGTGAGAACAAATTCAAGTAATGGAGAAAGCATTAATAAGGTAGGAAAAGGAGGGGGAGAGGAGTTGAATTAGACTGAGAAGTGCCTTCAGCATTTGGCTCTTGGCAGCAGCTCCAACCCTCACATCATGGCTCACTACTACTGATGATGCACTGAAGCTTCCATGTGCAAGAGAACACAGAGTCCCAGGAGACCTGAGTGATGGTGCAACGCAAGTTGTGTTTGGAGAGCCTGTACCCCTGTTTACATGTAGGCTACTTGGAAACCATGTGCCAATGGCTATTTTTTAATGTACATGTAGAACCTCACAGAAACATTTCCACCACGTGAAAGACTTCATACAGTGTTTCACTGTAGCTTCTGGTTCCACCCCAGTGATGTCAAAGTGATACATTTACATTTAGTGGAGAGCTGGCCTGTTCCAAGAGCAGTACAGAAATTTGTCACAGGAAGCTGCCTCGACGCCACGGCAGCGTCCCCTTAAAATACCACTGTGGTGGGAGTTTTCTAAGCTTTCCAGCTGTAGAAAGAGTGAACTGAATAATGCATTTTGCTGGTTGCTGACAGGGAGCTAAACAGGGTGACTAAAGCATTTAAAGGCTCATTAAGTTACAGTGACACATGCAGGAAGAACACAACTGGTGAGGAGGCAACACTGGGTTATAAAATAACTCAGTCTAGTGCAAATCCTGACTCCTTCCTAAGAGTTTCACAGTGGCCACAACCACCTCTAAAAGTTCTCTTTTACTGCTGATTTTATTTCTGGTTTTGGACCCAGATACACAAACTTGAGATGCAGAAAGTTAAAAACAATACAAGATTACCAGTAATACCAAAAGAACAAGTCACTGGTTGCTCTGATTATTATAACTACAAAACCCTCACAACTTTCACACTGGACAGAAAGGTGAAAGCAACACGTGTTCTCTCAGACAAATAATGGATGTGACTCTCCAGATGTTTCCACCAGGAGCTCCTCTTGGCTTTCACGTGATCAAGTCAGGGAGTTACTGGTTACTGCATTCCCCTGCCATGCACAAGGGGCAGCATTTAGGGAGATTACTCAGAAGACTCAAGTAATGCAAAATACAGTTCTCATCCAAAAAATGCCAATAATAAGTTTCCCCCTAATTCTCTACTAGTTTTCTTATCCTTTATCACTGTATTTCCCCACATGCAATAAAGGAAGGACAGTCTTCTTAGCCATTCTTTTGTTGCTGACATATTTATAGAAGCATTTTTTATTGTCTTTTACGGCAGTAGCCAGATTAAATTCTAGCTGGGCTTTGGCAACTCCTGTTGTAGCAAAAAACTTTATAGAGGGCAAATATCACTAAATAGATCTAAGACAGGAAGTAAAACCCTGAACTTTGGTTGTCAATAATCACTTTAGAATCATGCTGCAGCATCTAAGAGAATCTATAGCTGACTTCTGTACTGACTGCTGTTATCCAAAATCAAATCTGTCCAGCAAGTAAACCCTCTATGAAAAATATTAGAGATATTTTAATAGCATTAAGTGGACACCAATATTTCATTTCATAGTACAAAAAGCACCTTAAATAATTTGTATGGAAAATGCTGACCAAATTTTGTCCAGCCTCACAAAGAAGCTAAAATGCAGGGTGACAACATACATCAGAAAGGATGCAATTATCCAAGGGAAATGAAATTTCAAAATGCAGTTGTGTGGTTATTCCTTTACTATTGTCTGATAATACCTTTCACAGATGCCTTACAAAGATGGTCAAGCTCCTTCTTGTTCTTCCAAAGGACACACTCTATACCCTTGAGTTAAACACAGGGCTCAGTTATAACTGAGACTGGAGAGCTGCTCCCTTTCCCAGATTACGTCCCTTCTGTTTCCACACTTCTGGAGCTCAGTGTTTCCAAACAAGTCAATCACAAACACAGCCTTTGCTGTCAGCAACAAGCACTAATCTCAACATCAGCAGAGTCATCCTCTAAACCCTTAGTGCGTCCATGGGTATGTCCTGTCAAGGAAGGACTGTGAACATCAGCCTGTATGGCCTGGTACCCTCCCCTGGATGCACAATTGTGTATTCCCAGCAGAGCACACAACGCTCTGCATCACATCACCAAAAGCTCAGGAACACAGCTGATAAGCTGACAAGGCTGTTCTGGCTAAACTAAACATTTAACTAACCAGGGCAGCAGAGGAGTGACCACCTTGAAAGCCTCCGAGTGGATAGTTTAAAAGCCTAGGTAGAAATGTGCTCACGATTCAGATTTTGCAAGAAAAGCCAGCGGAACACAAAAATTTAGTCTCGATGAAGTTCGGTATGAGCTTTCTACAATTACCAAATAGAGTGGCCCTACAGCCAAACCAAGGTTATTACCATTTTGCTCTCGATACAAGAAAGCGATTTTCGTGTACTTACATCTGCTCTCAGAAGGAAGAGAAAATGGTTTGTGAAGCTGCCATTAGCATACAAAAGCAGCAACATCTGCTGGGAGCTTTAAGAGGCTCATTGCTGTCACTTCATCAGCAGCACAGGCTACAGCTGGTCACCTCTGCCCTTGGCAGCACTCAGGGGATGGTTTCAGGAGAGGAGGGGACAATGTGACCACACAACAGTGCTTGCAAGGCTTCTGTATTTATTTTTAAAATCCTGATTTTACTTAGCTGAGGGGAGGCAACTCCTGCTGGCATAAACCTGCAAACGGTATCGCTGCTCAAGTCATTAATCCGTTCGTTCAACACTTAAGTGAGATTTTAACAAGGGAGACACAAACCTAGCGGCGAGTTCACCTCCCTGTTCTGGGGCTGCGGCACCATCTAGAGGATTTTGGCTGCAAGTTCCTCACGCAGTGGGCAAAAACCCTGAGAAACTGCACTCAAAACTCGTGGGGAAAATCCCCACAAAAAAGACTTATTATTTGGATTCATGGAGTTCAGAAAATAAGAAAAAATAAAACTTCATCAGCTTCAGATTGGTAAAGATCTTTCACCCACTCCAGGTCACGTGCTTGCTACAAGATGTTTTTCAGGTGGAGAAAAGCATGTCCTTTCGTACACTTTTGTTTCTAACCTTCCAAGCTTTTTTCTGTTTTCATTCATTTTTACCTTTTTAAAGGAGGTATCGTCCTAAGGGTAAAGCTAAGTATCAAATAGGGAAAGGATAATCAGGTTTTTTTTGCATAACAGAGATGGGGTTTTTTTTATATTATATTTCACACATAGAAGAGGGTGCTGACAATGGATGGCTCCCTGCAGAACCATCAGAGGAGGAAGAGATGGCCAGGCACAGCCCCAGGGCCCTCCTGACTGCTTCTTCCATCCACAGACACCCCAATCCTCACTTTGACTACCTTCAGCTTGGCACACTCTCCCCCCAAAACTGAACTCGGCCACACCACAAAAGAGCACTTTTGCTCCTGAAGCTTTCTGGGATAGCAAAGTTCAATCCTTGTTACTTCTACAGTGCTAAGTCAGTATCTCAAGGACTGGAAGACCAAGGAATAGGCATGTCCACCATGTGACTGTTCCACGGAGTTTGGGGGCAAAAAACCCAAACTGTAGCTCCAGGTCATTGCTTGATACGTCACTGACCAGCAGCATGATTCACAGTGACACCTTTACATTAAAAAGTCAGACTTTTGTACACCTCAATACAATTTGTATCTGTCAGTATTGTGTAAAAAAAAAAAAAAGTCATGTAATAATCAGTCATTTATTTTAGATATTTATAAGGACTGCATGCTAAGAAAGGACTGTAAGCTTCCAGCTACTATGCCACATTATCTGCTTCTGCCCAATTTCCTTGGAGCCTTTTTGGCTAGAAATGAAAGCATAGGGAAAAAAACCCTGAAAAACCAGCTGTATGGTCATTAACAGCTTTACTGTTGGTAACAGATAAGTTCACTCCACTTGACAGGCCAACAAAACTGAAAACTTCTGGAGATACCCTACAGCAGAGGCAAGGCAGCTCTCCTAACAGCAGACCTTAACAGTTACTTGTATTCATGATTACACATTATAAAAGGCAAAATTCTTCCTGATTTGTGCTATTCCATAATGACTGGCAGCAAATAAGGATTGTTCACAGCACTTCAGTGTAGCTCAAGTCCTTCATTTTTCCCCTAAGTGTCCTTCAGTCTCTCACCCAAGTTCAAGCAGCAAGGAACGAAAGAAAGTTTCATGTACTTACCAGAAAGATACTCTTTCTAGAAGTCTCCATGTGGAGAATTACATCTTCTAGCATAGCTTGGGGGAAAAAAAAATAAAATTTGAGTCTTTTTCGTCTTTCAATTGATTCCGCCCCCCCCCTCAATCTTAACTATAAGGGAACTGGTTCAAGCATCAGTCAAGTGCAGGCACCTGAAGTTAAAACTTCTCACTTGAAACTTTTATCAGCAAATACTTAAACTTGTTCACACAGATAAGCATTTGCAAGATTCCAGTCCTTGACTAGGAGGAGTTTCTGTTTCTCAAACATTATCACTCCGTTCCTAATACTGCACTCACTACTGTATATCAAAGGAGTAATTATGTTGTTTGGAATCTGAATTCTCAGTTAAGTTTCAACCAAGAAAGTATTTTCATTTCTTATGTGTCTAGCCCTGAGACAAAGCCTATTTGCATGTCTGTAAATGTCTGGGTGTTTCAATCTTTCATGCTGAGCAGAAATAATGCTTCCAAGAATAATCGTGCATCATGCTAGCTGTCATTCTGGCTCCAGTTCAGTATTTTCTGCAAAGCTGAGCTGGTATTTTTATTGGTTTTAAAAAGACACACAAGTTTCTTGCACCCATGAAGGAAAACTGAGGTTTTGAAAGAAGCTTTGAAAATTAAAAAATAGCAACAGCGCAGCAAAGTAAGTGGGAAAAACTCATCCTTTTCATTTCCTAAATCCCTGGCATTGCCAGTTACTGGGGGTTGGATCACCACTATCCCTTACAGTGTGTGCTGACTTTAACTGGACTGTCATAGCAAGTCACTAACACCAAAAGCAGAACCAGGTTTATATCATACAATCTATAAGTTTTCATTTAAGAGCTTCTACTGGTTGTATTAAAACAAAATTGCCCAGCAGATGTTCCAGTCAGATTCAATAATCACGCACCAGTGCTTCCAGTTGCTCCCAAAAAATGAAAAGATCTCTGTAAAGGTAGCTCACTCCCAAAAATTCAGACCACACAGATGTCCCTGTGATGGAGCTGCCCAGGAGCAGCAGTGTCCCTTCCACTGTGGGCTGACCTGGTCACAGGTGAGACACCTCACATGGGCCAGTGTCCCCTCCAGACACTCTTGACTGCCTTCCACAGCAGGCCTGGGATGCTGGTTAGCTCTGAAAACAGGGGCTTTTGAAATAAAGATACTGGTATTTCTGAAAGTTTCTCCCTTTCCTCACACACCAGATACTGACTTCATTTACACACTTATCTGAACACACAGCAACTTCAACACTGCTGATTTATGCTGGCCCCTGCCAGTCTGAAACTTAATAAATGCCTGGAATAATATTGTTGCGATAGAGAGCACAATCCCACACGCTGAAGTTATTTTCTCCCCAACATAAGGCCAGAAGCTGCATTAAATTATGTGTTGATATACTGGTACAAGCTTCCAATACAACTGAGTCCTTCAAGAGATGCAGATAAATAACTAGATTGTTATTCTTAAAATCTCCACCTCTAAAAATAAATAAAAGGAGCTGCTCATGGCTTCCCAAACTCGTCAGCTTGTCAGAGGCTGTTACAACAACCCAAGAAGCTTCATATAACTACACAGAAGACTCAGTAAAACTAACTCCCCTCTCTTTAAAAAAAAAAAAAAAAGTGTGGGGGGTGTTTGAAGACATCACCACTATTTACTGAGAAAGGAGAACGAGGGAACTTCAGGTGTCTGGCACACAAACTTCAATCCCCTACTATGGTGGTAAACGAGAAGAGAAACACGTGGGTAAATCATTTACACGACAGCATTGTAAAAGTTATTTACACCACCGAAAAAAAAAAAGCCTAGAACCCTTCTGCAGATGATTTATCTGTCTGTCCACAGCAATCACCGCGCAGCTCGAGTGCGGAGAGCCAGCACACCCACACAGCACCTGAGGGAAACAGCGAGCACGCAAGGCAAAGCTCACAGCGAAGACAAACACTTACTTCTAACAACAGCACCTCCGCCGGGATCTCTGCGATTTCGTCAGGCTCAGCTTTACATAAACCAACCAGAAAACCCCTCTACTATAACAACTCGGGCACTCACGCCCTTCCACCTCACCGTGGGGTCCCTCAGCACGGCTCAGCCGCGGACTCTCCGCAGCCCAAACCACCCCACGAGCTGCAGGTCCCTCAGGAGCGCTAATTGAGGATCCCCACGTGCCCTGCCCCACCTGGAGCTGCGCGTCTGTCTCCGGGCGCTGTTCAAGCCTCGCTGCCCCTCGGGGTGTCTCTCCTGGCTGTGGGGTGTCCATCCCGGGGTGTCACCTGCGCTGCTCTGCAGAGACACGTCCCCTCTGCCCGCATGACGAAGCAAAGCCCGAGGGAGGGGTCGCCGCAGGTGTTGTTGTAAGCACCGGGGGTAAAACGCCCTCAGCTGTGTCCAAGTCCCTCCCTGGGGAGCAGCGAGGAGAGGGATCGGCTCAAAGCTGCCCACTGGGAGGTGTCCACACCACTCACCCACCTGTGGTGGTCTGGGAAGGTGTCGTGGTTTTCAAGAATGTCTCTGTCATGTGAAGACATTTATTTGCGTTTCGTTTGTGGCCATTCCTTAAAGCTCTCCGTGTGTTTTCACGCAAGTTAAGGGAAAGCAGAGTCTTGACATAAATCTTCCCTGAAAAAATAAATAGAAGTACCATAATCTTCATTTAACTTAAGGAGTTGCATGTTGTTACCTATCCAAACTATGCTTTTCAGAAGCAGATTTCGACCATCTCAAAGTAGATTATGGGAAAGGAGAATGTGTGCCACTAAGCTGTTGCTTTTTCAGGTGCACTTCGAAATTCTTTGTATAATCAAAGAAAATCACTAGCATCTTCACTCCTCACCTCTTCCTCTGAAAAAATATGATAGAACAAAGACACCAGTGAAAATTATCTACTCAAAAATGTTGGTTTTC
This sequence comes from Formicarius rufipectus, assembly GCA_013399695.1. Classification (NCBI taxonomy): domain Eukaryota; kingdom Metazoa; phylum Chordata; class Aves; order Passeriformes; family Formicariidae; genus Formicarius; species Formicarius rufipectus. The sequence continues at coordinate 2,766,495 of VXAU01001886.1, read as the reverse complement.
TACTGTGGGAGCTATTCCTTGGCACTGCTAAATATTCACAAGTTATTTAAATTGTGTTACGCTGTGTTGTTGTAGGAGGAACACCAAGTTTCCCATCAGGCCAGCTTTGGCTTTGATCCTGCAGATTGCAAGCCAAGGGTGAAACCGGTCACAGAGTGAGTTTTCAGAAGCCAGGCTTCCAGGTTAATCCCTTTTAATCCTTCGTTTACAAAAGAGACTGCTCGTGCAATTTACCTTGCCCATAATTTAGTTGACCTCCTTCACTTTTACAATCCCCCCCCGAATCTATTGCACTAACAGCAGTTTAGCAATGGGAGGTGAGAACACTGAGGAGGAAACCTAAATGTTATTTATTCTCCAGAAATTGTGGACAATTTAATTTCTGTGCCTGGGCACGTTAAGTAAAATGTGCCTTTGTTCACAGAATAGATGGTGCAGGTCAAGAGGGAAGCCTGGCAGTAGGAAAGGGAAAAACTGCATCGTGCCTGCACATGCTCATGTGGAGATAGGGCTGCTCAGTAAGCTCAAATGCAGCCTGGCTCCGCAACAAGCACAGCTTCAGCCATTCCTGTTTCAGTAAATACAGTGCCACCTGCCTCAATGAACACTTGGAACAAGGTGCAGGTGAGAAGTGGGCAAAATCAGGCACTTAGATAACACAAACGATCCTTTTTGCACTTGCAGATTGACACATTTCTCAGGGCAAAACCACCAGTGTGATCTAACACAAAAATAACCCCATTTTCTTACGTTCTGGTCCTTGGAACAGTTGGCTTCTTGGCACAATAGTGGTCAGGTGTGCTTTCCCAGTCGTGTGGAATGCTGCAGCCCATCTTTACCTGTGGTCAAGCTACAGCACTGAGGGGCAGCTCAGGTAGAGCTGTGCAGAGTTCAGACAATGATGTGCTGCTCAAAAGGCTGCTTTGGATTCCTTCTGTCTCAATTTTTGATTTGCAGAGCAAGAAAAACATTCCACTTCCCTTTTTCACACATTAGTCTATTCACAGCAAGCTACAAAGTGCACCCATGTCCTGTTCAAACTTCCTCATCCTCAAACCTGTAGAACATGAGGTTCAACAGAAGCCAGTGGAGAAGACTGGTGCAGGAATTTGGGGTCTAGTTGATAATTTAGAAATGTTTCAACACCAGATGTGAATGCAAAGAGAGCCTGTACTTGTGACATCATATTCAAGGTCTCAAGGAGTTAGTTTCCACAAACTAAATCTCAAGTGTGTAGTAAGTTTTTTTAGCATCTCCAAATGTCCATAATTAGCACTGGTCAAGCCAATTACTTCAAGTCTTTCTGTGGAAAATGTAACTTAATTTCTGTCTGAAACACTTCAAACAAATTTTAATCAAAACATAAAATAAAAGTTAAAATATTCAAACTAGCCGTGCATCAGTGAGGTTTCTTAGGCTGTTCAGGTTCTCTGAATAGATGGAACCCTGTATTCTTCACTAGCATAAACAGCTGTGTTTTACTAAGATTTTTGCAGGAGTGTAGGTACGTTCAGGTGTAACAGTGTGCAGGTGAAATAGCAAAGGAAAGATTCCTGATACAACCATTGCCTGTCATTAATGCTCAGACTTGATTTGTTCCTTGAAACACTCTGCTCAGTACACCTGGTTTGTTTGGAAAATCTCATGAACTGCTGCTATCCTTCACAGCTGAGAAGAATCACACCACAGCATTTCTAATGAAGGATTTATTTGCCTTTCTCTAATTTGGGCAGCAAAAGCAAAGAGAATTGTCCTAAAGTAAGCATAGCTCAGCTTTCATCTAAGGATGTCACTAATGTCAACTCATTTTCATGTAATTATTAGACCTTGGAGGATCATTTAACATTTACCATTTTCATTGAAAGTGCTGTATTTGTTGAAGCAATTATTTAGCTACAAGGTCATATAAACTTGACACTAATTCATCGCTGCTTTTAAGTGACTTACAATTTAATGCTGTGATTATATAGATATTCTCATGCTAATGCAGTGCTTGGGAACACCTGTTTGTTTCCATTAAAACATCAGTTTCAATCTCTGTATAATAAACATTAGACACAAAGGATGTAATGGGTCATTCTGGAGCCTTCCCTACTCTACACAACACCGAATTATTTCTCAAGTGACAGCACAGATTTCAAGTGATTCAAATAACTAGGAAAATTATTGAATAGGCTAATGCCTGAGATGATTCTTTTATTTCTTTTACTCCTTTGCCTCTAATCCTTTACCTGACATTCACTATTTTTGCATGTTGATTCTTCTTTCATAATCAGACTCCTCAATTCAAGTCCTGTTACTGTATTTTTGTATTCTTGTCCTGTCCATCTGGAAGACACAATACAAATGTATGCAAAGAGAAAATTGCCTTGCCAGCTTGTAATCTATTGTCTTTGTTACCAGGTCAGATAAATATTTTATTAGTGAAACAAGCTTATTAATGCTAAACAGTTTTACACTTGGGGGACTGATGTGGACCCTGGTTTTAGTTTCACCCAGTAGCCTATTAATATAAAAAGCATGATTTGACAAATCATTGATATACAATGATTCATTAAATCATCAAAAAATAATCTTGACTTACGTGGTCATATTTTAATAGCTGGGATCAATACACTGTGTACCACCAAGTGTCAATATTTTGCCTCTAATTGGAAGGGATCGTTCCAAGGGTGCTTTTCCTTGCCAAGTGCAAACATGCCACGTCTGCCCTTTGATTGCTCTTGGTATTTCCCTGGGAATGTGAAATTCCTATCCCTGCAGATGCCAAATGCTACAGTGAAAGTGTGGGTTAGACTCCTGCAGCTAAGCACCGTAACTGGTTAAGCACTGCAGAATGCAATTTCACTGGATTTGAGAGCCTTAAACAGCCATTAGGCTCTTTCAAAAGTTTCATTAAGGTAATTCAATGTTTATTTGCCACTGATTAATATAAATTATACTTCAAAAAGCATTCAGATACCTGAAATCAACACAATTCCTTTCTGCTACAAAACAGAAAAACCTATTAAGTCCTTGATTTTTCCCTTAGAATCTGCTGTATATGAATATTCAACTTAACTGAATGATTATTAGAAAATTATTTGTTTGTAGGCATTCCAATAAGTACAACTCTTCGTAACCCTACAACAGCCCAGTGTGCAGGTGCTCTTCATCAGCTTCCATGAAAGATAAGAGCACAATGAAAGGTATTGAACCTCAGAATGATCTAACCTGTCTTAGGATCAAAGAAACATGAAATTATGATAGCTCCAGGTACTATTTGTATTAAAATAGCAGTATAACTGTATGTCTTTTGAGTTGCTTTAATTTTTCACAAATATGGCTACCATAGAAAATGCATTTTGAAAACAAGTATATGACAATATAACTATATATTCAGCATGAAACCACATGTGTTAGCATTTTAAAATGAAAGAGCTTATAGTATTCAAGCTTGGAGGCAACCAAACAAGTCTAGGTCTGATTAATGCTCTGGTTCCTGTGAGTTTTCACAAAGGAAACCTGAACCAATATGCATCTCAAGTAGTATCTATGTATACACATAGTATTAAAGGCAGAAAAATCACTGTAGCCCCAAACAGAAGCAAAAAATCTTTTTTTTCCCCCTAAAAATTAGTTTTTACTTGCTATGTTATCAGGGCTTCCTAATCTGGGTCGCCGATTATGGCATCATTATTGTCCTTAAAAGAAGCAGGGAAACACAGCAACCTGTTTCCCATTCATGAGAAACACAAACCCATGTTCATTTGTTAGTTGTGTCTCCAAAGCAGACAAGGCCAGATGAGCTGTGGTGAAGGTGTGCCCAGTGCAGGGTGAACCAGGCAGAGCCGGGGCTGAGATCCTGAGCTGTGCACTAGCACATTGGGATGCTGATATTATCCAAGAAAGACATACATGGAAGAGAAGCTTCAGGGACCTCCTGCTGCCCCTCTGGGGAGGCTGGCCAGTCTCCCTGCCCTGGTCACAAACAGGAGCAGGAGTGCTGGGCCAGATGTGTGGTTCCTCACCTCGTGAGAATCATTCATCGTGTTACCCTCCAACCATTGTGTGGGAAGGAAATCTGGCACCTCCATTAGGAGTTAACATCAGTCACCAGCTGAAACATTTTAGTTTAGCTTCCAATTTGGAGTGTAAAACCTAATGCATTTTTTAAGTCCTGTTTTTTGCTCCTTGGTTTAAATGGATGCACTTGTTTCTCATTTTGCATTTGCCCTTCACTTACTTTTAAAGGTGACTTTCTGACTAGCAAAGATTAAAGCACCCTGACCTGAACATAAGTGGTGTAAAATGGGAAGCTTTTTTGCTAAAGGGAGATCAGTTGTTCAAAAGCTTGATTGTATTTTACTTACTCGAAGGTGGCAAATGAACCACCTGTGATTTAAATTAAGTGGCTTTTGGATAAATATGACAATACAGGAGTGCAGCTTCTTAACTCTCCAAAGCAGATATGCCCCTACTAAATTCACTGGATACTTTCATGAAATGTTTCATTTAAAATAGATAACATGAAATAGCTTCCAACTGAATTGTTTCCAGAATTTCCCCAGGCTTTTAGAATTAGTAGGGGAAGTCTGGCATGCTTAGAATTTATTCATAGGAGAAGTCTATTCAAATCTTTTCTGATTTTTTCATGTCTAAATGGGGTTCTCCATTTTGAATAAACTACTTACTGAACTGAAAGAAGTTCTCTGCACCTGCAGAAGAGGCTGCAGATGTCAAAAGTTTTTTATTGTAACAAGTACTATCTTCCAGGTGCTTCTCTTGTGACATTCTTTGTCTTGTTTAAATACCTTTACAGCTTATTAAAGGCAAATGTGCTACTTACTGGAAGAGTTTTAATATGGTATAGTTAAGCTTTATCATACAGATACTTTTTTATCTGTAATTTCAGGTTTTTGTACAAAAGTGCTTACATTTTCTAAATGTTTGAGGTGTGTGTATATATATAAATGTCATTGCTTTTTCTTATGTTCTATAAGCAAATAAAAAGTTTGAGAGTAACAGATAAATAAAGGGTATTGATCAAGGAACAAGATAAAATATTTTAATGACACATTTTTATATCTTATTCCAGATGAGGAGTATCTCCTGATTTTTATTCAGAATGCAAGTGAATAGTCCTACTCTTGTAATATCCTTAGAGACAGTGATGTGGTTCTACTTGTTACACTAATATTACCTGGTGATATCTAATATCAAATATAGCAGTAATTTTACATAAAGTGTAACTGTCATGACTGAAATGTCTCCAATTTAAAGCTCCCAGCTGTGGGTCTATCAGTTTGTCTTTGAGAAAATCCTAATGCACTTATCCAAACACTGCTTGTGTATCTTCATCCTCAGAAGAACAGTAGAAAAGCAAAATGCTTAGACCCTTCTTTAATGGATATTCCAGCTATTCTTGCAATTAAATCATTCCCTTAACACTTGTAACATTTGCTTGAGGAAAAACATACCTGCTGGAATCTGTAGTTTGTGTGTATAGACACATCTGTAAATGTTTCCCCATGAACCAGAGTAATCAGTTACATAAATTAGAGAACACAAGTGATGTTCATGTCAGAAATTATGAACAGGATACTGCCTGGTCTTCAACTTCTGGGTTTTAAGTTTCCTGAGGGAAGAATTTATTATTTTCCAATTTATAGAATCATAGAATGGTTTGGGTCTGAAGGGACCTCAAAGCTCATCTCATTTCACTCCTACCATGGGCAGGGGTTCCTCCCACCAGTCCAGGTTGCTCCCAGTCCTGTCCAACCTGGCCTTGGACACTTCCAGGGGTGGGGCAGCCACAGCTTCTCTGCCCAATCTGTGCCAGGGCCTGCCCACCCTCCCAGGGAAGGGGAAAAATTATCCACACAGAAACAGCTTCATTTACTATTTAGTATCTTGTGGCTGATGTGCCCTCCTGGCTGTGGGAGGGCAGAGCAGAACTGGGAGCAGCACCTTTTTCCTGCCCACACTTCATTCCTCAGCCACAAATAAGTGTGGCCACATCTTTCCTCCCCCTGATCCTAAACCCAGGCCAAGCTTTGCTACCTGAATGTCCACAGACAGTGCGAAAGTGCAGGGAGTTTGAACTGACCCTGTGCTTGAAAAAGTATCCAGTCATACTGGATTGATACTACAATTCCTCCCAGTTCATGTAGATTATATTTAAATTTTATCAATTATTTAAACTTTAAAGCTTCAGATTGTCTTCCCTTGGAGGCAGGAAGGGTTTTTTTCTACATATAGGAAGGAAGAACAACAAATATGTGGGGTGGCTCTGAGGATGAAAGGAAAAATGAATCTGTTGAATACTGCTCAGGGATCTTTGTAGTACATCATATGACTTGTGGTTGAGGTTATGAAACTGATAAATCACTGACTGTCTCGGTGGGGATGGAGTCAGCAATTTCCTATTAGGACTATGTTATGTATCACTCAAAACTTACATAAAGGAGAGTATCAAAGCCTGCTGGTTTGTTTGGTGTTTTTTTTTTTTCAATCTGAGTGTTTGCTCTGACTTCCAAGACTCTGACTTTGCTCTATTCCAAGCCGAATAGCTTGGAAAGGCTGCGTTTGAGTGGGAAATCTGGGAGAGCTGGTCCTGCTCCTGGGAGCTGAAAGTTCCTGAGCTTCGAGATGTCAGAGGCCGGCAGAGAGATTCCACATCCCAGCGTGGGCAGGGGGGACGACAGGAGATGCACAGTGAGGGGAGGAGAACCCAAAGCCACAGGGTGATGGAAATGAATCCCAGCAACGCCGCCGGACAGGGCTAGTCACAATTTTAAGGATCTGTAAATCGGCAGGATACTATGGGTGGCACTTACTGCAGTCAGTGTGGTGCGAGAAGAATCTCCCTACTGCTGGAGAGATTTCTAATTGTGCACTGGAACGTAACCATTTTGAGTTGTTAGTCATTACGGAATATATTCACATTTAAAAGGAAAAAAAAAACAAAACAACAACAACAACAACAAAAACCCCAAAACCAAAACCAAAACCAAACAAAAAAAAACCAACCAAACAAAAACCTAAATAATACAAAACTAAAAAAAACACCCTATTTGTTATCTTCTCTGCTTTTGTTCGGATAATTTTAAAAATTCAACCTGTACTGCAATGCATTCATTTTTTCCACTGATATCCTGGCACGTCAAACACCTACCAATTCAAAGCTCAGAGTTTTCATTTCAGCACAAACGCAAAACTAGTACTGAATTCCAGCTACTATTAATGTGTATTTGGGGCTAATAGTTTTGTTCCTGTGGCTTTTTTTTTAAACAGCATTAAATTCTGGGGAGGTTTCACTGTGCAAGTTCAGAAAACTGCCAGAATTACAGTCCCTGCTACACTTTTGTACTGTCAAAAATAATATTATTGTTGCAATTTCCAGAATCATTGGAAAATGTCCTTCAGCCCAAAGAACATAGTAGTGCCTTGCAAAGGGAAAAACATGGTATCTGGCAACATTCTTTCATTTTTGTCTTTCCAATACATGTTTGTTCCCTTTGCAGACTTTAATCCCATATTTATTAAGCAGCTGATGATTGCTGCAGCTTGATAAAGCACTCAGAGACACTTAAGCCAAATCATTAAAATGAAACACATGCTAAATCATTTCACTGAAAAGTGGGGTTTCTGTGGGAAACTGGCCCTAAGCAGATGCATGTCGTTCTCTGAGGGGCAGATACTGCTCACAAAGGAGTTGCTTTCCCAGTTCCTATGAGAGCTTTAGATGCAGACACGAGGGCGAAGTTTGGCCCCGGTGTACTGATGTGTGTAGTCACAAACCCTGGGCTCAGCTGCCCGTGCCTCGCACCAGGGCTGTCTCTAACAGGCTTTCCTTGAAATTTATACAATTTTGGCAACATCTTCACTAGGCAGCGTAAATTGAAATGCTCCCTTTCATTCCCTGGTATTTTGTTCCTATTCTCTGTTAGCAAAAACAAGCTGAGCACGTGGAAACTTCTCATTTAAGTCGTTGGCTCAGAAATGGGAGCAACAATAGGCAAGTCTCTGAAAGTCCACAGGGGGGAAACTCTTCGTCAGCACATCGATCGGAATAAAGGTGAGCCACTGAAGAGGAATGGAAATGTCCAGACAAAATACAGGGCAATAAATTTGTAAGTTATTTGAGCCCCATTGAAGTGTTACACCAAGTCATTTAAGCTGTCATTTATGTGATCCAGCAGAGACTTTAATAGTTATCAATTAACTGAAGGGATGTTGAGGAAAAAATAGCACCAAAGAGATTGATTTCATGGACAAACATTTTGTCAAGGGAATGTTGAGGATGTCAAGAATGGCAGGGCCTGGGGTGAGCAGTAACATGCTTGTTAGGCAGTCAGCTAAGGAATAAATGATGTCACCATCACACATTTGGGGTCCTCAAAATCAACTAGAACAGAAATCACAGAGAGCTTTCAAAGTAAGGCATCTTGGATATTCCTTAACATATTTTTCAAAATGCATGGTCCCTCATGGGACAACAGCTGATTCAATCAAGGCAGTTGTTCTTTGTTTCCTTCGTCTTCCAATTAAATACTTTTAAGTATTTCAATTAATGCACATTCAGTGCATTTGGCTTTCTGTGAAGTTACTTGGGGTTTTAGGCACACAGTTATTATTTAATCCATATTACACAATGCATACAGAAGTATCAAATGGTGTCTTTTCCAGATTTACCTTCAGTGTGCCTCAAGATTTAGGTCAACCTCTGGTCTTAAGTTTGTGCACTACTTGATTGAATACAACTATGGGATACAATGAGAGTGATTCACAAACTGTGCAAGTGACAAAACATTAGTCAGGTAATGAATTGCTGACCATTTGTCACTTGTGAAGATGTGCAGGAATTTATATTTTATCTATATATTTGTATTTTGTCAGGTCTTGTAGGGGTATCCTTGTGACAGAATTCTTAGAGGAGAATGGTGAGAAAGGTGTTATTAAATATTAAGTCAAAATGGACTGAAGTGGACAATCTTCATTAAGGATGCTCACAGTTCATTTGGGAAGAATTAGGATGTTAAATAGGAAATTCCCCTACTGCCAATGAATGAATCATCTATCAGACCTGTGTGCTTGGTCACATATTAATTGTACTTGCCAACATAATTTTAGTGAGAAATTCCTCAGGTTTACTAATGACACCAGGCTTTGAGTACAGCAGTACTTTATCTATGATGGGCATATATACATGTATATCTGTATATAAAGCACATCTATACAATGACTTTTAACTTCCTGAGAGGTGTTTGTTGGACATCACTGGATCTCTGAAGAAACTACCTGATGGGAGCTGTTAATAACAGTGAACCCAAAAGCGGCAAATTGATAAAATATCACAATCAACTGAAAATGCAGCTAGGAATTAATATTATTTTCAAGAGTTATTCAGTTAGTTTGGGAACCAAACAGTGACAGCAGCACTTTCACCACCAGAGGGTTTCCCCAGGAAGAGGAATCAATCCCAGCTCCACCATCTCCACCCAGCAGGACACAGGTTTTAGGCTAGACCCATAGAAAAAGCCAAGTTTTCCTGAATTGACTGTCATCCTTTTAATTATGCTTTAAGTTACAAGTTAGAGACAACAAGATAATTCTCCTATTGATTTTTTTTTTTTTTTCAAATCTCAGGCAGCTAAATTAGAATAGCCAGGAGAATTCCAAGTTTGTGTTCCCTTTGCCTGGCACCTGGACAAATTAAATCTCTCAGTTTGTAGAAAAATTGGGTCATAACAACAAGGTTCACTGCGGGACTTCACAGTATCCATGGGAGAAAAAGGAAGACTGATGCTTGGAGAGAAAGCCCCAAATGTCCAAAGTTAATTAATCATAACAGTAGAGGTACATCATATATTTGTTCAGATCGTGGCACTGATTTGAAACTCTGAATTTCAGAACATTCACATTTGGGGAAACAGCGGGACTAAAAAGAGATCCCTGTAAAAAATGCAGCAACTGTCAGGAAAGTAAAGGCCACAGGGAAATCTGAACTGGTTCCTTGAGCTTTGTGGACAATTTGAGAGAAAAAGAGGTTAAGTCTCCTTCAGGATGCAACCAAGCAGAAAATCAGCCAATCCAAATACATGCAATGTTCACCATCTCTGCAAATTAACCTTAAATAACTCTGAAAGCACTCAGATTTTGTTTCTGAAGAGTTTTCAATAGTTATATTGAGCGGGATACAGTGCTTTTAAGAGAAACACTGAGTTAAGTAAAAACTGTCCGAAGTGTATTAAAAACAAGGGGTTATTAGTTGTACTCTCCCTTGCCTTCCTGCAGTATGAGTTTCCCTAATTTGTTGCAGAGATGCTCATGCAGATGGACTAATACAAGGAATTTCTGCTTAGCTGTAGGTTCATTGAAAAAACAGGATATGAAATTGTCTGTGGGTCTTAGAAAGAGCAACTATGAAGCCACTGACCTGCTGAAGACAGTAGGCACTACTCATATACCAATTATTTGGAAAAATTCATACATTGCAGCCTCAGTGAAGTCAGCACCATGGTAGGCAGCTAATGGATAGACTTCTCTTTGCAAAATGAGGATGTCGTACTGGGTTTTCATGTATCTCACACCCACGGTGTCTCACTTAGAGTTAAGATATTTCACCTTCTTCTTTGGGTTAGAACATCAGAAAACACATTTTAAAGACATCAGATCTTGTCTGCAGGAACTCTTAGTTAAACTTTTCACCCAGTTTCCCTCCCCTGACAATGTTCTATAAGATCAGGCATGAATTTTTTCCTATTGTTGCAGTTGTATTACTCAGAAATTTATTTTTAAGTGTTCCATTGATCACCATTTCCTGCTGAAGGAGTTAATGTTTGCTTGCACCATTTGCATTCAAAAAAAGCAGAGCTACAAAGGGACAGGAATTTATGCACACACATTATTACTTCAGCCAGTTTCCATATTAGAAATTGCACTGATTTGTGGTATTTGAAAGTATCAAACCCCCAAAAAAATTCATAAGCCCTTTGCGTGTGGAAGGAGGTTCCATGAACTTCCAGAGAAAGGCAGAGGAAAAAGGAGATCCATATTTAGGAAGAGAAGTTCCATTTTACAGTGTCTTTTTTGACTTCTGCTGTAGATAAAACTCGAAGACAATATTTACTCAGTGCCTGTGGATCAGATAAGCATTGGGAATAAAGGATATACAAATATTAAATGTGCACACTACAAAATAATAAAAAAAATCCTCACATGAAAATTTGGCAACTGAATGCTTAAATTAACATTAACATATTTAAATCAGGGGATTTGTGAGCAAGCCTGCTATCTTCAGCTTCTGTTCCACAAAGGATACAAAAGTGGATGTTTTCTTAGAGCAGAGGAAGGCATTTCAAATAATAGTACGAAATTAAAAAGCACATTTCCTAAACAAACACGCCAGCACAGACAAGAGATGGTCTTTCCTTCACCCAGCATCCTTTACTACTTATAAGTATTAATGTTGCTGCAGGAGATAAAGGAATCTAGAAGGTGCTTCATAATTTCAGCTCTACTCAGACACCCTTATTGACAGCCCTTTCTAATATAGATCAGAAAGATGGAGCGGATATTAAAGCGGAACCTCTCCCCATCTCATCTTTGTTATTCCAGCAGAGATTCACCTCCAGCACTTTCTGGCTGCCCTGGAACTGGTGTCACTTATTGCAGATGCCACTGTGGTCTGCCCGAGAGGAAGAGACAGAGGTGTGTGTTAACACCACCCGGCGCACACAGAGCTTATATATTGCACATTATAATAAATGAATGGTGGGGGTGAGTGGCAGTGGAGGGGAGAACTGGAGAAAAGAACGAAGAGCAGAATTATTGCTCAGTGAGTAAATAAAGGAAAATTTTAAATGTCTCAAATTATGCTTTTTCATTCATATACAGACTGATATTTGCTGTCTGATACACACTGTTTAGAAACAATACATTGCAGGCGAAGGTGGGATTTCTTCTGTAGATTTTTAGCAGTTTTCTACTGTGGCATCACACCATTTTTTTACTGGTAATATAAGTAATATAATCTCACACTTAAAGCTGCGAGAAAAGCTCCCTTGACTTTCCTGTGTGTTGAGCTCAAGAAGCGCCAGTGCCCGGCAGCCCCAGGTGCAGCCAGACTGCCTCGCTCTCTGCTCTGGCCATTAGATGGCAGGCGGCTGAACGGCCGTGGCTGCACAGCGTGTCCTTCAGCTCCCGAAATCCGCAGCAAAGCGCTGCTGCTCCCGGAGTGAGCTCTCTCCCCATCCACTACGGTGACGAACACAGCATCCCAAACGCCTCCGAAGTCCCTTTCCTCCCTTTTACTCCCAAACCACACATTGCAGCAACAAAAGCCCTGCAATAAAAACACGGAGCTACCGTTCCTTCCCCTATCCCTGACGGGCGGTCGCACTAGTGTTTAGGCAGGAACCAACATCCTCCCCTCCATTCCCCACCGATTCTGTACTCAGGATTAGTCTCTGCAATGAAGTAATTGGTCTCATCTGAACTATGACTGATTTCCCCATGGCAAGATTTCTTAACACTAGGAGAAAATGCCTGACGTTGCTCTCCTAGTAAAGAGCTGCCTAAGCAAAGGAGCGCAACTGCACACTCAGACTTCTTTTTGGATCAGCACTGTGGTATTTGTAAGGATATTTATCTACCTGTGCCAAACAGACCTTGTTTTTCATAAGTCAGTGATATCATCTACACACAAGTGCTGACATCAGGACCACAGAATGCACAGAAACAAATCTAAGCATGGAAACACATCCTGTAAATGCAATCCATTCCTGTTCTTCAGACATACTCCTATGAAAACCCATTTTGTGGTGTAATTGCATTGTTAATCTTCAAAGAATGCCAGGCGATTAATGGAAAAATGCTCCCCTCAGCCACATCAAAAGCACGAAATTTCCAACTAGTGTAATAATTTGAATGAGGTGTGACTGGTGCTGCCACTTTCTCGCTGGTGACAGACCTGTGAACATGGGCATCAACAGCACGAGAGAGCTTTGCTGTGGAAATTGAGTTTCACATACATCTCAATTACTTAGAGCCTTTGTCCCACGTAAATGGCATCCAATCCAACCAAAAACCCCATTGTTGCACATTGCACTCTTTTTCAGCCTTTCACTGAGGGCATCTGCTTGGCAGTCCTGTCCCTATGAATGCTGCTGTAAGACAAGCAGTATCAGGTCTGTGTGTGCTTTCCCAGCATCCAAGATTCACAGTGTGTTTGAATAATGTCACTGTGAAGCACAGACAAGCATAAGGAGTCCTGGAGTCTTTATCTGTGGGATATTTTAGAGTATATTAGATAACGCAAACACACATGCACCCTCACACACTGCATGGGTTATGCTCCTTTACAACAGCACTGAAAGCAGCACCAGCTTTAGCAAATGTGGTCAGGGTAAAGTATCCACGGGAGCAAATTTACAACAGCGGTGGGAGGCATTATAAAAGTCACAGTGATTTGCAGACCTACAGAAGTTATTATCATCAGACATCAGCACAATCTGTTAGTCATTCATGAGCTGTATCCCATCCAACAATAAACATCCAAAAGATTCGCTTAAAAAGTCCAGGACAATCCATTTGCAATCATCCCAAGTTCAGAAAAAGAAATTAATGCTTCTGTTACCTGAAGCATGGAGGGGCATGCTTTGAGTAACCTGACTAAATTTGTAAGAGGAGAAGCTCAACATAATACTTTGGAAAATAAAACTTTTCTAGTTGTGCTTTTGCTTTCTGTCTTCTCAGAATTCTGTTTTTTGAAAAGGTGTTGGTTGGCTCACTCTACCCAAGTCAAGCTCTGCCAGTGCAAACCTTCCCCATCAAGCCCCTGGATGGGTGATCAATTGAAAAGGAGTTTGTTAAGAAGTGATTAATAGATACCATATTGCCCTACCAGAACTGGGAAAGCTCATTTCACCTTCTCCACCCACAGCACCAATGGATTAACTGGTTTGCAAGGGCCACTCACCCGTGTGCCTTGTGTGGTTCCCCTGCTGGCTCAGTCCTTGAGCACAGCTGAATATCCAGAGAACAGACACTACCCTTGACTCAACCCCACAAGGGTCTGGATTTGAAGGTAAATAGCCAAGACCTCAGGCCTCACTCAACACAGACCCACACACTGGATGAACCTTGCCCACCTGCACAGCCACTCAGCCAGTGAGCTGGGGATCCAGTCATCACCTGCAGAAACAATTCCTTCTCCAATTTTACTCAATTCCAGGGCCGTGCAATAAATTATCTTGACCAGAAATGAATACTTTGGCATGCTGGGATTTGAAAATGTGCCCAAGAAACAGAGACTGCAGCTGCTAGTGCCTGGTCCTGTGCTACATGATATTTTGGGGCCTGTCTACACTTCCAAGCTTCTTGCACCATGTTCTCCAAGCAGAGACAACATACGCCACGGCCAAGCTTCACACACACGGCTGTCACCTCCAGGTGCAGCCTGCCATGTGATGCCACTATGGAATCTGCCACTTAAACCTGGAGTTTATTTTTAAATTCTCCTGGTGGGTAATGAATAACACTACTTTTTTCATTAATGTTAGGAGATTAGGAGGTATTTTATGGCCTGTATTCCACATGCTCTGGAAATAATTTTAAGAAATACTACATCAGAGTGTGTTTGCTGCACAATAGATTTCATCTACACATGCCATCCTTCAGCGTACAGAGGGATAAATATGAATCCCATATGTGGGAAATTGTTAATATTATAGCACACAAGAAATCTTAGTGAATACTCTTATAATATTTTATTCATTACACAAAGTGCTTGAAGACTGAGAGTTCCCATGACTACGGTATAAAACCAGTTTACTCATAGTATAAATTATGAGTTCAAAAACATATCCCAACATGAGCTACCACAGAAAATCACAACACCACAGGTTGTTGTTCAGTGCAGAATGACTAAACATGAGCAATATGTATTGTAGATGTGATCATCTACGGACATCACACTTTGCTTGGGTCTTACCTCCTTGGGACTCCCAGGTATTCGAGCTTAACTCTTGCACTATGTTGCCACCACTTTATTAGGTCCTTGGTTCTTCCCTTGAATCCTTGAACTGTACATAGAGATTATATGTTAGTACTTCATTATTAGCAGCACTAGAAGTTTTAACTGTTAAATACTCATTGCATGTGCTGGTGAATTGTACACACCAATGCCAGATCAGGGCTGTGCTGTGCTGAAGATACTCATGAGTCAGAATTGCAGTTTTCAAAAGTGCTAACATGATTTAAAAGCCCAAGTTCTTGAATCTGTTTCACCGTTTTTTGTCTGAGGTTTTGATAGCCGGATCAAATGTTGACCTTGAAATTTTACGGGCAAAAACATTCCTGGTTTAATTCTTCATCATCACTTTAGCCCGGTTGGATGGCTTAAAACTTTTCTAGGGCATCATTATGCATGAGCATGTGCTATCACTCTGTGTTACAGAACTGCTTCCATCCCACCCTTTTCCAGTGGCTCACAAGATCTCAGCTGGATATTCATGTAGAATTATTTTCACATAGTCACTCGCTGCCTGGGAGAACTTGCATTGGCCTCTCACTGGAAATAATGGCTCTAAATTATTTTTGGATGATGTTTTACACATACAATGAACACATGCAAAGCCCATGTGATGGATAAATCCAGTTAAAATCTTTAAAAAGCCACTATTCTTAGTTCTAGACTACAAATTACTGATTTAACAATGATTTGATGAGGGAGTGGAGGAGTTCTTGTAACTCCATCAAGAAAAATACACCCTCCTATTGCAGGGCATACTTCTCTCCATGTATCTGAATTATTTAATCCATTATCATTGTTCTAAGGTAAATGCTTATGGCTTTTCTTTCTACACCATCCAGACTGAATGAACACTTCCTGTGTTCATGGATTCCTCAGATATTGCCTGGGTTGTCCATTTCTGCCTTAGAACTTGACTGATTCCTCTCATTAATACATTCTTTGGTGCATTTAGTTCAGATTTTTCTTTCTGGCTTTTTTAGAACATTTGACTTTGGCTATTTACAGGTTTGGCCACATAGCAGGATGTGAGGAAAGGGAAAATGGGGACAAATACCTGTGAGTGTCAGGCTGGGTGTCTGGTTCTCTCCCGCTTCTTGCCAATGGACCGAAACTTTACTCTTCAGTCACTGACAAAGAATAAGAGGTTATCTTCTGAAACAAAGTTCAGCCTCCTGAATCTGCAGGTTCACAGCAAAGTGAAGGCTCCCCTGGAAGTGTAAGCACCCATGTGACCTCAGAGGTTGTACATACTGTGCTCAGGTGTGAGGAGGTGGCTGACCAGACTTCCCCAGATTGTGGGAACATCCTGTGGTTCAAATGTACCTGCTGTGGCTTCCTCTCTGCCCACAGCTGTCCAAGCCACCAAAGGCACCCACTGGCCTGCTGACATCTACTTATTACACTCAGAGAATACTTGGTCTCTGACTTGATTAGGAGCTGCCTCAAGCCTTAATGGCTTGAAAATAAGGCTTTTAAGTGTGTGCTTTCTCCTTAAATTAAAATTTAAAAAGTATCTAAAACCCCCAAGAATTTTTGTTATGAACTGGTTTTTAAAAATGAAAAGGAACTTAGAGGAATAATAATTAGCATTAGAGCTGAGGACTTGTAAGGCAATAGGAGCTTGGTGTGGCTTGAAACTGCTTTATAAGCCCATGAGAAATGAGGTTTCTGACACAAACAGCAGAAAGCTTAAACTTACTGCTCTGTTTCAGCAAACAAAGCAGGACACAAACAATGTATTTTGCTTGGCTAATTGATATTATTCTGATAACTGTTTCCATGACCACCAGCTGTAAACTTCTCCCTGGCTTCTGCTCCTGCCACTCTTTAAGGATTAAAATAATCTCACATCTGAGCAGGTAGAACCTACCCAAAATTCTCTTTAGAAATTGTTACATCTTTAAAAAGAGACTATGCAGGTTTGTTGTCATACCAATCCTTATGCCTTTGGATCATCTCAATGACTAATAGCACCCATTATGACTTTTAAACTTGACAGATGTCAGCTTTGCATCATATTTAGAAGATAATCATGTGTAACTTATGCTGTAACTAAGTAAATTGCAGTAAACAAGCAGCAAAAGTCACTGTCAGTAAACAGAGCAGACAACAATTCTGAAACAAGGTCTGTGGGCTCCAAACTGGCTGCATTTCATTTTAATCTTTCGTAAGTAGCACAGAATAGACCTTTGTTAGCATGTCTCATACTTACTGTTATGGATCATTAATTATAGTTCTAAGAAAAATATATCATTCTGAATAGAATTGGCTGAATAATTCATTACACTTACACTTCTCTGCAAGTGTCATCAGCAAGTAGATCACTATCATCTTAGCTGTATTCATTATTTTAAATTATTTGCCAAATACCTCCTGCAGATAGTTCTTGATATGTGGCTATTTAGGAGCTGTCTGCTTGTTGCAACTATTTAAAATTTATACACTAGACACTTACAGCTTGATATTTGGTCAGAAATATACATCTGGTTCTTTGCCTGTGTAGGCAATTACCACCCTTGCAAAGTCACTCAGACGTTCTCGTGTGAACACAGACCTGAATGAATCAGAGTTTGTGCCACCAACCCTCAGTTCTGACCAGTAACTGTGTCCATCAGGCACAAGCTATGTGGTCCCTCCATGTGTCAAGGCTTTTATACTCTGTGGATATGCAAAAAGAGCACAGACTTTCTTGCCTGGAAAAGTGTCACAGAGCAGAGACAGATGGATGGGACAAAACAGGAACAGCATCATGGGGACAAGGGTTTGGGAGTTCATTTTCAGAGCTCAGAAAAGACGAGGAACTGGAGTGGTGGAATCCCATCTCCTCAAACATGAGGCAGAAAATGAAGTGACTGAAATAGAGACAAACTGTCAGCTGAAATGCCAGGACAAAATCCCTAGGAAAGAGATTTAGCCAGCTTGGCAAAAGCAGATGTGTTCCAGATGTGGATCCTTCAAAGACTCTTTGCTTATGCCGACAACATTCAAATATTGCAAGAGTTGTAAGTATTTGATGAGCCAGAATCTGGTAGCAGATGGTCCTCTATAAACCCATCTTCCACCACTGGAATTACTCTGAATTTACTACAGCACAAAGGAGATGGGAATGTTTCTGGATGGAGAACTTCTGCTCCTTGATGATCTGTAGGAAACCAGAATTCCTTAAATGTGTTTCTCAGAATTACTACAATTAAAATGGAGATCAATCTTCAACATGTATTTGAACACAGACCACACGTTCTGCTGCAGTTCAGTACTAGGCCTGTTCCCAGGCCAGATTAGGAAGAGTTTTTGGATCATCAATTCCCTGAAGCCAAGGTCTCAGAAGTCTAATCTCAGCTACAGGTAAGTGCAGCCCTGAACAAGCAACACGTGGGACCAGTTTGCTCATGTCCACTATTTCTCCTGCCCAGAAAGAAGATGGAAAAAAAGGTGAGAAGATGGAACTGGAGCAAAAGGACTGTGGAAAGGCAGTAGTGAAAGAAATAGAATCCCATGGTAAAAATAAGCCAAATTATCTTGACATGGCTCTGAATGTAGAGTGCTGTCTCATGTACAGCCTGTGGACTGCAGTGGGTTCGAGGTATCAGCCAGGCACAAGCTACTCTTGTAGCTGATGCCTTTTACTAGATGGACTTGTGAGCTTCTTGAAAGGAGCCACAAATAATTCCAGTGTTGTTATGGTTGAAAGAAACCTGCCCTGTACATCAAGTAAGGAATTTACACCTCTTGTGACAGAAGATCCAAACCACCATTGTACATCTATTAACAAGACCTTAGATTAAATTCAGCATGAGCCCCACTAGGAAAAATACTGATCTGTACAGATATTTTCTCAATGTTTTATTAGGTACGGAATTCTAAATGGGCTGTCATCCATGGAACTGCTTGTGCACCATTTGCCAGATGTTGTTTGTGTGTCCACAGCAATGTATTCATATTAAAATGAATGAAACTGTTTATTTTTGTGGCAGCAGAGCCTCCATGAGCATCCTGGCCTGATGCAGGCTTCCAGCAAGACACAGTGAAGCACACATTAACTGCAGATTTCACTTCTTCACTGACCTCCAGTACAAGTCAATTAGTGGCTTAATATTGCTCAGACATTCATTAAAACTTGAAGCAGGCAGAACTTCATCTGCTTGATTCTTGTTGTTTAAGAGTGTCCAGACAGAATATGTACAGTTGATGGGTTGTGACCACCTACTTTTGGAGGAAAACCACAGAGTTTTTCTGCAGTAAACAGTATGTTATTCTGATAAGAATTTATACTGAGACAAAATACAGAGATATTGTCCCAGGAGAATTACTCAGTGGCCAGGTTTTACTGTGGTCTTAGGGAGGTGCTACTTCTGTTACCACCTGCCTCATTTTATGTATTACATTTCGACAACTCCTCACTCTGTAGCCCTTTCTGTTGTCTTCCCCATTACCTGATGGCCTAGTAACACCACTCAGGTAGGAAAACTGTGTTTGGTGGCAAGGTAATAACAGTCAATAATTATGTTTCCTTTTAATAATTAAAATAGAAACAGTTCATTCTTTGATATTAATAAACTGTTACACGTTTAAACTGATTCAGGTCTGTTCAACCACAGTCATTTGTATTTCTGTAGCAGGTTTGAGAGATGCCCCAAAACTCCTGATGTGATACAGGGCTGCAGATTGAAATTTGTCAGAAGCTTAAGAGAATTCTCATCAGGGATTAGCCCAGGCACCATCTGCAACAATTATAAATCATCTCCATGGGAAAAGCCTGAAAAGTGCATTTAGGAATGTGCAAACTAAATCAGACTGGGCCAAATGCATCCCGTCTGCTCCTGAGCACCAACGCTCATCTCCGTGCCCACTCTGGCTGCTCAGCTCCTTCAGCTCTGCCAGCCTGGCCCTGCTGCTCCTCTCCCTTTGCCAGGCAGGCATTAAGTATTGATTTCCAGAGTACATCTTAAGAAATGCATGTGCTGGTCCATGCCCAGTTGCTGTGACTGCACACAGCTCATTAACTGCATGCCAGGTCTGATGTGTAGCTGCTGTGGTTTGTACAGACCAGTGGCACCATCCAAAGTTTCTGCACACTGACCCCACCTCAGCTCACAACTCCAGAGCAGAAGGGACCTTGTGCTTTTGGTCTCTTACAAAGAAAGAACAGAAACAGAAGGAAAAGGGTGAAAACTCTCACATGAACATACGGGGAAGAAACAGAGAGGTCTTCTGTAGAACTCAATAGAGCTATGATGATTTATACCCCCTGCAGATCGGGGCCTTGATGTACAAGCAGGCTGTGGAAGGGGGGCAGCTGGAGGGAATACAGCTGTGCCACAGCCACTCTGCTCCGGGGGTGCCTCCAGCATCCTGCAAAAGCAGGGGGCAACAGCTCCAGCTCTCACCCCAGTACTGAGTGTGGAGGTTGCTGGTGTATGCAGAACACAAGTCAATTATCAGATTCCAGGTTAAGTTTGCCTGACTGGCAATTAGAGGAAACCTTATCTTGATGTGTAAACTCAAATAATGTGTTAAGGGAGAGAGATGAAGGAAAGTAAACACGGAGCACAGAGACCACGGCTGGGGGTTTGTCTCCTCACACACAGAGCCCGCAGTCCACAACCTGTTCACTCACACAGCTCTAATTCCACAGCTAAAACCAGCACATGGAAAAGAGACTATAGAAAGCAACTGTATTGATGATGTATAGGGCTGTGGCTAACTAATATCAAGCACGGAGGGTCTTATCTTCAGGTGATTTGTTCGTGGCACTATCTTTACAGAATAGTAAAAAGTATGAAATACCTGTCATGATGGCACACAAATATCCCAGCCTGTCCCCTATAATGGATGACTGAAGATAAGTAACAGTGGGTAAGGAAAATTAATGGCTCAAGAAAAAATTAATAAGGTGCTTTCATGAGCTGAGGAAATGACTGTGGATCCTTCAGCTATGCAAACCCCACCTGAAGGCCTGTGTCTCCCATATGTTCAGCTATAGATTGAGGTTATTGCTCCATAAGCATTAATCATTTCACCCAGGAGAACACAAAGGATCCCTTATACCAGGGGAAAGGCCTGGCAGCCCAGCCCAGCAAGGCAGTAATTCTCTCCACCTGTTCTTATGCCTTTCCCTGATAAGACCATTTATCCCTAAAATTAGCCTGTTTTTTCCTTTCTCAATTAAATTCCAATACCATCTCCTCCAATATGTTATAGTTTAATAACTTTAATACTTAGGGACAATGAGACACAAATCCAAACTTCCACAGGCAAAGGAGTGCCCAACCAAGAGCTCCAACAGCCTGACTATGGCTCAGTCATGAGGGTCCCATAAGAGCAGTGGGCCAGTGCTGTGGTGGCTGTTCTCCCTTGCCAAGCTTTAAAGAATGCAACATTTTTCAGAGTATTTTGTGGTGACACTGATCGGATGTTCACTGAGGAAGTCATGTGTGTCAGGCCTCTGTGTGACACGGATGCAGAGGCACCTCATGGCAGGTCAGCACCACGTGCTCAGTCTCAGCAACACACTTTGATGTGCTGGATTATCCAAGATTTTGGGTGGCATGTAAGAAGCATTTTTGTGTCTCACAGAGGACTGTACGTGGAGTTAATTCCAGAGCTAAGAGAACTAGTTACAGAGTTAATTCCAGCAGAGCAGGTGCTTACCCAGGATGACAATATTAGCCTGAACCAATCCTGACTGGAAGAGCTGGCACTGGCACCAGATCATTAATTCATCCTTTTCTTCAGCACTTCGAAGGAGGGAGAGTATATCTGCCCACACCTGCCATGCCAAGCCAAGCCCTGCACCTTCTGCTGTTCCCCCAGGTGCAGTGAGCCCTGGTGGGCCACAGGGCACCCACCGTGGAGCAAACCCACCCCAGCTGTGCAGAGGGCTTTGTAACCAAACCCCATGCCCTGCCAGGATGCAACACAAAAGGTTCCTCCAGTGCTGCCTGAGCCCACGGCTCTGCTCCCACCAATCATCCCCTCCTCCATCATTTAATAAGCTTCAGGTTCTCCCTCCCCCAGCCCACAACCCCCTTCCCCAGACAGGCTGTGACAGCCGCAGAGAAGGAATAGTCCCCAGTGCATTGTTAAAGGCCCAACTCCCCAAGCCAAAGACAGGCTCAGTTAACATTAAAGCCTTTTCCCTTGTGAGCAACCTGAGCTGAGATTAAGGACTGAGCCCACACTGTCAACCTTAACCCTGATATGAGGCTGGTAACTAGGGCAACGGCATCTCACAAATAAACCCTTCCATGCTATTTTGTCTTCTGACACTGCAACACAAAATATGATAGGTAAGTGGATGGGTAAATAAAAACCCAACATCACCCACTCCTTTGGCTCATATTTTAGTCCTGGAGTTCGCTGAGAGCTAGGAATGGTTATTTATTAATGCTGATATTAATGCCAAACAGAGTCTTGTTCAGCCTCTGTGCGTGGCTCACAGCAGATGATAGCGGGCTCCTTTCTCGCCTGCACTCCAGCATAATTATTTACAGAAGGTAGCACAAAATGATCTTCCCAATATTAGACTCAAGCTGCTTGTCTGGTTTAGCTTGATCTTTATTTATAGACACTGAGTCTGGGAGCTTTTTGTATGCAGAGCAGGACATAGTGACCTACTGTGGCTTGCTTATATAATAGTTTCAAAGCAGACTTAGTGTAAATTGACCCTAATCTAATCGTGAATTGTGACACATTATAATTCCAAAAATAAATCACCATTTATCTCAGTCTATGCAACTCGTTTATTTCAGAACTGGAAATAACTAAAGACTGATAAATTTAAGGGTTATTTATTAATACCTTGAACCTCTTTTTCAGTCCCTCATTAGCTATGACCACTACAACAATTGACTAAGATGTTATTATACTACACAGCTGGGGAGAGCTCTGCAATAAACTTAGCTCAGCTCTAGAGTCAGTTTCCAAATGCAAATACTATATTGACAGAAAGCAAACTTAAAGACAAAATTTCCATGTGGTTTCAAACCTTAAAATTCACCCAGGCAAATTTGCAAGGAGACAGAAACCCAAGCACAGCTTTAAAAACACAAGAAGTGCTCTTTCCTCATCAGTATTTGAGCAAATTTACAGCTCCATCTCCACAAGCTCTTGAGCATGCAAGAACTTTCCATGGGCATCTTGATTGCACTTTTCAGTTGTACTCATGGAAGGGAATACAAAACAGGTATAAAGGTGGTCCGTAAAATTAATTTTCAAACCTGAATCAGTATTCACAGATATTTTTACAATATTTTCTTAACTTGCTGATGAATGGCATGTGCATGAAAACATGGAGACACATTTGGAGTGGTTTCTAGTAACTTGGAGCAATAATTTTCTGCCACAAAACTGATACAAAAGGGTCTTAGTATCAATAGAAAACAGGTTCATCACATTCTTCCTTTATATCAGTATTAACTAATTAATCAGCTGAACTGATTATGCATGCTATTCAAATCTGGCCTTTGTGAAATGCCATAGCTCGGGCTCAGAGCAATTTCTTACATGGTAATAGTTCTATTAATTTACAGTAATTATTTGCATGATAAAAAAGGCTCCAGCCCCACAGACTGGCCCAGTGTGAGCAGCTCAGTTTTGTCTGGCCCTGGTGGGCTGAGGCCCCGGCCAGATCAGATGGCGCAGGGGGGAAGTCATTGACATTCATCTTTGCTATCAGGGACTAGCACACAGCTGGCTTTGGCATGGCACTGCAGCCCTAAGTGTGCACACCCTCCAGTGCAGCTCTTTGGGTCCACACTGGCAGTCCTGGCATCATGCAGCCCATAAAGCACTTGTGAATCATCAGGAGCCACTTCCTGAGATCCTTGTCCATTCCACGACATATCAAGTTATTCATCCTTTGTTTGCTGAGCAGAATAGAGCCTCCTGCTTACTCACAGTATTTAGAATACTTCACATTGATGTGCATGGGGAGGCAACGACCTTTCCTACTGCTGCTATTGCTCCTGAAAAGTAATAGTTTATTTTAAACTGTGTTGCTCCAACACCTTGATCAAATGACCATTTGTGTCTTTTTCATTTGTGCATCAGGTAGTGGATTCTTGTAAGAAAACTCCTGATCCAGGCCTTCAGAACGGGCACGGTGCTCATTTTCTGTGCAGGTCTGTGTGAACTAATGACAAAATGCAGCACCATTTGGAAGGGTATTTCCTTCAGATTTCCTGGCAGCTTGGTTGGGTAAAAATACCTCTCTGGACACTGGCAGTGTGTTATCACGTGGAGATTCAGCATCTGATCCCGCTGAGATGCCCCCAGAAAGCTCCAAAACAGAGTTCCTTACAGGCCTTCCAAAGCATTACCTAAGTTGCATTTTTTCTGACACAGACTCAGGGGAGTTTGCTTGTTTAAATAAGGTTTCACTGACAACATTGGGGAAAGAAAAAGGTCTCGTTTTTGCCATGGTGGTTTTCACCATTCCCTTTGAGTTCTCCATAGAGTCTTGTTCTTTCCCAGAGTAAGTGGAGGAAGAGATCTCATGGAGGGAAGGTTGAAGGTGAGAGGATGACAGCTTCTCCCAAGGGAGGTCTCAACCGTGCTGCAGGGCACCAGCTTTGTCTCTGCAGCTGCTCCCTCCCTCTAATACAACCTTAAAGCCATGTCCCAAATCCCACTCAATGCTCCCGGCCCCAGATACGGGATATTTAACACCCTTTATCTCCTATTTCAGCCTTCCCACATCACACAAAGGCTCTGGCATTGTGATGATGCTCTTGCCTTCACACCTGACACAGAGAGAAGAAACTCAGGGTGAGGGTAAGTCCTTGCTGCATTCCTGTTTCCACATTTACAGTCCAGGAGGAAAACACTTAGAAGCGAGGCTCCAGGCCAGTACTTTAAAACAGAATTCTTATTGCATCAGTTTCATTCCCATTAATGTATATTCACAGGCACCAGTATTTCATTTTTCCTTCAGAAATAATCCTTCTAAAGACACTTGTATTTGCAAGTAGGCAATATTTTTGGCACACTAAATGTACTGTGGAGGAAAGACTCCATTGTCTGCTGCTGTATCTGGGAGTGAATAAGGGGTGGTAGGAATAGGTTGCTCTGGCTCCAGAAGAGATTGGATTACCTATGTTTGGCATAATGGAAATAGAAGTGAAAATGGGTGCCTACTTCTTTTGGATACTAAAATTAAGTCTTCCTTTAATTGAAGTACCTTTTCTCTGAAGAAATATTTTTGTTCTTTACATATAATTGCATATAATTTACATATATTTACACATAATGCAAAATACCTAATTGAATGTGTACAAATGAGCTTCAAATAGTTTGTTTTGATACTGTTCTGCCTTGCTATTTACTATCACCATCTAGCATTTTTAACTGAGTTGAAAAAATAGTAAGAAAAAATATAATCAATCCTAAAATATAGCTCCAAAGAGATTTTTCAAACTACCCAAGAACAATACAAGGATAAATTTGAATATTGAGGGGGAAATACATGTGAATCCTCAGGAATAGTTGTGCCTTGATAGCATCTCAGTCTTTAGAATGGCTGAGGAGCAGTTGTTACCCACAGGCAGGTAACCAGGTGGTGAGAACATGGCAAAACTCTCTGAGGTAAAGAAGAGCAGTTCAGCATTGCAGGCATTTACCAAAAAAACCCAGAAATCAGACAACCAGAGACTCACACAAACAAATGGTAGTAGACTTCAAACCCCACCAGAACAAATCAGGTGATCACAGCCTGCAGGACTGTACAGATGCAGGAATGAAGCTTTCCAGAGGCACAATCACTGAGGGGGTCTGAAATAGCACCTTTTAAAGGTCAGGCTTAAAGGCTATTTAAAACTGGAACCCTACTGAGTACTTAAAATTCTCTCTGACATAAGTTTTCTGACACAGATTGTTGGGGAGTTTCTGCACTGACTCTCCAGCTCCATGATGAAATTAGGGCTCCAAGATTAGCAACATGCCAAGAACATCTGTACCCAACTCAAGCTGTCTGTGATATTATGACTCTCAGATACTGTGATCTCCCAAAGAGATATTCTTCACTGAGAATACACTTTTATTTCAAAACCAAAATTCAGGAGGCAAAAGTTCTCTCTCCTTTCTATCTTGATTCTAAGATTTGAAGTCATGGCTTACCCATTAGCACCTGAAGTCAAGAAATCAGCATCTCTAAGGACACCAGAGAGGCCCCAACACACCAGACATTTCAATACTTTTCTCCAGTGACACTGCCTGGGTGGTTTCTTTATGAAAGGCCACACATAATTGCCAATTTGGTTCCATAAATGCTTTGCATCTAGTATTTTCTCTAGTCTTGTTAACATCTCTCATGATGTTAACATTGCCTGGATGATCAACATCTTTGGGACACAGTCTACATCCCATCTCGTAGTTTCCCATGCCATTCAGGGAAAGCGTACCAGGAGCTCCTGCTTGATTAAATCCCTGGGTACAGGTATAACTCATGCATTTATTAAAGAAATACATCTGAAATACCTCATATCTACCCCCCATCGTCTTGGGGTTTTCAGGCAATACACCTGGACCTGCCTTGCCAAAATGCAGTTATATTAGCCATTAAAAAATAAAACAAGGGAAAGAGAACCCATGAGGGAGCTGAACTAGGTAGTGAAACAACCTCCACTTCCAAGGGAAATACCTTTATTTTAATTACCAGACCTCTGGTTAAAGGAAAGTTTAGATTTCTTGGGAGGACTTGCAATCTGACCCTGCCAGTCAGCAGAGTCTGCTCTGTGCCCCATAAATTGCTTTGCAGGCTGAAAGTGCCTCAGACAAGAAGAGGACGTGGCTTCCTCACCCACCTCGTGCTGCAGAAGGACAGGGGCCAGTTATTGGAGGAACTCAGGCACCCCTGGCTTGTAGAGAGCACCATATTGCAGCCAGTCCATGGAACAGATCCTCCCCACCTTTCCAAGAGAATCGGGACCCCAAGTTTTACTCTTCTTTATTAGGGGTTTGCCTCTTAATTACTCAGAATTTTCTAAGCAAGGCATGTTGGCTGTGCAGCTGAGAGCCATCACTTTGTGACAAAAACCCTCTCCCCACAACCACCAGAAACACCAAATGGATGCCCTGAAAGCCCAAGGAGTAGGACCCCCAGCAGCTCCAGTGAGCTGGGACAGCCAAGCTGAGGAGCAGTAATATGTTTGTGAATAACTACGCTTCCCTCCAGTTTGCCTTTGGCATGAGTTTTCTTCCCTGCAGGGCTTCATGTGGGAACCAATTCAGTTCCTCTGAGTAGATTTCAAATGTCATTTTCAGGAGAGAAAAATAATTTGTGTTGTACATTTTCTCAAGCTTCATAAGCATTACTAGCTCAGTATAACATTAGTCATATCCTTACAGTCCAGCAGTGCTATAATCTCTGCTTTACTATGCAAACACTATCACTCATGCTTAGACTTTAACTAACTCTTTTCTCAATGCACTCAGCCTGTTAGAAATCTTGCTTGACAGCTCTTAGATATCTACACAGTATATTTTCAAACCCTCAGCACCAAAACTGAAGCATATACAATCTCTCATGATGTTGAACTTATCCAATTGAAGGACTGAGTTTAGACTTCAATTATTTATGAACTATTAGTTCCCCAAGCTAATCAAATACTTTTCACCTAAACAGTAGAGTAGCTTTTACCATGTAAGACAGTGCAACACTTTATAATCCTGCCTGACAATCTGCTGCCATAGGCAGGGACAAATTGCTGGGCACGTGCCATTTGGATTTAAAAATGATAATGGACAATCTGAAGATAGACATGAATCTTCCAGACATGTTACACCACACAGAAAACAAGCAGTGACAAAAATATTTAGACACAAGAAATATCTGGCTTTCAAAACCAATGTAAGGCAAATACCATCAAGAGCCATTATTCCAAGAGAATAGTTTCTATGGAGGGAGCTGTTGTTGAAATAAACTATTGTGTAGTGTTTAGTGTCGTCCCCAAGAAAATTCACAGATGTATTTACTTGGAGGACAATGTAACTTGTCACAGCATTGCCATGCACTGTAAGAATCACAACCCAAACCCCATCAGAATCAGGAGATGAACTCAGAAATTTGGTGGGTGTCCTTCTTTGGCCTTCCCCTCCTCTGCTCCTGCCATTCACATTGGCTGGGTATTTCACAGGCATCTCCATTTCCTCTCCAGGTGGACTTTGATCTCGTGCTCACCTGGTTTGGTTGCTGTGTACCTTAATATCTCCACTTTCCTTCACCTTGACTACAAATTACAAGCTACATTTGGATTCCCAATTTATGCTCAGTTTCTCCAACTATTAAACATGGTTTGATCAGAGATAGTATCTTAGTCTTGTTCACCTAGTAATAATATTTTGATATGAGTTAGTGAATTACGAAAATGATATATGACTAGTTTAGTTTTGTTGTGTGGTTCTAGATTATTTCTTTATAGACACCGGTCTTATTTAAAGCTTTTTTATCCAGCTATAGATCTGTTTTCTGAATTAAAAGCTAAGATTTTTCTGTAAAGGATGAGCTTCCACAAATATCAGTATTTCATCATTCATGATAAAAGTGTGAAAGCTGGTAGTACTGTAAAGCCAAAGATAGAAGACTCTGGCCTAATTCTAACAACACACAAAAATGGTTTTCACATTAAGCCATCGATTTTTTTTTTTATTTATTCTTGACTTTGAGTTTTTTGAGGTTGCTTATCTGTTAGTTCACAGAAGTGTTACCCTGAACATCACAATGCGTAGTATCACCGGTCCCTGGTAAGAATTTGTCTTTTTTCTCAGTAAGATATTTATCCACTCTGTCTATGCTGATTTTTTTTTAGAAAACATTATTTTCATGGCCTGATAAGCTCAGCTATTTGCCTCGATGAAGCATTAACTACTTTTTACATGAGCAAGTATGGGTAATTATGACCTCACTTTCAAA
Source organism: Formicarius rufipectus (assembly GCA_013399695.1). Taxonomy (NCBI): domain Eukaryota; kingdom Metazoa; phylum Chordata; class Aves; order Passeriformes; family Formicariidae; genus Formicarius; species Formicarius rufipectus. The sequence goes on along the minus strand of VXAU01001886.1, from coordinate 2,737,567 downwards.
TATATGCAGGTGGCTTTGCACAAAACTCTCAATTTCCTTTCTGGATCATTTTATAGAGAATAAAGATACATATTCACAAGGTTAGATTTAGGGAAAAAAAACACCAATATAAACAAAACAAGAACCACCAAAAAAAACCCAAAACAAAACAAAAAACACAAAAAACAAACAAACCCAAACAAACAAAAACCAACCAACCAACCAAACCAAACAAACACAAAAAAACCCCACCAACCAAACACTGCAATCCACAGAAAACAGCCCCTCAGGATCACTGGACTGTGAAACCTACTGCACATTTCACCCACAAAATTCTTGTCTCCTGACATGTCTATCATAGCTCTTCATTCTGAGTCTGACCTGCACAGGCCTAAGCATCTGTATGTTCAGGTCCTCATCCTACCTGTGCCCAGGCACATTCCTAAGGGCAGAGCAAGATAAAAGAGCTTTGTGAGGCAAGCTCTGGTGGATTTAGGAATGGCAGTTTAAAACATTAGTGTTCCTGGGGCTCTGTCTCATCCTTCTGCCAGAGGTTAATGTCAGTCTAATGGGATGGAGTTATGCTTGAGATGGAACCGTTTATTGCCCAGAGGGTTCCTGTAACCACTGAGGATGTTGTGTGGCTACCTGGAGAGGTGTGGGTGGGACAGCAGGAGTGACAGGTTTTGAAACGTTGGCAGTGAATCCACCAGAGCTTTAAATTGTATCTCTACCCACCTCTGAAGTCAGCCATGCAATTTCAGGTCATACTGGTAAATCCAGGAAATGTAACTCCAGGATGTAACTTAGGACTGGCATTTTATTTTTATGTCATCTAATTACATTTCAAAGTACTACATTTTTCTTTACCTTCAGGATTTTCTACCTCTAAGTCATTGTTTTGCATTACTAAACTTCAGCCTGATCCAAATGTCATTCCATAGAACCACTGTACTCATACATGGGAAATTCTTTAGATTTATTTAATGCCAGAATTGTTGGGCCAGACTATGAAGTTATTCCATTAAGAAAAAATCCATCTTGGGAAAATGAACATCTAAAAATGAGATGTAAAGCCTAAATGCAAGGATTTGGGTTACATGTTGGCACTCTGCTTCGTAGTAAGAATCTATTTATATTTGCTGTGCTCACCAGGGGAATTGGAAACACATTTGCAAATTAAAGTCTGAGTCAGAACAGTCTCTCGCTCGAGTAAAAAACAAAAACAACAACAATGACACAGAGCCAGAGTAAAATAGCTTAATTTGTGCCTACAGGGAACATGTTTTTCCTCTAGCTTATACCCCTAGAATTTATCCCATGAAACCCTCTGCTTATGGGTGACTCATTTCAGGCACAGCCACTGGTTATTCTCACATGTCTGGTGTTACACACAGCAGGTCACCAAGTGCTGCTGCCCTCCTGCTCCGTGACACGTGGAACACAGCCCTGCCCCAGCTGCCATCCTGGCCAATGCCAGAGATCATGGAGTCATGGAATAGCTCAGACTGGAAGGGAATCAAAAGGATCAACACTGAGACCTCCAGCGCCGAACCCACACGTTTCCATAAACATGGTCTTTAAGCAAGGCAGCTCCTCAGAGCGTAACATCGGTGGGACACTCCTACCACAGGGGATGCAGCCAAGCTGGAGGCACAATAAGCAAACCCACCCTGTCCTGAGTGTGTGTGGAGACCAGGGCACCCTCCTGAGAGGTGGTAGCAGCTGAGGACATTCACTCTGGTGGAGGATGAATCCTCTTCATTGGAGGATGTGGGAGTGATGCTGCTTGATTGAACTGATTCCCTGCATTTTTTGGTGCTTTTCTTGCCCATGGTATCCTGTAGAATCACAGAATCATCAAGGTTGGAAAAGACCTCCAAGATCATCAAGTGTAACCTTCAAATGAAGGCTGACCTACTGAAAATGTGGGCCTATTTGTGCAACGGGGCAGGATTCCTGGATATTATATTGTTATGTGATATTCATTTAAGTCTTAGAATACAAAGCAATATGAAAAAACATTTCTTAATTAAAAAGTACATGGAAATAATTTTCCCTAAAGTGCTACTGACTGATTTTGAAGCACACTTGACCCCTATTAAAAAGAGATACGTGCATTTGTAACCACTGAGTGCAGCAGGATCAGCAGTATTACACAGGGAGACCTGTCTCTGCCCAAAACCAGAGAAGACAAAAAACTAAGTGTTTGTCTCAGGCAAGGTTTTAAACAGGAAGGCATGATCACATTTTGGGCCATGAAACCCAAAACTACTGAGCTGAAGGGTAAGTAGAAAGCCCGATTAGAAGCCAAAGGAAGGGTCAGGAAGCCAGAGTGCATGTACAACACAAAGGATTTGCAGAAGAGATCAAAGACAGGCAGCAAAGCCCCAGCAGGCTGGTCAGAGGAGGAATCAGCAGCAAAACACAGACTTAAAGCTCCAGCCAAGGGACACATTGAACTGCCAAGAGCAACTGGAGCGATTTCCACATCTGACTGCTGGGTGGGGGAAACCACCAGGAGCCCCACAAGCTCCTGCTCAGCTGGGCAGGCTCTCCTGGCTCTGCACCCCCTGAGCCCTCCTGAAGCCCATGGCACAGCCTGGTTGTCCTGTCCCTGTGCACAGCTGCCCTGGGAGTGCACATAGATGGGTTGCAGAGGGGTTTTAGCCCTTTTTTGGAACACTGCTCCCAGAATAAACATATCTCCATAAGAGCATGAATGAAACACATCAGTGGATCAACAACACAAGGCATTTTTCCCCACATGGAGTTTCCCACTGCTTTTTTCATCTGCTGTTATTTTCTTTTTGAATTACACAAGAGCCACTCTTTCTAGTAATTGTTCTATTGCTTATAGTCTGCCAGGGAAGATCTGCTGGTGCTCTGCAAAAATTATCCTTAGCAAAAGAAATAACAAATATGTCAACTGAACCTGTCTCTCTTTCTAATGATTTTATCATTATCCTTCTTTGGATATGGACCAACTTTCTATAAAAGGTGATATCCTATACACTAGAACTAATAGTAAATAATCTGATTTTAACTTGCAGATGTGCTTATCAGCCAAGAAGATTGACTATTGCCCACATTATTGATTAGAGAAAACATATCAATGCACATCGACCCTACATTGCCAGTGGAACCCCTTAAAACTAATGACTTTCAATTACTCAATGCAGAAGTGGCAGATGTGACAATTGTTTTTACAGATATTGATTCCAAAGATCACAGGAGTGATGCTGTTTGAATTTATGGGGCACTAAACTTTGCCTTTCAAATAGCAAATGTACCTTTTGATCACTGATAGAGTTTGTTTGGGGTTTAATCTCAGTCAATAATGGGGTGAATTTCTCTGTTCCAGAGTACTGATTGGTAGACATCTCCAAAGGAATCTCTCTAGGAGCTCCACCTAATGACTGACAACATATTTGTCTACAAAATGAGGAAAGTACCAAAGTCTGCAGTGTTGTGCCCCTTCCCTAACAAGCTGATAATTGTTTATTAATTGCACAAGGTTTGCACAGCATTAAAAAGTCTATAAAAGCCACTGATGGCAAAAGCCATAGTAGCCTATAGCATTTTACTGGGCACTGAAATCGGAGGATTTTGTGGGTATTAATTACAATTGCAGCCTCCAAGAGTTTACATTTCCGTTCTCACTGTCTTTTGCCTATTTTCTTCAAAGTGTGAAAAGAGGTGTGAGTAAACTGATCAAAGAATTGTCTTCTTCTTCTGTTAATTTATACAGATCTTTGCATTTTTATGCTCTCAGATTTTTACACGTTATTGTTGTACTGTGTCTTATAAAAATATAACATGTTAATAAAAGGAAGAATTGATCTAATGAAATGATGTTATTGAATAACTCTTGCAAATATTCTAGAGAGAAGACTCTGTAACCTTGGGTATAAGTGCATGTGCACATAAAAACACACATTCACATACACAGTCATGTTGTATATAAATGAAAACAGTAATATGATGCACTTACTCACTTGTTTAATCCTTCCCAGGTTTACAGAATAACATGAATAGCAGCCTCATTCTTTAATGCTCCAGAAGTTGCCAAACTGCAATTAAACATGTTCTAAAGCTCCACACTCACAACCAGTACACACTGGGGTTTGGATTCCTGTGATTCCGAGCCTGATATGTCATCAAGAGAATTGACCCACGTCTGCATGTGTCTCATTAAGGCTGCCCAGATATGTCATTTCCAATTTTTCATGTTGACCCTCCCATCTTCCTTTCTTAGCTAAAGTGTTCAGCCATCTCCATCCTGCCAGAAGAATTCTAAGCATACAGATGATCCTCAGCTCTTCTCCTGACCCTCTGCAATGCTTAAAAGAGTAAATGCTAAGGAATACTTTAACACTATAAGGGCTAATCATCCCTTTCATAACCTCCTTTACTGTTTGGCATTAAATGTTCACTACTTTAAGATGAAAGTGACTGTTGTTAATGACAGAAATAAAGTGGTTTTATATGTGTGCATTTATAAGTATATCTTACTCAAAAAACGTGCAACAACTGGTGGGTATTCTCTAATGAGTCAGAGGATTAACACTAAATCAGCAGCCCCCCTGTGTGTGACTGTGTGCTCTGCACAGCTAAATCCATAAACTCTCACTGTGTTCTCACCCAGCTCATAGGAGACTGAGGAGATGCAAAGAACTCAAATCTGCCTTACGGACCCACTGCTGCTTGATGTGTTTTCCAGAGAGAGGGGCAGTTCCCGAGCATTTGTGTAAGGTGGAATGTGCTTCTTAACCCACAGATAAGTTAGAGGAGCAGTCTCTTAGTGCCATGTGAGGACAAGGCCAGAGGGGTGTGTGTCATCACTGAAACGTGGTTATTGAGTTGGGCTCTACTCAGGATGGCTTGAACAGACAGGAAGGGTGACGAGCCCTGCATCTCCTTATACCTCTTCTTGACTGGTTGCTGCTCTTCCAAACATTGGGATTTGGAAAGCTGCTTCTGAGGGCTTCTCTGGTAAAGGACATTTCAATTTAATACTGTATTACCTGTAAACTACAATTTGCAGGCCAAATTCAGCTCTCATTTGTCCTTGTAATGTCTGCAGTCCAAGAACAGTGTCACAGATTATGATAATCACCTTTTAAATTAATCAGATGTAGTCTGCCAGGGCAAATTCTTAAGGAGCCTTATGGAAAGGGGACATCTTTCCATATGAATACCATATAATACCCACATAAAATGTCCTGCCCAGGAAAAGACTAGAAGTGGGACAGTGGCTCAGTGAGTCCCTTCTGAAGGTACCCAGAGCTCCCCTCACCACTCCCACTGTTCAGTGCCACAGTCCCTCACTGGAGACAACAGCTGGCTCTGAAGTGACAGATGAACCAGATGTGGTGGGGTTTATGCAGAAGCAGAGGCAGTTGTATGCACAAAGTCCTGATCCAGTCGGGTGGAAATGTGCTGGCCAAGATGCTTCGAAGTGTGGATGTGCAAGTGCCATTGATGTCAACGGGACTGTGCCCATATTTGCCTCCTAAGCACATGGTTAAGAGCTCTACAAGTCTGACACGAGACTGCTCAGCACCTTCCACTGCTTCCACTCCAGCTGAAATCCAAGTAAAAGGGAAAACATTCTCCTTCACTCTCATCCTCATCTGTTGTCACAGAAGTGCACTTGGGAAATAAAAACCCTTTAACTGCCTGTGAGAAAATCTCCTCAGTGCAGCCAGTGCATCCCACACTTTTGCTGTAATGTGCATGGGATCTTCTACAAACTTCAGAGTAGGAGGCAAAGGGTAAGAGGAAAAACTACTCCTTCAAAACATGCTGCTGAGGCACTTCATCGTGCTGCTTTATTCAGATTGGAATAGTCATCACCCCAGTATCTGCGAGCCTAATTATTGTTCCTGAAAAGTAAAGCAAGTGCTAACAACATGAGATTTGTCTGCCAGTTCAAACTTTTTCCGGAGGGCACTCAATGCCTTTGTCAGAAACAACTGGGAGTGTGGTTTCACATCACATATGGGCCCAGAAGGGCTACTTTATAGATATCTAAAGGAAACTGAAGCCTTTGGTGGAGATACTTTCAAGTCTGAGCATGAAGAGCTCTTTCCCTGCCAACAAATGCCTCTTCTACAGACAATCAACCATTTCCTCTACCCCTATTCAGGAGAGGGGTTGACTTCAGAAAGTACATGGCTTTCAGAAGACACAGCCTACAACTGCCACTGCTCCTGCAATGATGCTCTTTCTTAACCCAACACTCAGGGATGTAGGTAAAGCATCCTCAGTGTTCTGCCTGAAGCAGCTTGGAGCTCAGTGTCAGCTAATTGAGTTCTTAGTGCTAAGGGGCTCCATAGCTGGAGTGCTACTGGGATATGAGCAACTAGTCAGCATTAATTTGGGTATTTCCCAGTATAGATTTATCCACAATGTGATTTTAAGAGAGCAGCTCTAAGCTATACTACTCAGTAAAATTTCAAACCAGATGTAAACCTTTACTTGCCAAAGTTGGCACTTGTGTCTTTTGCCACACTTTGGCTACATCCCTTATGGCTGCTTAGAATCCTTTGAATGGGAGAGAAATTTGTGGTAATGAAGATTCACAGCTTGGGAGAGGAAGGGAATATCTATCACTGATGAAGCTCTGTATTATTATTTTACTTACAACTTATATGATTCTGGTCTAGGTTCCTTCTCTTTGACACACTCAGATGTGTTTCTGGTTAAAGGATTATTATGAAGACAAGTCATTTTTAGCTTTCCTACAGGAGTGCTGCAATTCCCTACCAGTCATCTTTTTAGGAACACATCTTCATAACCCTTTCTGTGTGCCTTGATTGATCATCAATCCAGCTATATCACAGACCTCTACCTTAAAATCTTTTGGTCTTGTAGGCAATGGCAGACACTACTCTGCCCCTAATGTTTTCTTATGCTAATTACAAGTGATATGAAGTTCATGTCACCAAGTTGCAGGTTAAAATCTCTCAGCAAAAGCCTGTGTGATAAAGCCAAGTATTTCTTCTGGTAAATACGAAGCCAGGTACCAAGCGCAGCACTGGAAACTCATTCCTAGCAATCCTATCAAAGGAAAAAATGCTGAAGGAACTCATCAGCAAAAAATTCTCAGGCCCGGACATTCATTTACAACAATAGCACCTTTCAACCTACAATACTGTAAGAGAATATTGAGTTGGGCATAAACATAATATAAATTCTATTCCTCCAAAGCTCCATTCCTGCCAGCATGGTATAAAGGTGACTGGGCAGTCAAGTCAGTTTCCTTATAACATTATGTCAGGTTATATTCCATTTCAAAACGATGTTTAAACATAAGAACTGATCTGCCCTGAACTTCTAATTTGCAGCCCATTGTCCTTGTCCTCCAAGAGCAACAATGAAAAACTGCTGTCAGCATCCCACTCCTGGATACAGAATAATCACATCAGGCAAGTGGAGAACTCAATGACAGTCTGACCCACAACCTGCACTTGCTTGAGAGTCGACTTCTCTTGCCTTCATGTAGGAACAAGGATCAGTCTCATGAGCGCTGGGTGAGGAATGTGAACTCACTGGCAGCTCCTGCCTGCCTGGGTTTATTTCAATGATAAAAATAAATTTCTTTTTGAGCTATGACCAGCTCAATCTGCACTTAGGATTACATTCTCAGCTGGTGTGTATCTGTGTAGTAACACAGCACTGTCTCCCACTATTTCTGCTCTCAGAGACTCCTCCAGGCATTGCTCTGATCCTGGTCTGGAGGACCTCGCACAGAGTGCCAGAAAGAAAATGCAAAATCTTGAGAAAGAACATATCCTTCTAATAAATGATCCCTTTTCACTGCAAATTCCACAAAGGCTTGTTTATCTTTAGAGTTTGTCATCCCAGAACAACATTTCTCCCGGCTTCTGTTGTCAGAAAATTACTTTGGGGAGGGGCTGTCAACACGTTAGTTTTCCATCTAGCACTGTTTCCTGGCCTCAACTTCTCCCCTGATGATCACACAGCCAAGTCTTTTCACACACAGAGATGATGTTGGGAGTTTCTGCAGCAGCAGTAGTGAGAACTCCAGTGCTACCTACATATACTCACCAACAACTGAAGAATCAAGAGCCTGACAAAACTAGTGGGGAGCTCCAGTGACTCACCCTAAAGGGATATGAGAATTTATAACACCTCCCACACCTCTCCCCTTCCCCAGGGGTTACTGCCACTATATCCACGTCAGCAGAAGCAAATAGTGACTTTCTAGGGACTAACTACCAAAATTAGTACACTGGTCTTAAGCAAAGCAGGCGGTAAAGAAGATATTTTTAGGCACTCTCACTAGCACAGTTGGACAGAGCTTCTCAGGAGCAGTTTTGGGTCAGCCAAATTAATTAATCTCCATCAGAATTGGAGCAGGGCACTGAAATGGGCACTTCCAACTCTTCAAACAGAGCCACTGAATCGTCAACAGCAGTGGATAAACAATTGTCTCTTTTGTGATTCAGTGAAGAGACAGCCACCAGAGACAGCCCCACAATGGATTTTGTGCTGCTCTTTCAGCCTCCCCTAATCCCAGGCCGGCCTGTTGATTCAGCCCTAACTCCGGAGCAGGAGCACCACCCTCTGTGAGCCTTCCTGGCAGGTCTCCTCGAGTTCCCCATCACACAACTGCACTTTTACTACAGATGGAGACTCTCCCTCCCTCTCACTCTGTTTTCTTACTGCTTTGGACACCACAGCAATGTTAAGCAATATTAATGGTATTTATGCAACCTCTAATGCAGTTCAGTTCCACAGAACATCATGTGTCATTCAATCCTGTAATTTTGCAGATTCTCCAGACTAAATCTGACCTTAACTGGTTTAACACAACCAATTCAGAACTAAACCAAAATATTGAACTTGAGGTTGAATGTGTGGTTGAAGGATCATTTTTCTTTCCCAAACTGACGCTTGAATTAAACCAGAGATATTCATTTATAAGGTCATCCTGAATGGTAGAACTGAGAAGGAGATTTTCTTCTTTCATTCTGATATATCAAATGGAGATGGAAAAATTCCTGAAATGCTTTGGCTTTGGCAGTACATCTAATCTGTCCTCAGATGAGCCTGCATGCATAATTGAAACTATAGCAGCAATACTGCTACTGAGGCTAATATTATACTTGCCTTCAAGATGGTCTGCAGTGAGAGGAGAGTGTGAATTTAACATGAGTTATCCAAACTGAATTACATACATGTAAACTACCATCAGATGAGAATCTTCACTCACAGATATTTGCTATTACAAACATCAATATTTCTGTACATTTCTAATACAAGCCCACACATTTCTGGATGTTAAATGAAGAAATGTCTCAGGGACTTTCTCCTTGCCTCTGTGTCTGGACAACACTGTGCAAACACAGCAAAAGTTCCATCAACTTTGGTAACATCAATACATCACCCTTGACTCGTATTCGGTGTGATGTTCATTAAAGTTCATTCCAATTTAGTAAAAGGGTCTCTAAATAAAAGAATGTGTAGTTGACTTCAGGCAGGCCTGAATCAGACACTACAATTTCTGAGTTGTCTACTAAATCAATAATATCTGGATCAAAACCATCTCTCTTTCAGCCTCATAATTACAGAATAAGATGCTTCATTGTACAGTTATTGTGGATTAAATTGATTCCACATACTTCTAAAGAATGGTGTTTTCAGGGCCCCCATCTGTTCCATTTTCCTTGTCACGTTCTCCTGTCAGCTAAATTGTCAACCTTTCACTCCTTACTTGGGCAAGTCCTGAAAATGTAGGCTCATCAATTCCAGAGCATAACTAAGGCAGACATCTCCTATTGCAACTCAAATGGCCACGACACACCGGTGGTGAAACAAGGTCGAGAGGAGATTTCAGCAAAGGAAGAGGCCAGATCAAAAAGCAACACACCTCTCCTGATCCATAATCAGATATATGTGTTCATAATCAAGAAATAAATTTAAAAAAAAATAAAAAGAAACTCTGAAAGGGAAAAAAAAAAGGGAGGGGGGGGAAATATAACTGCACATGTTGATGATGCCCCGGGATATTTTAACTTGCTGCCAAGATATGCTGGGTTTTGTGAAGCTATTGTGCTTATTCTTGTTGTTCAATAAAAAATAATTAGTTGCCATGGTAACTGCCACATCATGTCATGCTTATGTTGTTTCTGGGATAAAGAGCACCTTCTTAAAAAAAAAGAGTCATCACTTTGTGGTAAAATGCTTTTGCTTTTTGTCATATCTATGAGAAACAGTTTCACTCTATTTTAAACTTCCTGTATGGAGATGCCACCATATGGTCAGACAACGTTCTTTTCCCCTTCCATAGTGGAATAAACCATTTTATCTTCATTAGGGAATCAAGTGACAGTTTTGATACCAGAGGATGCAAAATATTTGCCACAATTTTTAATTTTTTTTATATTTGAGATGTAGCTTTTCAATGCAATCAAAACGATCAAAGAACTGCCTTGATGCACACCTTGGCAACCCCATTCATAGAATAAGGTGGATATTGACTGAACTTGTATTTGATATGATTCTCTCTTTTCTAGAGAAAGCAGTAACAGATTGTGCACAGATTTGTGGCTGCTCAAGAACATGCAAAAGCTTTGTTAGCAGTGCAGGTGAAAACAAGCAAGAAGATCTGTGTGGTTTGACTGTGACTGGTCCAGCAACATGACAAAATACACCCTTCCTGCATCTCCTTCATCTCTCCTTTCCCCATGCCAGAACAGGTTGATGTCCTCCAAGCTTCTCCAGCACCTTGCAAATCCCCCCTGAGGGCAGGTAGCTTGGAGTAAAGCAGATCAGAGCTCACCTGTCCCAGCAGCCACCACGCTCCTTATCACTTTTTCTTCCCATGAAATGTGGTGGTTGTTTTGTTCTTGGGTTGGTTTTCCTTATTAAGTATATCAAGATAGCTGGAAGCTGTGGGGATGATGACGCTTCCCAGAGAAGCACTCAGGCTTTTTATACTGGATAATATCAGACAACCTGAGTGTCAGAGCTTGGTTCCACTTCTTTTAGATTAAAGGGGGTTTAGTATTAACACACCAGGTAAGACCTGCATATTTCTGGGATCTTGTTCTTGCAGCAAGAAAATAAATTAAAAATCTAACAAAAAGAAAGAGAACAACATCTAAAAAGGAAAACAAACAAACAAACAAAAAATCCAAACAACAAACATTCCTTTAATTTGAGGGGAGGATTTTTACAAATGTTACTCTGCTGCTTTTAAAACATATTGACAGAATATTTTTTTTGTTTTGCTGAGGTGGTTAAATATTTAATTGAAGAATCAACATTTTTATCATGCAATCACGAGAAAGTTTGGAAATTAATACTAAGTAGAAAAAACCCTCTCCAAACAAAATTAAAAAAAAAAAATAAATAAAAAAATGGAGCTATTCCAAACAGTTTGGAATGAAAATAATCTGGAAACTATAAGAATATTTCTGTGTGTCTGCACTTTTTCAGTCATCAGACTCAGGTTGTTTTGGGGTTTTTTTAATAGCCCTACATCCATATTAAAAAAAAAAAAAAAAAAAAGGCATTTTAGGTCTCCTTTATAAATGCCTGAATTCCACTTCTACCCTGACTTTCTAATGGCTGTTTCGAACCCATTTGCCGTTCGTTGTGTTTCCCGCACAGAGCGAGCCGAGGCTGCGCTTCCCCCGCCGTGCCGCGCACTCTGCGCCCCGCGGCGCTGGTGGCCGCGCAGGATGCTCTCCCTGCTCCCGCACAGCCCAACGAGACTCACACTGCTCAGCAAGGAGCAAGAATTTGCTGGAGAAGGGTTTTGGGTTGTTTGTTTGGTTGGTTGGTTTTTGTTGTTGTTGTTGTTTGTTTGGTTTGGTTTGGTTTGGTTTGGTTTGGTTTTTTCTTTCCGGAGCCTCTTGTAAACCGGCAGGTGGGAGGGGGGCAGAGTTCCAGCCTGGTTTTGTACTTAGAGATTCGTTTCAAGGGTATGACTAATGGCCGGCATGGATTTGAAGTGAAGTCCAAAGTAAAAGTGAAACCTTGCTGTTCCATTGGAGGAAAAAAATTTAAAAAAAAAAAAAAAAAAAAAGGAAAAAAAAATTTATCCAGCCTGGAAAAGCAGAGCACAGTTCAGAGCTTGTCACAAAGCTGTGATCCAAGCCCACAGCTTGGCCTTTAAGACACAAGCCAGTGGCTGCCTCTGCAGCATCCTCAGCAGCAGTATGAGGACACACATGCCCCGTGGCAAGCTCTGTTTATGTCTACATTTTCGAGGCTTATATCTGCTTGGAAACCTAGCCTTAACTAAATTCTTTCTGGGTTTCCCTGCTCATGCTGCCCCTATACAGACAGACACACAGTTTCCTCTGGGAAGGGAGGCAGTGGACATGCCCCTCCTGGGCACACACTGTCATGGGGTAGAGGTGCAGGGGCAGCAACAGACTAAACCAAGACATGTGAGGGAAGACTAAAAGTCTTGTCAACAGGGGAATCAGGAAAAAAAAAAAATTATATATGATCTTATATCAAACATCAACAATAACACTGGCAGAGAGACGGTCATGCAGGACGAGGGATACCTGCCCTGTGCTGCAGGCGAGGTCCATTGCCCCTTGGGAGTGGTTTGTTCAGGGCTCTTTCAGGTTTCTTTCCATGAAACAGGTCTCACCAGAAAGAAATGTGACACTGTAAGATGTTAGGCCATCAGGAGAGCCCTTAACCAGTATTTCAGACTGACTCTGCAGCCCACACTGAGACCTGTTCTGCTCCAGCTCCAACCTGGACACACCCTGAGCCACCTGGCTCAGCCGCAGCTCAGTTCTGGGGCACCTGGCAGTGTGGCACTGTTGGCATACTCCTTGTCCTTCACAGTCTTTGCTTGTCCTGTTTACCCATTAAAACTCAGACAAAACTTAGAACCTTCTTAGTTAATCGATTTATTAGTGGGAAAAGACGGTCTTGCAGCAATGACTTGGAAATTAGAACTCCTCATTTCTAATTCTTTTAAGGGTGTTCTAAACCTCCCTATCAAGTAAAAAGGTCACCTGTAAGGTATCATAACATTTCTGTTAGCACTTGGGGCAGCCACCATCACTCAGTGTGAGACTAGGCAGGCTGCACCCTAAAACTCCCTGATAACAAATGCAGCCTCCTTCCAGCACAGCCCTATGGATGAGGTGCAGTAAACTCAGGAGCAATCAGTTCCTGCAGTGCTCATCTGCTCAGGGTTGTCCTGAGCACTGTCCACAGCTGAGTCCCCACCACTCTGCCTTCACTAGGGTATGGCAAGAGCCACAGGGAAGGCAAAGAAGATGGCAGACAAAAAACCCCTCCTTCACTTTTGGCTGGAAAGCAAATAATTTTCTACTTCTACTTTCATTTTTCAAATTACACTCATCTAGTTCTTGTGCTGTCTTATTAAATCATATATGAGTAAGTGTTGCCTAAGAATTAAACATTTCTCTGAGAGACCCAATTTGGCCGTTAGCCATGGCACAATGTTTTGAGATAATTTAGTGGTGGGCACAAACAACGAAAATCATATGGAAACTGTCAAAAATTTAAATAATTGCTAGCCCAAAGCTGTATTTATAGAACAATGCTTAAGTCTCAAAAAGTGAGATCAGATTACTGGTTCAGTGTACCAAGAGAAAGCAATAACAAAAGCCTTTCTTATAAAGGTGTGATGAAAAAGATTAATACAAACCTGAAATCAGTAATCTGAAAGACTACTTTATCATTCTGTGTCTGAGAAGCATTGGGGAAATATTGACTCATTGGTCATTCAGTAGTTGAAAACATCACACTTTTCATTACACATGGAGTGAAAGAAAGGTCTTTCCATTTTAGCTCAGCTGTGACACCATTGTCACTGTAAATTGCCCCAGCACTGTCTCAAAACCAAGAGAACACAAGTTCTATTCTTCACTGATGCTCTCAGAAAGAAAGGCCCAGATTTCCAAAGGCACTGTAGGTTGACAGGGCTTAAACACCTAAATGCTTGAGCAAGTTCTGAATTATGTTCCTGATTCTGTCTGGTTGCTTTGAAAATCTGGAAGTAAGTTTTCTACCCAGAATATTTCTGGGCACTGTCATTCCACTATTATAACTCCACAATCCAAAGGTAATTGATGAAGTATAGACTACATTATTTTTAATGCATTAACATTCAATTAGGATTCAATTTCTAATTATTCACATTAGAGATATCCTTATCAAAAACACACAGATGGGAGAAGATTTAATAATTGTTCTTTTCATACACATTCACAGAAAGAAATCAGGCAAGTATTTCCTTATAAAAATTAATGGAGGTTTGCTAAACTGGTCAATGGTTGAAACTAATTTCTTTTAATCACTAAGCAAATTAAATATTAAGAAGATACATTTCCCATTTATTTCATAAATTTTTGTGCAAGTAGGAATAAAGATTTTTCAGACTCAACTGAACCCTGTGGTCTCCAGTGGAGAGAGATGTTTGCTTTCCAGGCAGTTTCCTTGCCCAGAGCAGTACTGGCGGAGAGCTAGAGCTTGGCTTGGCTTGGAATAGACCAGGCTGGGCAGACAATGGATTGAAAGTATCCTTAAGGAGAAGGATTTGGGGGCATTGGTTCATGGCAAACTCAACAAGACCCAAGCAGTGTGCACAGGCAGCCCAGAAACCACCCGTGTCCTGGGCTGCATCCAAAGCCAAGTGGGCAGCAGGTCCAGGGAGTGGATTCTGCTCCTCTACTACAGCCATGTGAGATCCCAACTGGAGTGAAGTGTCCTGCCCTGGGGCAGCCAATCCAGGAAGGATGGGGATCTGTTGGAGTGAGTCCAGAGGAGACCACAAAGATGCTCAGAGGGCTGGAGCACTTCTCCTGTGAAGACAGACTGAGCGTTGGAGTTGTTGAGCCTGGAGAAGGCTCCAGGGAGACCTTAGAGCACCTTCCAGTGCCTAAAGGGGCCTCAAGAGAGCTGGAGAGGGACTTTGGACAAGGGAATGGAGTGATAGGACAAGGGGAAATGGCTTCAAACTGAAAGAAGGCAGGTTTAGATTAGATATCAGGAAGACATTCTTCCCTAAGGCATTGGAGAGAGTGGTGAGACGTTGGAACAGATTGTCTGGAGAAGCTGTGGCTGCCCATCCCTGGAAGTGTTCAAGCTGGGCTTGGAGCAACCAGGTCTAGTGGAGAGTGTCTCTGACCATGGGAGGTGGGTGTAACCGGATGATCTTTAAGATCTCTTGCCACACAAACCATTCCCTGATTCCATTATTTTTTCCTGTGCATAAGCCCTTGAAAACTGACAGACCTGCAGTGGAAGGGAATAAAGGATAACTTCGATTGCCTTAATATTTCCTTACATTCCCCTCTTTGCTTTAAAAGATTCACTCCTCTTCCCACACTTACTTTCTCTTTCAGATTTCTCCTGTACAAGCACACTGTTCAGTGGCTGAGGAATCTTTCTTCAATTAAAACCTCTTTATTTAAAAGCAAGACTCTTCTGTCAATTAGTGTTCTTAGGAAACATATTTTGCTTACATATATATACATCCCCAAAAGCCATTTTACACTTAAATGGGGATGGTGTCTATTCTGACAAAGAGAAGAAGCTGTGTACATGGTGTGTGTGCGTAGGAGACAGCAGGCAAGCAAGGGCTCTGAAAAGTTCAGCAGACATCATTACACACAATATCCTTCTTATTTCTCAACAGCATGAACAAATTCTGGCACTGAGGTTCTTTATGAATAGCACTTGACCCCCAAGTGGACCATTCACATCATCTTGAGGAAAGCTTGAAGAGTATGGCCCCAGGTGATCCCAGGATGATCCAGGGAATGAAACATTTGAGCACAACAGCTCAGGTCAACACTGCTCTGTGAACAACTTGATTTCTTTGAGAGCAATAAATTTGATGTCAGGCCAAAGAAAACCTGCTGTTCCTGGAGGAACACAACGCTCGTGCTGGGTAAGAGTTCTCCCAGCCACCTCAGTGAAGTCATATGGCTGAGAACTTGTTTAATGAAGATTTCAGGAAAGATATTGGCAATTCAGGGGCATGCACTTATCTCTTTTGACTCCATTTTATCTCATTGCTGCCTCCTAAACTTTGCTGTCTGTAAACATGCTCCTGGCCACAAGCTGTACCTCTACTGAGCTCTGTCATTGCCTGCAGAGGACTAGGCAGTTGCACTCCATGAGCCTTCAAATGCTGCTCACAACTGCTGCCCTGCCTCCTGCCAGAGATCAAAACTCAGACTTTAACATCCCTGAGGGTTCAAGAGCCAAGAGAGGTCTGCATGGAAGTCACTTTGCCTCTCCTGAAATCAATTCCAAATAACAAAGCAAGGAATAACACTCTCCTAACATGGGCGAGCACCTGAGGAAGCTGCACCCTCAGGCACTGAGCAGCCCAGCATGGCTGCGCTTTGACAGCTCCTGGTGCTGCTGTGCCAAACTGCAGCTGGTGACCTCCTCTGTGCTGCTCCTGTAGTCACCAGGTCCTGCCAGGGAGCTGAAAGTGGTGATGCATCACTTTGTGAGAGTAGCCCTCAGGTGCTGAAGTCTCTACACCAGCACACCAGCAAGGCAAGACAGCGGGCAGCGCTGCAGGTGCGGAGGGGCTGAGCCACAGCTGCAGGCTCAGGAGTGGCAGCCCAGAGTCAGGGGCAGCTGTGCCTCTGCCAGCTGGGGTGGGGTGGTGGTTTGACTTTAGGCCTTCCTGGGAGGCACATCCCATGGTTTGCTGTATCCAAGTGAAGTATTCCATCGTATTTTATGTCAGTTTAGACTTAAGAAGGGTAGAGAGAAGTTTGGGTCAGTCCTTTTCTGGCGGTGAAGGGCATTGGCCGTGGACCTGCTGTCTCTTTGGGGAGAGCTGCATGTCTCCTCCTGGGAAGTAGACCTTGTTTATTTGTTCTTTATTGTGTGTTTGAGCATATAGTAGTATTAAGTTTCCTTTTCTTCTCTGTATATATATATATGTATATAAATTCATACTGCTTCAATAGTGTTAGAACTCACTTTTCATCCAGCTTGTTTCCCCCACACCCCTTTTCTCCCTGCAGTGGGGAGGGAGGGAGAACCTTTTGTTTTGGGGCCTCTGGATATTTGACATTCGGCACGGGGTAAATGGCCACAGGTGGGCTGGGCCCTTTGGCCAGCACCCATCCTGCCCCAGCAGTGCACCTGGCTCAGAGTGTGCATGGGAAGCCCAGACAGAAGCCCAAGTGGGATGGAAAGCTTTTAACTTACTGCAAAAATGACATTATTCTTCCTCTAGACCCGTTTTTCAGGTGCGTCAACCACACAAATGTGTCCCAGTGTAGCACTGGAGAGAGTGAAGCGCATGGCCCCACCAGGGCTGAAGGACTCCTGGATGACCCAAAGCCTTTCATTTGCTCTCCCTCTTCTTCACCCACCACTGAAAGTTCACACAAGACTTGCTCACCACCAGCAGCCATTCAGTGCCATTAAGTGTTTTCCAGGCACTGTGCATTGTGTTGCCCCCATGGCAGGGTCCTTGGGACATCACTATCAACCTTAAAACCCATCCAGCTTGCAGCCAAAAAGCTTGGGGACATTTCCTGGTCCTCTGTAAGGTGTGTCATCCTCGGGAGGGTTTGCAGCATGGTTGGTGCTAGGAAACACACTGGGTCCTATGTCATGGAAATTGGGTGTGGTCCTGTACGATCACTGATCCCATGTTTTGCTAGCGAGGGTTTTTTTCACAGCCATTTACATTCCAGAAGTAAAAAATAAAAATAAAAAAATTGTGTACATTTCTTCTCCCCAGTGCAGGGTGCTTCCCCAGCTTGTTCTGTACACTCGGCTCCTGTCTGCCTGTTTTGTTTTGGCTGTTCTAATTTACATAGTACTTCCTCTCCCTGTGTAGATTGCAAGGTTATACTGGGGTCAA
>VXAU01001886.1:2613364-2719589 GCA_013399695.1 Formicarius rufipectus | reverse complement strand
TTTATATTAGCATCAGAAATGATCCAGGATCATTTTAAAGATCCAATTTCATACTTTCCAGCATCCAGTAAATTGGCTACATAGCAGGGAAATGCCAAGTGCTGCTCAGAAATAACCAGAGCAAAGGATGCTATGATAAGAAGCCCAGCACACCAAAAACTCACCCAAAGACCAATATCCTGTCAACTACAATTTGCTACTGTAGTAAAAAGAGCTTAAATTTTATGTTCCACCAGAAACATCTCCATAAAGCACCTTCACAAGCCAAAAAGAGAAAAAAAAAAAAAAAAAAAAAAAAAAAAAAAAAAAAAAAACCAAAAAAAAAANGAAAAAAAAAAAAAGAAAAAGGTTTGATTAGGGATGCAATAGGCTCAGAATAATTCAGGCTGGTGAATCCTTGCCAGCTCCACTCCTCCACACATTCCTGCCTGCATTCTGATCTCATTATGCACCAGGCGAGAGCGAGAGCTTCACTGGAACAGTTCTCACCCATCTGCATCCTCTTCTTCCTTCTCAAACTGAAGGAGGATATGTATTTATAGCCCCCTTGGAGATCCCGTGTGGATTCAGGGAGCAAAGGCAGTGCCTGGTGGTGTGTGCTGGGCAGGGTGAGGTGTGGGACGGCTCGCACAGATGATGCACGTGTGTGTTTTCCTGTTCATCCCATATATTGAAGCCAAGGCTTTGTTTCAGATGGCACCATGAGCTGCCCCAATGCCTTTCAGTTTCTGAATTAAGACCAAAGCTTATGCTCAAACACCAATTTTTCCTCCCACAGGTATTGAGTGTATCGGGATGTATCAAACAAGGTCCCCTAAGGATCTGTCCTGAATCCAGGTCAAGCCAGTGTTCTCACTAATGACTCAGCTCATAGGAAGGACAGTGCACAAAGAGCAGATGCCGGGGAAGGTTGTGACTGTTTTGAAAGGCTCTCTCAGAATTCACAACACTCTCGATGAATTGAATAAAGAGCCTTAAATCAAGTCAAGACATTCAACAAAGGCAAGTGTGAAGTAGTAAGAAAAGGAAGGAGAAATCAAACAAACAAATACAGCATGAGAAATGACTGGTTAAATGAGAGTACTGCAAAATGAGTGCTGGGAGTTATGGAGGACCCCAGGTGGAACATGACTCAACACTGACACACTGCAACAAAAAAGGCAAAGCTCATCCAGAGATGTATTAATACGACCAAAGCGTGTCAGACATCGGAAGTGATTGTTCCTTTTCATTAGGCATCAGTGGAACTTTTCTTAGGGCGCAATTTGGAACACCATATTTTACCAAAAATACAGAAAAATTTGAGAGGAAAGTATCCTCTTATCTGGCAAGGCTGAATTCTTGTCTTTTTGGTCCGGAAAAGAGAGACTCGGGAGGATATGACAGGAGCTTCCAACATAGTAAACAAGAATATGCGACAGATAACAGAGGAATTCATTTAATTCAGAGGGAGCAAAGTATAAGATATACATCAGGAAAAGTTTTCTAAGAATAGTTAAGAGCTGCAGAAGGATATCTGCAGGGTATCTCTGTGGCTGCCTAATTACCTCTGCCTCCCAGCACGGCTGCCGATCCCAGGCTGCCTGCACCCTGCCTGCTTGGCCGCTGTCAGAGCGGGCTGCAGGGAGCGAGCTGTGCTGCCTGCGCTCCGTGCAGCGTCTCCCGGCGCTGCTCCGCGAACCGCATCGCTCCGGGGCACAGCCCGGCGAGCGCGGCTGGGCTGACATTGCCGGCACAGACAAGAACAAAATCAGCTGTTCCCTCTTTCATATGGCCTGTCTGGCGTATGGACTCTAGATCTGAGTCGGAGATTCCCCCTTACTCAGCTGGCAGTCAGGCGGTTCCTGTGGTGCAAGCTAAAGATTGGGGAAGATTAAGGTTGATTTGATGGTTCTGAAGTTTGGAGCTCTGGTACAAGCAGCAGTAGAAAACTACAGCTCTCAGAAGACATCCTGGCAGTCGGGGTAGAAGCAGATGACACGTGAACACAACCTAAAACATAATTTAGTTCAAAAACCCACAAGAAGCCCAAGTAGAAACAAAATACTTCGTTTGCTTTCCCCAATGGAGGATGAATGTTTTTGTGACAATAATGAAATTTCCTCTGAGAAAGTTCCATAAATCATGTTTTCTATTTAAAAAAAAATAAATTTTGGAAAATTCTGTGGTAGAAAATTCCAACAGTAATTGGATGCCTCGGAGGATGGATGCTGCATGCACTTGCCTGGTCTGTAGTCACTGTCAAAAGGTATAGCTGCTTTTCTGGAATAAAGCAGCATGGGTAAGCTGAGGATCACGCCCCAGATGGAAAGCTCAAACAGCAGAGGTATCACCAGACCTGCTGACTGGGAGCCTGTCAGTCAGTTCCTTACAGGTCAGTGTCATGGGCTCTTTCTAGGGCTCTTCTTGAGGATGTAACAGTCCTGTGAGAAGCCCAGAGGATCTCAGCAGTTCCACAGAGGAACAAAAAAATAAAACCCTCTTTGTCTCAGAGCTGGAATGTGACCCAATGTGTACATATGGGAAAAAAATAATTGGAATAGAAAAAGCCATGGGCAATTGGGCAGATGATGTGCCTGAGAACTTTGAACATCTGTTGTATGGTAAATATGCAACCATCAGCTTTTCTCCATAGTCTATAAACAAATTCAAATAAAAGAACAGGATGAGAGCTTTTATTTATATGAAACTGTCTATCATAGAAGTCCAGGAATTAACACACCATTGTAAAACACTGACTTGACAGATCAGCTCATTTGCTGACCACTGTTAGCAGTCTATAGAGTGCATTTCCTCCAAAACAACCTACAGAAAATAGGGGCTTCATGGAGTCAACTCTCCTCTGCCCTCTCTTTCCCTCTGAATCCCTCCTCTAACACGCCACTTCTCCAGTTTGTTGACCCTGTCCCTGGTGAATCCATTTCCTGCATTGATCAGCTTCCACCTTGGATGAGCAGGTGTTGACAGGTCACACCATCCCTAGAGCTCTGAACATGTGAATTCAGGCTTCTCTCTCTTTGCAGGAGCTCCCTACACCTTCATCCCTTTACACTTCTCGTTCATCTTCCCCAGAGCCCTGCTCTGCCATGGTGCCTCCAAAGACATGTGTTGAGCAATATTGTTTCATGACTTCCTTGCACCCTCTCCCAGTATCCTCAGCCGTTCCCCTCCGGCACTTAGAGGACAAGCTTTCTGAAAGGACATCCTTTTTCCCTATGTATTTAAAATGCCTGGCACAGCCCAGTCTCTTCCAAACCTGAGGCTTGTGGGTGCTGTGGTAATAAAAATAAATAGAGGCATCACGTTTAATTGACTTTCTTTTTCTATACAGGAAATTGTGATTGGCAGGAAGAAATTGGGTCAAATATGCATTTTGTGCTATCTCACTGAAAGCAATAGAGCATTAGGAGATGTTACTGGACGTGTTTAAAGACAGAAAGGACCGGAAAAACAGTCACCAAAACTCCAAAACACGCCCTGTTACAAAGACTGCGAATTACCGTCACCAAAGCGATACTTTTATATTGTTAAAACAAAGTAAGCACACTTCATTGAATGCAGCTTAGTGGCATGCTGTCAACCACCGAGGTGTTTTATTACTGTTAAATTGTTGCTTTTCATGAATAGGTTCTTGGCCAAGGGGTAAAGTAAAGCACTAGCAGATGAGGAGCCTGCAGAGAGCTCAGCTGGTAAGAGAATGGGTTAAAGAGAAACTTCTCTTATTTGTGTGACAATCATCTTGTGAGTATTTTCTGTCTGTGCTATTTTTGGTTCCCAGTGAGATCGTTCTTACAAGAATATGGAATTAGAATTTGAATACAGGCATAGTAAGAGCACTTTGCATGTGTGCCCACACACCCCTCCTCCCCCCACACCTCCATCAGGGAGCTCCGCTGCTGAGCAAGGTCAAATTATATCAATAAAGAACTGCAGGAAAATCTTTTGCATTCCCACATTGGTTAGAGAAATTAAACCTCATCCCCTGGGATTTTTAAATCAAGGAATGTTGTTTATTTTAAGGATCACTGTAGCATTATTTTAAGGATCACTGTAGCATTATATTTATGACTTACTAATCACCTTGGCTTGAAAATCCATGTCAAATGTGGAAACTATTACACTAGAAGATTTGCATGGGATGGCCAGATTCTGTCTGTAGCCACATGGTCTAATGGAAAGAAAGGCCTTTTCTGCACGGAGAATTTGAAATTACAGACATGTCCCTGCAATTATGGACTGAGTTACTTAACCTTTTTGACACCAGTGTTCTCCCACAGGTCTCTTTTGGGCAGGAGCAACTCCCAGTGCATGCTTGTTGCAGGAAGAGATTTACTGGAGTGACTAAGGGAATTAACAACTTTTGGTGCAGCTTGAACCTTCCTGGTATGGTTTTAGCTGTGCCTGCACCTGACTGCTTTTTGCCCCTGCTTTTATAGGGCCAGGGAGAACCTCAGCACAGCAGAGGGGCAGCAGAGGTCACCTCCTGTGCAATGTGCCCAGACCAGATCCCCATGGTGAACCCTCGTGGTGCTGAGCTACTGCACAGATGGCCATTGCTGGAGACAAGAGACAAGGTGTGACAGGACAAGCAGGCCATGGGCCATTTTAGACAGTGCAGCCCAGTTTTCTCATGGGACTGGTTGCCAGTCTGGTGCTGGTCATGTAGAGTCACTGTGCAGCAGGATGGGAGCCTGTACTTCATTCAAGACTTTAAAAAGGCCCTAACTCAGTTTTGTTTTCCAATGATGGAAGTTTTAAAAATTAACCTCTCAAGGGAACTAGAGGACACATTTGAAAGTCATGGTGAACAGTTAGAAAGGTCTGTTTGTGCTACCCTTGCTGAAAAATGTAATGTGCTTTTTATCTTCAAGGTATGGCAAATACAAGGCTCTGGTTGTGCTTTCAGCAGAAGTAAACCCACCACAATGAAATCAAACCTCTAATGCTGGGAAAGAACGGGGCTGTAAGCTCTGCTGACTGAGGAGTCACTAAAGCATCACATCCCTCCTGCACACATCCATAAAAGACCAGGTAGAACACTGCAGGCACAGGATCATAAACCACATACTGACCAAGAAAGACTTTATATTTACTGACTCTTCTGATGGAGTTTTAAAATGTGTCCTTAATTTGTCAGTGAACAGTCATATAATTGCATAAACATCAAATCACGGTGCCGATTGAGCAGAATTGTAAAATTATTGCTTTAGGTTTTCAAATCTCTTTCCAGATGTTAAGGAATTGATCCTTGTGCCAGTTAATGAGGAGTTTGGTTACTGGCACAGCAGAGTAAACTGAAGCAGGAGGATTAAGTTGGGCTCAATGTCCTTGTAGGTCCCATCCCACTCAGCATATTCTGTGATTTTCTGACTAAGCACCTTCCCTAAGATTTCTGCAGGCCACATCTGCCCTCCCCAGAGCAGTACAGACCTGACAGTCAGATCACCCTGAGCAGAGACTTGGTTGATTTGGCTGGATCAGACTGAAAGTCTTTTTCAGCTCTGGATTTTCACAGATATTGAGGTAAAGAAGAAATTGATGCACACGCCCAGGTCTTGTTTCACCATGGAGACCCTGGGCATAGTCCTGGTTCCTCAAGCTCAGACACCACCAAATGAGGAGGAATGAAAGGTGGGATGAGAATTCATGACTCTCAGTTCCTACCACTATCTGTAGTTTACAAGAGTTCCTTAAATATCATAAGCTTAAATCTATGTACATTAATGAGAAATATTAAGAAATAGCACAGATGAAAGAAATGGCAGGTTAGGGAAACACTCTATCCTGCTGTGATTCTCCCTGACCTCTAAAAGTCACTCGATCTCCCTAAAATTTCATCTTCACTTTCTTTCCAGTGTCTTACCTCTGACTTTACCTAATTCCTAGCAGAATTCCCATATCAATGGTAAAGTCACCTCACAAAAAGAATTGTAGCTTAAGCTGTTGTTGGCTAATTGAAATCACAGGACTCAGTCGTTATGCCAAACAATTACCAAACATCATGATCAGACAATTCAATAGCAAGTGTGTGAGTTTTTGAGGGCTACAGTAATAGCAGTTCTTGCCACCTATTGCATTTCATGGCTGAGAGGTGTAAGAGCTTTTGGATCACGTTTGCATGAGGAGTTCCTCAAGGCGGTGAGATTCAGCACTGCAAGAGACTCATGCAAACCCATACCCTTGAACTCCAGCCTCTCAAAACCAGGGAGACCTGAAAACAGATCACAAAGCCTCCTGCCTCAGAGGCCTATATGGTTCACCAGACAGCAAATTTGGGGAGCCAAGAAATATTTAGCAATAGGAGATGACAGCAGAGAAATCTTAATGGGTTGGGAGAGGAGAACCTCTACCCCAGAAACACAGATTCAGCAGAATGGCAGATGTCAAACTTTCACCCACTTGCATGTGCCAAAGAAGAAGTGGAACCCACTATATTAAGTGAATTTTAAAATACCCAGATCTCTGTGGGGAAGAAGTTCAGTGTAATAACTGCACTTGGTGCTCTAGGCTGGCTTTATCCAAGGGCTTAGTCCATGCTATGGGTGTCTGATTAAATCCCCTTTAAAGCAGGTTACAGCAGCTCACAGAGGGCAGGATGCTGTGGGCTGAGAGTGCCACAGAGCGAGGTAGGGCGGTGGACTTTACGTTCACGTGCCCCCACACTGTGCTGTAATTCTCCCAAGGGTTCCAGCAGAAAGCACAAGAAAGTCCCAGTGACGTTTCACTCAGCAGTAAGGAGTTTCTACTAAACCTCACTGAGGTCTTTTTAAAGGCTCTGATTTGACCCATTATTTTACCTGCTCTACTGAACTGAGGGCAACTTTGTTTCTTTAGTTGCTCTTTTCTTCAGTTGTTTTTTTTAGTTATTCTTAATAAATAAATGGATCTCAAGACATCTTTCTAGTGTCCTAGCACAAATATCCTTGGTAAAGGAGGTGCCAAAAAAAAAAAAAAAAAAAAAAAGTATTTGTATAAAGAAATCTCCAGAAATCTCCAGAATGGTGTAAAGGTATTGCCATGTTTTTGAAACAAAAAGTTTAGGGTCTTTCTCCTTCTCAGAATTAACAGGGTTCATGCTTCAAGTTAAAACTGGTCATAAAAAAGACGTTTTGGTGAAAAGTCACGTTACTGGAGGTTTCTTCAACAAGTTGCTAAGAATAAAACTGTATTAATTTCCATTAAAGGACATGGGGCTCTCAGAGGCAAAAGACTAGTATTTGCTTTGTAAAGTACAGATCAGCTTTTGTGAAAGCAGTGGCTGAAATGACAACACTGATGTGGTGATGCCGATCAACACAACATATTTTTTTACTCCCATTTCTCAAGAGGTAGCAGCACCTTCTCCTACCATAGGCAGCAGGAGTTGTAGATGTGCAGCACATCAAAAAATGACGTCCTCTCAAAAATTAATGAATGCTGTCAAAAAAAAACCAAAACCCAAAGATCATGAATTGAACCTCCGCATCCAATAATTTCCAAACAGCACAAGGTTAACCCCTGCACAGACA
This sequence comes from Formicarius rufipectus, assembly GCA_013399695.1. Lineage (NCBI taxonomy): Eukaryota > Metazoa > Chordata > Aves > Passeriformes > Formicariidae > Formicarius > Formicarius rufipectus. The sequence goes on along the minus strand of VXAU01001886.1, from coordinate 2,712,081 downwards.
CATAGATACAAGAAAGGGTTCTGCTCCCTGGTCTGCAGGCTTGGTACAGAACTTCTCCCCTCTGCAGGAGATTAGGGGAGCTCTATGGCTGCTCTAATTTGCACCATCTGAAATAATCTCTAGGGGCTAGGAGGGAGTCAAAGATAGGGATGACAAATGAGCATCTCTGTGTGTCTCTTAGGCACACCCCTTTCCCTTTGTTTTCCTGATTTTCCTGGCAGGAGAGAAAATGCTGATAAGAGTAGAAAATTTAGTTCTGTGACCACATCTCCCATGCAGATAAGGAGAGCAACACCTGGACCAACACCACCTGCTTTAGACATAAATGTACCTCAGAGATTAGACACTGAGTGATCTCGTTAAGTGAGCAAAATCTACTTTAGATCTGCCAGGAAAGGGGAGGCACAAGAGGCAGTTTTGACAATCAGCTCTCTCCACCCCAGTCCTGCCGTGCCTGCACAGTCCAAGAGCCGCATCAAACCCAGAAGGCCTTTTGTCTTCTCCAGAGCCAATCTCTAAAGCCACGGATTCTGCTGGGTTTGCTTTAGCTTGGATCTGTAGTGTCAACACACCAGCAGCTCCGGCTGCTCGCAGATTGGTGGAGAAAGTAGGTCAGCATGAGACAAGCTGTTCTCGGAGTAGCATTTCTCCCTCCTCTCCCTGCCCTCTTTGTAAATGAAGAGTGCCAAACCAGTTGCTTTGTAAAGCACAGAGGCGTTCACCCTGTCAAGCAGGGGTAGAGCCATTTTGCTGAGTGTGTCACAGTTCTAGGTGGTTATTTATTATGCAATTTAGAACAACGGGCCACGTTCGGAATAGGCTTCATAGGAGATGCCACTTGCTGGCACTAAAATTCAAATTAATTACTAAAAAGCCGGTTTGAATATTAGAAAACAAGGGCAGTATGTGAGCCAGGCTAAAATAATTATAAATATTAGATGAATATTCATGAAACATGCAACGTTTACACCATTCATGTTTTTGTGTTGCAGAAAATTCGTTTCGCAGTTGTGTGTCAGAGGAACAGCCAGAAAGTGTTTGAACTCAGAGCACACTGCACACAGTGGGAAGGCCTTACACGTTTATCAGACATGAAAACTGTAACCCACAGAATCCCTGTAATCTGCCTCAGGCAGCAGCACTGCTCAGGACATGGATCTGCAAGGTGTGCAGGCTCATTTTTCCAATCCAGTTGTCCTTTTACAAATAACTACACCATTATGCTCAGGTGAGAAATACAAAGCAGGAATGCCCGTGGATGGATTTGTCACCAAACAGTGGAAATGAGCAGACTAATCCAATATAAGATTTACCTCCTGTTCACATTCTGAATTATACTGGGAACATCTATTACCAATAGATTGGTAAGTCCTTAAACTTCCCTGTTAGTTTGGATATCTCCCTGTATATGTCCTAACACCCCCATCCTTAGAAAACAGAACAAATCCCTATAAATTCATGCACGTCAATACCAGGCATTATCTTGGAAGGTCTCTCTCAAATCATACCTATGATGAAGCAAGAGTTGTACTACCAAAAATCCATCTTACTTTCCTAGTTCCAGAAATACTATCCATTTCAAGAGTAATATTCATGAGTTAAGAAAGTCAGATCTGGAGCTGGACCTCATTCAAGCCCCCTGGAAGTCAATGGAGCCACTCTCAATGACTGTAAAATAAGAAGGATTGGGCTTGTGCCCATGTTTAGTGTTGGATATGCATTTTTCCATGGTACATGTTTTTCCTATATATAATGTACATTTTTCTCTTAGTTTCTTTTTCCTATGCCTAGGGTATTACTTGTTGTTAATGAGCATTGAATCCATCCTGGTTTTATCCCACCCTTTGAGTCTCTGCATAAGTATTTTGGCAAATTTTCCCCATAACTTCTACCCAGTGTTTGAGCGAAAAGTGGGCATATTTTGTTCCACCTTTGGACACAAGCTACACATCAGGCAAAGCTTCAGGAGAGGAAAGTCTTTTCCCTTTTGTTCTCAACCATTACAGCTATTGGACTCATTAGTCCTACCACAGCTAATGACAAATTCTCCACTGTCAGTCTGGTCAGTGGAGCCAGACATGGATGCAGAAGACATGGGAATAGCAGAGGAAGGACTTTTTCATTTGAGACTTCTGGTGAAAGACCTGCAGGGATAAGTGCAAGTAAGTGGAATTTTATCTTCAGGGTAGCTATTTATTTATTTGCAGCACCATTGTGCTTCTATGGCTCACTCACAGGCTAGGACTCAGCAATGCCAGGTCTTGTACAAACAGATCAAAAAGTGAAGGCCAGCCCTAAAGAACACTCATTTCTCTTATATATTTTGTTTACACTCAGAAGCAGAAAGAGTCACATGATAGTTTATCATCATACTATCTGTATAGACAAGAGTTCAAGTAAACAAGAAGAGAGTTGACTAATGCAGCAATAATATTACCAAAGAAATTTCAGACTAGCAATTAAAAAGTGGGTTTTTTGAGTAACATGGAATATGCTTTGGCCAGATCTAGTCTGTAAGTGTCTTATTTAATTGCTGTTACATTACAGAAATTACTGCCTTGAAGCTTCAGCCAAGATCAAGCCCAGCTTCTGGTAAATGGGCACAGTGCCTTACACACATCACCAAGGGAGACACGAGCTCCACCCTGGCTGTGAGGGGCTGGAACAGCTCCAGAGAAGGGCAGTGGAACTGGGGAAGGGGCTGAAGAACAAGTCTTACAAGGAGCAGGTGAGGGACCTGACGGGGGTCAGCCTGGGGAAAAGGAGGCTCAGGGGGGACCTTCTTGCTCTCTACAACTCCCTGACAGGAGGGTGTAGCCAGGTCGGGGTCAGGCTCTGCTCCCCAGTAACCAGTGATAGGACAATGGGAAATAACCTCAAGCTGCACCAGGGGAGGGTTAGGTTGGATATTATTGAAAATTTCTTCCCCAAAAGGGTTGCCAAGCACTAGACCAGGCTGCCCAGGGAAGTGATCGAGTCATCATCCCTGGAGGTATTTAAAAGGTCTGTAGATGTGACCCTTGGGGACACAGGTTAGTGGTGGGATTGGCAGTGCTGGGATAATGGTGGGACTCGACAATCTTAAAGGTGTTTTTCAAACTAATGATCCTATGAAATGGTCCCATGACAGGTACAAGTTCATTCCCCCACTGCAGCAGTGACACATTTCCCTGAGTAATTCCCTCAGCTGATGAGATTTAAGCAACTTCTGCAGGAAGGAAACAGTGAAAAGGGTCACACAAAGTGACCCTGGGGCACAGCTCAGAAGTTATGGAAATCAGAATATCTCCTGTTCAGTTCTATTCTTTGCTTTACTGCAGTCAGTGTCAATTGAACTGTGCCAATTTACACATATTTTTGCTTTGCTTCATCTCTCCCTTATTTTTTGCAGTTGTGTTTGAGTCTTCCTCTATGGTTTGTTTAATACCAGAGGAGGGGAAAGGGAGACAGACAGGTACTTGATCTGATGTGGGAACATGTTCTCCTTTGTATCAAAGAGCCATCTGCTAATTTACAAAATACAAACAAAGTTACTGGATGCGCAAGAACCCCTGTTGGGAAGCCAGGCACAAACAGTGCCTGGACCACGTCAAGGAGTGCTGTGTTTATTCTGGAATGCACAGCTCTCTGGGTTTCTTTTATCTTTGGTCATTTTTCCTCCTTCTTCTCCTTTTATTGATCTAAGTTCAGCATACCAAACAAGCACTAGCAAAACAATAAATACAGAATATTCATTAAAACAATTTTCCTGCTGTAAAAAGCACTTTCCTAAACAGAAATCAGATAGAGGAGCAGGTATTCTGAAGGCTGGTGCAGGAAAGGTTGAAAGGAAGCCCTGCCTCCTCCAACCTGTTTTGAAGCCCTGGTCTCTGTCAACTCTCTGTTTTCTGAGCAATTGTGTGACACAAGAGCCAAGTCACTCCAACAGCTCTTTTCATCCTCTCTCCCCCCCTCCTCTGTGCACCACGCAGGGCAAGGCACAATGCAACATTCAGGAGATATCTCAAACTTGTCCTTTTTCAGTTGTTCTACAAGTAAGACACAGGAAAAAAAGCACCAAAAAACAAAAAAGAGAGAAGCCAGAGATGCCTCCTGTGCCCTAATCAGCAGCGAGCAGAGCAATGGGCAGCACTTCTGTGGTCAGCCAGCTCTCTGTGGGCTCACCACAGGCTGGGAGAACAAATGTCACCCTCCAGAACAGAGAAAAGAGAGGATCCAATGGGATTTTATAGAGAGGGGTTAAGTTTGCAGCAGTGTATGTTTAGTGTTCAGACCTTTTTCTTCATTTCAGCTGGTGCTGAGGTTTTAAAACACCAGAAATATTTAGGTACCTGCAGACTGACCTGCAAACAAGTTTCCTAAAATCTGGAAGTCTGTATGGCAAAGATAAGGCTGGGGACAAAACACAACTAACACAATACTCAGAAAACAAACTCCTGAGTCACCCATTTCTTAAAAGCTGAACTAAAATGCACTTAAATTTTAAGTTTCTGGGGTCTATATTTTCACACAAATTTAGCCCTTCAGTGTCTTTCCACATTGTCAGGCCTGAGAGGTAGAGCAGAGACATCATCAAGAACAAACGAAACACATTTTTCTCTTCCTTGTGCCTCAGCTCAGGTGAAAAGACAAAAAACAACCCCAAAACGTTTCAAAGAAGTGAGAACCCCCAAGGGAGTCAGTGTAGCCAGTGGAGACTGGCACACAAGGCCAACCTGACACAGTGCATCTCCCCAGCACAGCACAGCTACGTCAGCAGAGACACAGCTCCACAGCAAAGCCGCTTCTCCCCTTCTGAGCCCAAACCAGCTCCCAGAAGGACAGGAGGGTGTTTTCTGGACCACATTTCCCAAGCCTAAGGTTGCAAGGAGCCAGGTCCCTGTCTCTGTGCTAGGGGTGTATCTGTGTCCGCTCCAAACTCAAGCTCTCCGTGCAGACCATGATAAGGGAGTCAGTTATAGGGACAGATCTTCAGCTGTGGACATGTGGCCATCAGGAGGCAGCCTGAGGTCACCAGGGTCACTGTACAGAGCCTCCATGGGGAGTTCTTGTCAGTAACAACTTCCAGGCATCAGCTTCAAGGCTATGAAATGGTGACACAACGCCCTGGCAATAGTGTCAGGTTTGAGGTGTTCAATCCTGTGTCTTTGAAATATAAACTTGAACTTGCAGCTAAGGTCTGGTGCATTGCAGATGGGCAACTGCAAAAGTGAAATCAGGAAACCAACGCACTGTGTTGTAAAATCCCAAGATGCAAATGGAAACAAATGAACATGAGGCTGCCCAATGTCTCACAAAAGCAGGTCTGAAATTAAGAAACCTTCTAAATATTGTGAGTCTCAGATACCACTAGTGAGGCCATGCATGGCAGTGTGTGTGTGCTTATACACCCATCCTGCTGATATGAATTAAATGTGAGTTACAGTTTGTCGCACCTAAGATGACAGTTCAAGAAGCCCTACACAAATTGCCATAGTTAAATCAAAGACTTGTATTTCATGGAAAGTAGATTCATGCTGGATTAAGAGTGAGCTTTTCAGTATGTAACTTACACGTAATAAACAACTAAACTCTGATATTCTCTGATGTTCGAAACAACTATTTAGTAACCTGAAGCTACACCTATGCTAATATTTGCTGTGTATATGATGATGTAATTTCTATATTCCCCTTCTTCTTTTCCATCCAAAAAAAAAAAACCCACTGTTTATCTGAAAAACAGTAGAAAAGAACCTGGATCCTGTGGAACCAGCAGAAGTTCTGCTCATTTATAGGACACCAGATTTTACCCCCTATGTTTGAACAAATGGTCCTGGGAGTGCAGCAACACCCCATCCACTGACCTTTTCAACTTCCTCTTGGTGGAAGGGGTGCTGGCCATCCTCTGTGCAACCTGTTAGCCCATTTTTCTCTCTAAGTTCTCATCTGCACTCAAATACAGACAAATGCTGTGCCAGCAGGTGGTGGCAGCACAGGGGGGCTGGTCGTGTGTCACCTGCCAGGGCAGGTTGTCCCTATGGTCCATGCACACGTGGTCCATCTGCTCACCCCTGAGTCCCACACCACCACAGAACATGCACAGGCACCCAGCACAGGAATGCTGTGAATGAAAAATATTTACATCCAGGCCACTTTTAGAAAGGTACAGATGTTCAGTGAGTGTGAGCTGGCACAGCTTTTCTCAAGGGTTAAAGAGCTATTTCAGATAAAGCCCTGACACCAAATTTTTTCATGTTTTTCCAAGGGAACAACCCATTTACAAGAAATGTTCCAGTATTCCAGGGTATCCAGTTCCCTGCAGTAATTCTACTATTTCCAGGGCACTTACCAAAAGCTGGATGTAAAGCCAGTTGATGTAAAAGGTCCTTGCAGGTGCCATTATTAAAAATGTGACCTTGGAATGGGAAAACACTGGCTGTGACTCCTACAGACCTGAATGGGAAAGTATTAAAGATGAATTAATTTTAACCAACATTACTTCCTGATTTGTCTCCATCATCACTGCAAACAGATTGTGTCATTGATCACTCAGAAGTATTCAATGTTTTCTGTTTTATTTTGTTTCTACAATACAGGGTCTAATCACACAAATATCCAGGATATCATGTAACATCTTTCTCCCTGTGAAGGGACTACACAGAATACTTGAGGCTGAAGCTGCTTTAAATAGTTTCCACTGCCCTGTGTACACAGTGTAAGGCTTTCCCCTCCCATCCTCCAGCACTTTTCCACTGCAGCCTTCAACGTCACAGGCACCTCGTGCACCCATCAACTCTCATGTCATGTGGGGGAAATTCCAGTTTCACTTCTGTGGGCATAATCCCACTAAAGCCAGGAGGATTGCCCAGGTTTATCTGAGATCAGAAGGCAGCCTCAAGTTGGGCTGAGCCACAGAAGGGTTTGAAAGGAGCAATGATGCTCTGCAGGGAAAGACAAGCGTTCCAGAGTTTAGACTGACATGGGAGTTAATATTCCCTGCACAAGGACACACAGACTACTGTCACTGCTTGGCTTTGGGAGGTATTTTTGCTGAGAATGCAATTTCTGTGCATTGGAGAAAGCAAAATTGCTGATCATTTAGAGTTTTCAATAAATAAAATCAACAGTGTGTCTTCTATCATTAACAGTAAAGAGAGTGGTCTTTCTGAATAACAGCAATGTATTACAGCAGAATATCCAGATGCTACCAGAAATGACAGATTAATTAATAGATTAAAAGAGAGGAAAGAAATGAAATCCAACTCAAGCTCTTACTGCAGCAGCAATGAACTAAAATTCGTATTCTCTTATCCCAAATGACTTGGCATTGCTTGGGCTCTCAAACAACTGTCATATTTCACACCAGAAATGGTGCTTTCCAGTTTAAGTTTGTGTTTTAAATTCAGCTTTGTAAAGCATTGTGGGATTTTCCAGACTGAAAGGCATCATATATAAATTTAAAATATTATTATTATTTCAACATTATTTATGGATACCATCTGTTCCTAACTCTGTTACTGTCTCTTCTTGTTAATGTTCTTACCACAGACTGCCTTGCTTATTGCTTGCTAAGTTGGTCAGAATTCAGTTCAAGCTATCTTTGAGTTATATGCTCACCTTGATGAGTGCCTGCCAAGAATGATGTTTATGGCATATCTTGCATTGATTTTAGAATTTCTGAAAGAAATAAAGCACAGAATGAGGTTCTTTTCTTCTCACAAATTAGAATCTGTCATATTAATAGGGCAATATAATCCTGTCATCGCTTCCATTTGTTTCTTTCATCAGACTGAGAGGCAAGAGAGGTTAACTTCATGTTCCTTGAGCCTGTTTGTTTAGAAGGCCTGGAGGAAGCTGTTGGTTTGTTTTTAAAGTCTTTGGGAATGATCATTCCAAACCTGAGTCTCCTGTATGTAAAACAGCCCTCTATAAAACACCAGGTTGGTAACCTGAGGCTCCTCCAGGGCTGGGAGCACAAGGATGGGACCGAGCTCTTCATCATTCACTGAGAACAGAATGTGGCCATGGGAAGAGCCTGGTCCCCACTGCCTTGTCCCCTTACCTTGCTCCAAGGTGGCAGGGTGGGATATGCTCCACATCCTCCTGGATACAACATCTGGCATGTGGGTAGATGGTGCTCATACCCCCTCATCTCTCCCCCTCAGCTCTCCACGGCTGAGCTGGGTGGGTTGGGATTACAGCTGAGCACTGGGTGGGGACATGAAAAGGACACAGAATTTCCCTCTTGCCACCACCACAGTCTTTACTCCATATTTACTCTTTCAGGACCTGTCCAAAGTATAAACCTTTACAGCAGCTGTTGTCATGTCAGATTTCACACGCTTCAGGGAAACAATAACAACCAATTCAGGGAGGGGGAAAAATCTCCAAAAAATATTTGTGAGGTTTTCTTAGCAGAAGCACTGAATAAGCTATTCCCCCCAGCAGCAGCCATTGCCACACTACAGCTGCCTGCAATTTTTACTTTCTTGTGTTTAACTTCATAACTCTACTTTTCTCTTCCTTCTTGCTTCCTCTTGGCTGTCATATTATATAGCTGCTGAAATGATCCTCTAGCCAGGAATGCTGGATGAGCAGCTGCCTGTGGACTGGTGCCAGCACTGCACTGGAAACTGCAGAGAGCTCAGGCTGCCTTGCCCCTGTGTCTCCTTCCAGACACAGCTTAAATCCCAGAGCTCCTCCTTGGAGAATTCTGATCTGAGAACCCCAGCTCTGCTCCCACCTGCCTCTGTGGACACCTTGGCATTTTTGGAGGCCATACAGCAACTGCACATGATGCCAAATTGAGCTTCCTACTTCTCTTTCTGAGTTTGGAGGGTGCCAGGCTGAGATCTGTGAGGCAGCAATTGCAATCCAGAAGGCATCTCTTGAAAGAAATGTTTTGTGCATTTTTTTAGCGGATCATCCAGTAACAGCACACAGCTCAAGCAACTAATGGAGCACAAGTCTGCTTGCAATGTGTCAGATAGTAGTTGTGCTGTAACACCACAGAGCATACATGAATAAATACAATTCTGAATTCAAGGAGATATTTTCCTTCTGCTGCTCCTCCTGCTGCAAATGAATACACTAGCAATTAATTACTGTGTTCACCAACTCCCTGCAGCAATTGTGTAATAGATTCATTTTCAGTCCCTTGTCTCGTAACCTTTGAGATAAAGTTTCATAGGTCTGCAATGGCAAACATAAAAATATATGGCTTTGTTCATTTAGTGTTTGTAAATGTTACAGGTTTCAGATATCAGCCATAACTTCCTCAAAGTTCTGCTCCACTGCTTCTAAATCTTGAAGATTTGAATACAGGAGCATTTGAGCTCACAGCCAAGAGTAAGGGATATTTCTCAATCAAGAGATATTTGCATATTACTTTATATGATAAAACTTATTTATATTTCTATGACTAAAATTTGAGAAATAGTATGATATTAGTACTTACTAGGTGTCAACCATGTAGTTAGTTAGGACTAGACCAGGGTAGTCTGGTCTCACTGGAGGTCCTGTCAGCAGCTTCAGAGTAGCCACGATTTCACCTAAGTCATGGTGTGTATCACCAAAAAATTAAGGATTGAAACTAATACCCTGCCACCACACCTCTGCTTTCTTAAACCATTATTTTTAGGATGCACAACTAAAAATTGCTGAGCACTTCAGACATTGTGAAAAGGAATCCCATGTTGAGAAAACCACAGAGTTACTTCCTGATAATATTTTGCAAGCATTTTAAGTCCAGTGAGGTCTCGTGGCTGGAGCTGACAGCACAGCACAGGATGAACACTGAGCAGACACTGCCTGGTGATGAAATGCAGTGCAACACTACAAGGGTCTTGCTGACAATATTATCTATTGTTGCACAGATGGCTCAGGAAAAGCCAACTTTCCATGGTTCTCCTGGGCAAATGTGAGTCCAAGAGGGGAAAGTACAGGAACTGGGAAAAATAGGTAGGGGGAGCAGTCTGAAATCCAAGCTTTCTGGATCCAAAATGATCCAAAGATCCCAGGGGAAATGACTTTCCAGGCTGAGTGAGCAGGAAGAGTCAGCTGACAGAGCTGGAAAATGAGCCTCCTGAATCTTATACACCAGGTTTCAACCCAGAATAGTACAACATGTGGAATATACCAAGCATAATTAATTAAAATAAATAAGTCTGAGCTTTCTAATAGGAAACACAGCACAGCCCTGTGCTTAGAGCAACGGATTGGGACTCAATTCTGTTTCTGCTGTTACTAAGCTGTAAAACCAGTGTTGTCTTCAATGTCATCCTTGAGGATGGAGACTCTCTCCTATAGCCAGATGTACAGTGCCCAGAAAATAAAGGCTTTGTAAAAACATCATTAAAAATAATTCATACCAAAAGTTCTAAGGTGCCCCTTAAGCCAAGACACCAAGAATAGTGTTACCATGAGCTAAAACTAGTCATAAAGTATTTTAAGACTCAAATGTTAATGAAAAATAGAGTTAAATTATTAAATCGCAATAATTTATAAAACTAAATTAGTAAATAGGTTTTCCAAGTTCAGTCTAGCTTTGCTCTTCTCACCTCTGCTCAATGAATACTCAGAAAGCTCTGACTAATTTATTAAAGCTGAATTCAAGACTGCACAGGACACATACTGAACTTTGGTGTCCCTTCTCCAAGAAGTTGTCTCTTATTTGGTAATTTCTATTTGTTAGGTGTCCTAAAAAGGAAGAAAAACTGAATTTCCCTCCTGCTGGTGAGCATTTGGCTTAATCTTCTTTTAATATAACTGCTGGCAGTGGACTGGGTTTGGATCCCACCATACCTTTAAAGTGGACTGCAGAGCGACTGGAGATGCTGCCGGCCCTGGCTGAGGAACGGCCACAGCCCCTCCAGCCCCTCTGCAGCTCTCCTGGTATCTTTGCAATGGCAACTCCAGTTGGCAACTCACCATTCCCCGGTGGGGTTTCTCCCACAGTCCCACCCTCTGGGGGTGCCATGGTCTGATGTCTGCCTTTGAGGCACTTGGCATTTATCAGCCTTGACTCCAAGTTGCTCAGGGCTTTACAAGCCCTCCTGGCTTGTCCTGCCAAGGCCAGGGGCTGTCACACACAGACTGGTGACTGGGCAGAGCAGGATGAGAAGTGGTATTGAGTGACCTCACTAATGGTGTCTGCAGACCATCCACCACCCTTAACCTTTGTGTTCATTGATCTTTGTTTACAGGCTTTCCAGAGAGGCCTTATCACCCCCTCCCAATGCATGGGGTTCCCAGGGCTGCTCCTCAGAGGACTTGGATAAAGTCATGGTTGTTGTTTATCTCCAGGCTTCCTCCAAAACCTGCAGACTGCAGCAGACCAGGGCTACACTGCCCATCTGATACACAGCGGTTCTAAACTCCTTTCCAGCTGGCATCTGTCTAATCTCCTCACTTCAAAAAGCCTGACATCTAACTGCTGCTCTTCTCTCTGTACCTAAATCCTCAAACTTACACTCTTACTGTAGAGATTTAGTCAATGAAGTCAGGCAGATAAAAAAAAAAAATGTATTTTGCACATCACATCAAAAAGCAATTGTTCAGAAACACGTGGTTTGTGAAAGAGTTTGTCCCATGCTAGTGCATTACTAACCACTTTTCCATGCTGCCTGAGCCTCTGGAAACAATTGAAACCTAAGAAAACACAAGGGATATGTCCTCATTTTCTATTATATTTTCTTAATAGGATGGCAGGTGAGTCAGAGTTGAGACTTCATTTGTGCAGGAAGTCTATGGATCCAATTTTAATCATCTGCAAATAACAGCAAGGCAGAATAGCAGGAAGGAAATAACTGTAGGGTTGATTATCAAGAGATCCCATATTTCTGTACACCTCCATGCAACCTTAATTCCTTCACTTCAGTCTCCTCGTCCATATATATGGTAACAGATCACAGAAACATTGGGGGGATTAATTACTTAATGTCCTTACTTTGCCTTTGGAAATGTAAAGCTCTCTGTGCCTAACAGTTTAGGTGGACATCCAAAGGGATTTACAAAAGTACTTAAGCAGGATAAATGCCTATGTCCCACTGACTCTCAAAGACCTTCCATAAACCTGGCACTATAAATGGAGTAGCAGTAAGGGAGGATGCTGTCACCCCATGGTTACAGTGGTCAGGACACTGAGCAGTTGATGTTCTAGTGACTGCAGTTCAGTCACAGGCAGCCTGTTTGCTCCTGGCTCTCACACTGAGCTGAAGTAGGTACCTGTCTGGCTCGATGCCTTCCACGTCTCAAACTAAACCCTAAAATCAACAGGAGGCTTAAATCCTTAGGGTGCTACTCTCCAGGGAGGGTTTGTCGCCTGAGTGGGAACAGATGGTAATCCCAGTGCTGGACACCCACAAAATGGACATATGCAGTGACATTAAGGTGCTGCAGAGGAACAATATGCCAGGTGCTCCTCTGTAGATTGAATGGTTTGAGTCTTCTTGGATTTCTCTGTGTTCCTCTGACACAGCTGGCACACAAAGGCTCCACACAGCAGGACAAAGCAGGGGCAGCAACAAACTGACCATAGAGGTTTCCTAAGTGTTTAAAGCTGCTCTTGTAACTGTTTGAATTTGTTCTGCCTGTTAAATGTTAGTTAGGTCGTTGCTTCTGAGTTGCCTTCACCATCAGCTCAGAAGGGGTCAGAGATAGCAAAACTAGCCAGGTTTTCCTGCCCAATACAGCTGATCAGCCCAGTGACCCAGTCTGAAATGACCATCAAAGGTGTGTGGGAAGGCTGAACAGACCCAGCTCTAACCAAATCCCCCAAATACAAATACAAGTCAAGGTCAGCTGCTCACAGGTATCTCTGTGTCTTGGGTAAGTTTTCAGTCTGCACTGACCTGACCACAGTGTGGGGATTTGGGGCTCCCTGCCCCAAGAGGAATGTCTAACATAAGCCTTGCCTCTGGATCAGACAGGGGATGTACCCTCTCAGCAGCTGGAAGTAAGGAAACTGGTTTTGTCATCAGAGAGGCATAGTGAAGGGAAAAAAAAAAAAAAAAAAAAAAGAGGCTTAAATTACACTTTAAAATGAGCTAGAGAATTTGGCTAGTGCAGAATGCAGCAAATGCTTTGCTCTCTGGTAGGCAGTGCATCTTACCAGGAGAAGAAAACAGCAGAGATCAAGGTTTTGTGCATTGATGATCACCTGTGTCCAGGTGGAATTTCAATCTTTTATGTCTTGAAGCCCAAATTGTCTTAGAAGTTGTCTGGTTAAAAGGACATACTTCTCTTTGCACATTTTGGTCAGCACTGCAATCAAGGGAGCCACATATGCTGGATCCCATTCAACTTAATAGATAGAAATTTGGCAGTGGAGTGTTCTCCATATGGGGTTTTCAGCTGTAGAAAAGCTTCTGCCTTTGCTATAAAATAGATTGGGACTGTTCCATTCCAGAGGAAGCTGCCTCTTCATCTAGGTGGTTGAGAACTGGACTCAAATGCAAGCTGGCTCCTTATGTGGACTTAAGCACTAATCAAAAAAAGAACCCACCAAACATTCTGGTTTTCAGAGGGTGATGTTGATGCTCCCCTGAAATCCTGAGGAGTTATTGCCCATTTTGCCATGACTATATTTTTAGCTTAAGTTTTATCAAGTGCACCCAGGGAAATAGATTGTCACATCCATCAGATCTAACTTGTAATGAATAAATGTGTCTTTCCAGTCACTGATCAGACTGTGAAGGTGCACAGTAGTGTTGGAAGGTTCAGCAGACTAATAAAAAAAGAACTGACGTTATTTCAGCATCAAAATTACACTGGGATAAAAGCACAAATACATCTTCTCAATATGGTGCAGGTATAATGGCTTCATTGTACATCAAAACAAAGAAGTTTAGCCTGAAATAATTAATTTCTGTAGGCAAAGCCTAACATTTCCATAGTTGCCAAAGGGAAAGCGAAGAACAATTGTAAGGATGGGGGAAAAAAACCACAATGAGATTGTTGGGAATAATTCCAATAGCATGAAATTAATGTAAATCACAAATAGCTCCTGTGAAGCTCAAGTAAGAATCTGTGAGAAAGCAGAATCAAGTCCAGGAACCTAAATATGAATCACTGACAAAAGAAAAACAAAAGCATGACCACAACAGAGACATTTAATAATACAGTAGATTAATATTAACACTAAATGATCACTAAAGGAATAAATGCTTTTCAAATAATATTCAAGTCATATGGTGGTAGGTATTTCTTGCAGGAATGGAATAAATCACAGTGATCATCTTGCCTCAGCAAACCTTATAGAAGCTACACAAGCCAAAGAGATCCTGCTAAAGCTTTGAGAAGATGCCTCTTTCTCAGCTGGGTTACCTGGAATAATGGATGGCAAGAGGAATTTTATCAGGTAAAGCAGACTTACAGAAACCTACCCAGACTGTTGAACTCTTCTGCTCCATCACTCTAAACATGAGCAAGTCTCTTTTCCTTACATGGCTGGTTTGCGGCAGCTCCTCGAGGAGGAATAGCCAGGGCCTTGCACAGTGCAAGTGATTGCAATTCTTTCTCTGCTGTTTCTATAGATTTGATCTAATTTATGTTTTTAGGTTAGAAATTAATAAAAACATGCAATTCATTGGAGGATTTGTTCTTCAAGATTTGGGCTCATTAAAAGAACTGAAAGCACTACCCTTCACTGGTTTATTTCACACACTGGTTCACACTCTGAAGGTGTTTGTGCCTTTGCAGCAGAGGTTGGGATGAATTAGAATATACAGTGTATTCTGAGATGGTGCCTGTGTTTGCTCCCTGCTTTGGTGAGGTATTGGCTTTTGTTGTCTGAACAGGCTCAGATATGTCATTCTTATTACCAAGGCTTATTTAATTCATTTACTAGGTCATTGCTTGGGATAATATATGCAAATTGTACATATTAAGAGTGATATGAATTACATCCAGCTTTGCCATTTATGTGGAAAATTCATCAAATGTTAATGTAAAATCTATAAATAGAAAGAATAAAATAATAATAAAACATGAATGTGCAGCAAGCATAAAAAATGAAGACCCTTAACTGCCCATTTATTAAGCAAATAAGGATGGCAGGTCCTCAGCCAGAGAGACAAAAGGCCACAGCAAATGAGTGTGTGTTTCAGTGACACAAGAACCATTTAAATCAAGCTCCCAGTCCTCGGACTGGGTATGTGCTTGTGAATGGGGAAAGGAAAATTCATGTCAGAAAGGCATTCCAACAACTGTGCTGGTTAGAAAGTGGTAGGAGAGATTTAAAAAATAAGCCCACGGATTTAGTCTTTGTGACAAAGCTAATCACAGATTGCTTGGGCTCTCCACCAAACAGTTGGAAAAGACTATAAACCCAGGAAAAGTGTTTTATATCATTTGGAGTCTGTATTTCATATTCCTGGGATTTAAACGCTCATGCTTGCAGGTACAGCCAGGGATGTTACTGCCTGGTCATAAAGTGCTCTGAATCTGTAACAATTCATTTTTCTCATCCTGTAAGGACAAACAGTCACTTATCATTGTAGTATCTGGTGAAGAAACATCCACAAAATCTCATATATCCCTACATAATTTGGCATAACTGGCAGGCTTTTCTAAAACAGAATAACTGAATAATAATGAAGGCCATTAATGATGATTAGAAACATTACAAAGAGTGAAAAATTAGCAATATACTTTCTCATATTCATAGGCTGCTTATGAGAATAGATTTTTTGCAGGAATCATGCACAATTATTACTCAAGGGGAGGATACCAGAGGTAAGTTATTTGAATTTTCACTCTTTTAAAAAAGTTCTCATTATGGAGCCTGAATTGCTACACTTCATAAATAGAGCTAACTTCTCCCTTTTTTTTCCCAGTGATTCATATACTGTTTCCCTACTCAATTGTTTTAAATCAAGTTCTCCTTTTCCCATACCTTGATAACCATTTACAACACCATCCATACATCCTTTTAGGAATCAGCCACCAATGTTAATTTTGTTCTTAGGGCTCCTGCTTTAAATAAAGCCATTTTGACTTTTCTTTAAAATTCCAGATGTCATTAATTTCTTTTATCAGCCTCTAACAGAAAACATACCTAAAGACTTTTCAATCCACACTGCTAGCCTTTATAAATCTCAATCATAAAACAGTGAGGCAATGTTAAACATCTGCTCATCCTTGTAAGAGAGAGGGGAAAAAAGGCCCCTCTCCTCCAATGGCACTTGTGCAGCTTTCCCAACTGTGTAGTTCTGTGCTCTGTGTTGCACAAGCAGAACAATAAATCACTGGCACTTCATTCCCCCAACAAACAAGTTTATGTGAGCACCACCTTCCCAGACATGATCTGCTCGTCCTGGTTTACGCTCTGTGTCGCCACAGAGGGTGAAATCCTGCAGTGCTGGTTTATTCCTAAATAAATCCCTCTTTCCTTTGGAAAAATCTGACTTAGATCCATGCTAGTGAATTAGCAGCTTTTGTCTCAAACTGATATTCTCAGGATAAGGTAATTAAACAGAAAGCAGGTAGCCTGCCTCCTTCTCAACCAGACTTACAGACCTGCCCAAGTCACAATTGCAAAGTGTGATACAAAATATATTTAGCTTACTTGTAGATCAAGGAAGGCCACATTCCTTTGCTTATGTTGGTTACATTTGGCAGATACAATAGGAAAGAGAACCTATTTTACTGATGCTTGGACAAACCCTAAAGCACAGAGCGAAAATTCTATTCCTGCACTTCAATGTGACAGAACACATGATCACGCTTTATATGGAAATTCCATTTTAAAATACTTCATAAAGAGGAATAATTATCAATATGTCCATTAAAACCTTAATAAAGTGTTACAAACAGCAACTGCTTAATAGACTGCTAATAAGGGTGCTTTCTTCCCCTAGACTTTGCTTACTTCCCTACAATTCCTATTGCTGCTGCTCAGTTTATTAACCCCATGTAAACAAAACATTAATGCAAAATGTTACCAGATGTTTCAAAGAATCTATGAAAACCCTCCCTTAGGTTTTTTAGGCTTGAATCATTAATCTATAAATTCTTTGGTTTCTTTTCTACTTCAACATTATAGGATTTTTCCAAAAGGATTTGGTGCTCTCAAAGGTAAAATCTTGCTTGCCTATTAATGCATGAAATCTCACTGAAGTCACTGAAACTGCTCGCGTGAAAAGACATCCTCAAGTTCATTATGGAAAGATTAGCCATTGGGGCTTAAGGAAACTGTACACAAAGTGCCACAGCAAAGAGAAGTGGTTTCAGTCTTTCTCATTTACATGCAAAGCAAATTCTTCCACCATTTGCTTCCAATTTGATAACTGAGCAAAAGCATAACAATAAATAACTCACAAGAAAAAAAATTGTAATTTCCTATAACAAACCACAGCCTCGGACTATGGACACCCGAGGAACTGTTTCTTCTGTCACCCTGCAGGAAAGGGAGAAGCTGCCATGGAGAATTCCATCTCCTCCATCTCACTCCAGGCACTACATCATCCATCTGTGGATGCCTAGACTGTGCAGAGCAGCTTAAGAATTTGAGGAAAATTTAACCAAGGGCAAAAGAACAGCCCAAAATACAACAGAAGCCTGCAGATCCCAATTTAGATATTCTTAAAGGGGCCCAACACAGTTCTGTGCAACTCCCAGCAGCATTTCCCAAGCAGGAAAATCCAGACCAAGACCGCACAGCCACTTCTCCTGCCACTGCCTGGAAGAAGGACGGTGCTTCCCAGAAACACGGCTGGAATGGCTGGGAACTGCTGAGCCTTCCACAAAAATGAAAGCCGCTTCCTCTTGGCAGGCTCCCAGGAGAAGATAGAGGCAGTCATGTTCCCTTCCCGTCCCCTCCCTGCAGGCTCAGGAAGCAGAGCAGCTCCGGGCTGCATGAGGAGGCTCTCCCTGCTCAAAGGTCCAGAGGTCTACAAGGCTTTTGGTCTTGGCTGTTTAAACCCTTAGTGCAGAGCTCTGCTACCTGCATTTTGCAGTCCAGGCAGAGTAGAACACACCCTTCCAACCCTCTGCCCACAAAGTAACTCCTTGGGTGTGTGAACACTCCACCTGCTCTGTTCACTGTCTGTGCCACACTCCACCAGGATCACCTTACTCAGCAGAGCAGCCCCTGGTGGGACACCCAGCTGTTGGCTCAGGAAACCTGCAAAACCTGGCTGTGGGAATCGTTGCTACCCTTTCTGAGCCCTCACCTGCACAGGAAAGCTGCTGTGACAACAGAGATGTCACAGGTTGGGGCTGGAAGGCACCAAAGGGAAGGGCCACACACTCCCCCAGAGCTCCAAACCTCAGACAGCTTCCCAAGAAATGAGCTCTGCAGGAGAGAGAGGCACAGAATACAATAGTCAAATTACTCAGCAAAAAAAAGCCAGTTCCCACATGGAGAAAACCTCACAGAAATTAACAGGCAGGACACCAAGAGATGCCATAGGCAACTCTAGAGAAGGCATTCTGAAAACCTGGTCCTTTAAGAAGAAGTTGTCTCTATTTACTAGTAGGGGTTTTAACATCTTATAGCAAAGGTAGCTTGGAGAGACTTTGATAAAATTCCAGAAGAAAGTTTTAAAAATGTTAAAAAGATACTAACTTTTCTTGACAAATCAGTAATTCTTTTTCTTACAATACCTCTATTAATAAATATTTATATCTCTTTTGAAATCCAAATATTTACTGTATTTATTAGTATTTAATACCAATCTCACCAAAGCTGATGGAGATGTTGCCAGGCTTTGCCCTGGTCAATGCAGAGCCTCCCACAGATTAATCCCACCCTTTCTCCACAAACAGTTTGTGCTCTAGGAACCCTGCAAACACCTATGTGTAAATACCCATGATCTCGCCAAGTAGAGGGAGGTTTAAATTCTGATTTGCATGACAAGTACAACAAAAACACTGAGGTCAACACCAGCCAAAGTCCAGGGGATGGGCATCAGTTTGTGTTCAGAGCATGAAAAGGCACTGCTGAATAATGCACCGAGATGCTTTTTATCATAGTTTGTCTTTCAAAAAAAAGAGATGCAGGAAAGCAATTAGAAGCTATTTTGATGGGCTCATAATCATCATTTTCCACAGAAACTTCAGAGCCTGTCAATGGAACACACAGAAATATCTGAAATGCTAATTGTCACTACATAATTGCTACAAGGCTGAAACATGTTAACTAGGAACTATCTGGGCATTCAAACAACTATATCTTTGAAAATAACACAAAGAAGGCACTTCAGTCCCCTTCTGCAAAGCTAATCAAGTACTATGTGAACGAAAATATTACACAGAAGTCAGATGAACACAGCAGCTCTGTAGGTTCCCAGTGCAGAACAGAATTTGTCTAGGCAATGGTACCATTCTGGTTTTAAGGAAAAAAAAATTTCACATTTGAAAAAAAAAACCTGCTCAGATGGATGGGGCATCTAAGGATCTGTCTTAAGAATTTTTAAAAGTATATTTACAGTCTGAGATTTCTTTGCCCCAAAAACAAAAGCTGAGAAGATGCAGCAAGTGTTCCCAGGTACACATAGGAGACATAAGAAGAAGAGATGCTTAAGCCAAAAGAGTTTTAGTATCAATCATAAATACTTTGTGGAAATCTGAAAGACATTTCTAATTTCTATTTCAGTGACATTTTGAAACAAACATCTAGTAAAGGAAACGGGAGGAGGAGAACTCTGATTTCAAATGGATATTCTATGGGGTTTCAGCAGTGAAGAGGAGCACAAATAAAACACTATTCTAGTAAATAAAAATAGCTGCTAATTTATCAAAAATGAATATCAATGTATTGTTAATTTTAACACAGGCATAAAGCAAAAAATTTGCAGCAGTTTGAAAAATTAAATAAGAAAACTGCCAAAGGCCACAACTTCCCTTGATCTTCATAGTTATTTGTCTAAAGTGGGCAAAAATTACTCCTACAGCAAATGTGTTTCCAGTTCCATTTCTATAAAATACAAAAGCTCTCAGCTGAAATACAAGGATCACATACATTTGAATTGAAATGGTAATAACAAATACCATCCTTTCTTTTATCCAAATACCTAAGTATAGAAATTACTGCTAAACAGAATAATTTGCTGGCTAACCTGAGCTGGTGGGTCTTTTCAGCTACTCACATCACACTTTATGACTTTTTTTTTTTTAGAAGTGTTAAAAGCAATGCAAGTAAAGTAAAGGAAAAGAAAGTAAAATGCTTACTATTTAAGGTTCTAAATATTGGTTTAAAGGGAATATTTTCATAATAGAAAAGAAATTTTGTTAAGACAGTAACCTACAGTTCTAACTACAGAAAATTACAAAGTCTTCATTTAATTAGCATTTATCAACTTCCTGCACTGATCACAAGTCTGTCTTGCAATGTCATTACGAAAAATCTTTGTTATTTTGCTTGTTATTAGTAGTTATTCTTAAGATCTCTGTAACGTGCTATGGAGTGTGTAAATGTCAATGTGTTGCATCCAATATTTGTCTTCTAGGGTTGGATTTCCCAGCTGTGCTGCTCCTCCATGGACATGGCAGTTGGCAGTCAAACTGAGTAAATCCAGGGGTTCCATTAGTGTGACAAAGAAGGGTCCAGTCATTGATTTCCCATTACATTCCTATCTGATAGAGAAATTACACTTGGCTACCACCACCAAAGAGAACTTGGTTTATTCTGGGTAACTCATATTTAGATTGATTTTCCCTAAAATAGAATTTTTAGAATTGCTCTTTCCTTTTCTAAGTCTGCCTTTAGGGAAGAATTCCCAGCATGGGAGGAGGAATATCCATTGTGCCTGTTAAGAGAAGGTACAGTTGAGGAGTTCAAATCCCACCCCAGAAAGGGACATAGGCACCAAACTCCCATAAATGTGCTGGATTCCCAGGGAAGGGGCATCTGCATTGTTTTAAAATAGGTGCTGAGGTAAAATATCAACAAAGAAACAAAATCATCTACTGACTTTTCAAATACAGCCATTGGTAGAAGACGAGCCCAGAACTCAGCATGAATAGAAATATCCTTCTAATTTTGTTCTCTTCCATTTATTTTTGGTAGTTTCTTTGCTCTTAATTGGCAATACTGTCCAGGAACATCAGACAGCCACACTCTCTATAATTTTGGTAGCACTGCAAAACTGGAAATCTGAACACACCATAACTGAAAAGGAATTGAATGTTCTGGTTTCGTCACCAAAACTGGGTGAAAGACAATGAAATAACCAAACTGCAGGAACCAAGAAAACTGAATTCAGTTCTTCTTTTAGTTTTACTATCCCAAGACACAGATTCCAATGCAGTGTGTCACCAGCTGCATGCAACAGCCACAGCAAGAGCTAACCCCTGCCTGCTCCCCCTTCCCTGGAGGGCAGTGACCATAACAGATGCAGAAAGAAAAGACTCTCAGAGCATTCCCCCAGTAACTTTCACAGCTCCTGGCAATCTGCAGTCTGGGGACTTCCTGAGCTGGAGGTTACATCAGCATCTTCCTGTTTAGCAGCCCTCAATGGGCCTTTCTTTCATGAATTGTCTAATCATTTTTTAAACCTCTATATATTTTGGCATACGAAACATCCTGTCACAGTGGATCCCATGACTTAATTGTGTGCTGTGTAAAATGAGTACTTCCTTTTGTTTGCTCTCAATCTGCAGCACAACCAGGTTATCTGGCGCCTTGGAGGTGCTGTGTTCAGAGAAATGAGTATTTCCACCACTGCCTGGCCATTGAAACCTCCGTGCCACAGTTTCTGAGCACTCTCTTTCCCTGATGAAGACTCTTAGACTGTTGCTGTGTCTCTCCATGGCCATTCATACTTGACTGTTCCAAATAATCCTCTCTGCCTTTCCTTATGTATTTTGATTTTTTTTAGTAGGTTGATGGAACTGGACAGGTTGGACTGATGGGCTGAGGCCAAAGGGAGGAGGTTGAACAAGGCAGAGTGCTGGGTCCTGCCCTTGGGTCACAACAACCCCCTGCAGCACTCCAGGCTGGGGGCAGAGGGGCTGCAAAGTGCCCAGGGGGAAAGGCCCTGGGGCTGTTGCTCAACAGCAGCTGAACATGAGCCCAGGTGTGCCCAGATGGGCAGGAAGGCCAATGGCACCTTGGATCAGCAATAGTGTGGCCAGCAGGACCAAGGCATTGATTGTCCCCCTGTACTGGGCACTGGTGAGGCCACACCTCGAGGGCTGTGTCCAGTTCAGGGCCCCTCAATTCAGCAAAGACATTTTGGTGCTGGAGCAGGTCCAGAGAAGGGCAGTAGGGGCTGGGGAAGGGTCTGGAGCACAAGTCTAGTGAGGCACAGCTGGGGAAGCCCATGGGCCTCAGCTTGGAGAAAAGGAGGCTCACGAGGGACCTTCTCACGCTCTACAACTCTCTGACAGGAGTGAGGAGCCAGGGCAGGGTCAGGCTCTGCTCCCCAGCAACAAGCAACAGAACAAGAGCACATGGCTTCAAGCTGTGCCAGGGGAGGTTCAGGTTGGACATCAGGATGAATTTCTTCACTGGCAGAGTGGTCAGGCATTGGAAGGGGCTGTCCAGGGAAGTGGTGGAGTCACCATGCCCAGAGGTGTTCAAGGAACGACTGGACGTGGCACTCAATGACCTGGTTTAAGTGACAAGGTGGTGTTCAGTCACAGGTTGGACTTGATGACCTTGGAGTTCTTTCCCAGCCTTAACAATTCTATGATTCTATTCTATGAACATACTCAAAGTGTAAATGCCTCATTGCATACACTGGTGTACAACAGTTTTTTCTTTCATTTTTTTACATTTCTTTCCTAATTATTCCCACTATTTTCTTAGCCCTTTTCACTGGGTCAAAGTGTCGAGGTGAATTTTCAGGGAACTGTTCACAAGCAGTTGCCCAAGCACTTTGCTCGGTTTTAATCTGGACTAACATCTTCAAAAATAATTTAACACCGGAAAACCTGATTAACTTACTACTCCTGGTCACTTCTTTAGCTCAGCTATGAATATATTAAATAGCAGAGATTCCCAGCCCAGATGTCTGGAGGAAAGCACCAGTTCTCTCTCTAATGAAAAATGAGAACATTTATTTCACCTTTTTTCTATCTGCTTCTGCTGTCTATTTATTCTACTATCTCTCCTACACAAGACAGGTCTTCAGCCTTGGCCCTGAAAAGAAAAATCAGACTTTCCTCTGAGTGGACACCAGTGCAAAGAACTCGCTCAGCTTTTGGCCATGTCATTTTTCATGCATGTGTATTTTACACATCTACTGGCTATGCAGCTTCTCTGGCAGAATCTCTCCTTTGGAGAAAAAGGGGGTTTTTTTCTTCAATGGTTTTATGGCTTCAGCAAGTTGTTCTTCAAAATCTTCTTAGGCCTGCCTCATGGTTTTATATTTATGTATGGTCTGGTTTTATATTTAACCAGTCAAGGTTATGCTTTTTCCACCTCCGCTTTTGAGCCAGATGCATTTTTATTTATAAAAGCCTCCTTTTGCTCTACTATTTAACTTTGCTGCTCCTTCTTGATAGTGGTATATATTTACTCAAAGCCTCTAAACCAGCATAAGACATATTTCTACTAACTCCTTCNCTGTTTTTAAATGCAATGAAACTATAAACAAGGTATTCTATTGCTTGTACCAGAAAAAGAGCATTGTTATTAATTTTGGGGAGGGGTTTCAATGGTGACATCAAAACACTTGCAACTACCCAACAAGAGGATTAGAGACCTGAGGCATACATCACCAAGAATGGAAACTCTCACATCCAGCATATTGATTCCCTGAGACTCTGCAAATGAAAAAAGGTGCCTTCCCTCTCCTTCTTTGGTGAATTATTGATCAGCTCTGCCTTATAAGTGCCCATTTCTCTGCAGTGCTTGCACGGGGACTTGGGGTAATGAGCTCTTACATTGACATCTATGTTGCAGATATTTAAAATCGGGCAACATAAATCCTGCCAGGGGGAAGCTCAGTTGTGACACTTTTCTACCCAGTGTATGCTGGCAAGGAAGATGACATAGTGTGGGAGAAGTGACATTCTGTCACTACTATCATGAGCTACTTCTCTACTGGAGTGATGGTCTGGACCTTTTCACAGATGTGAACAACACCGACTGTTCCCATCACACCTGTATTTTACAAGGTGATGTAAAAGCCCCTGTGACCAGAGTGAAGGCACTTTGACTGCTGGACAGCCACCTCAAAGAAAGGTGTGTCATTGCAGGGAGTCCAGACAATGTCCTGACAGCAACTTGCAATAACAGAGGGGTTTTCAAGCTGTGCTAAGTGGAAACGTGGTAGTGCTTCTTTATTTTTGAGTTGTAGAGCCTTGACTCCTTGATCCTCATGATTCTCAGGTATACAGGCAGGGCAGAAGACTTAATGCCACTGATGTGGAATTTATACGAACACCTGTAGCCACAGCATTTATTCTTGCCGTTGTGTTGGGAAGTGGCCCTCGATCATTCCTGGCTTCTTAGCTAAGCAGTGTAACACACAATCCTCTGCCAGTTTTCTCCGGCTGTAATTCTAACTCCAGCTGCTTTTGGCACTGACCTTCTCCATTACTTGCAAACAAGGTCAGCAT
Source organism: Formicarius rufipectus (assembly GCA_013399695.1). Taxonomy (NCBI): domain Eukaryota; kingdom Metazoa; phylum Chordata; class Aves; order Passeriformes; family Formicariidae; genus Formicarius; species Formicarius rufipectus. The sequence goes on along the minus strand of VXAU01001886.1, from coordinate 2,687,592 downwards.
TCTTTGTGGGCCTTTTACATTACTCTCCTGGAGATCAGTGTGCCTGTGGTTTTGTCTCCTAATGTCTGTCATGTTGGCAATAACTGTGCTTTTGGAGCCCAAGAATGGAAGTTCTGCAAGTGGCGAAATTGAGGAACATATCTTTTTTTCATGGCCACTTTCCAGATATATTCCAAAGCCAGGTCTCCCCAGGCTTCCACCATCAGAGACTTTGTGCACCCATGGAGATTAATAGAAGTTGAATGTTGCTATAGAAATTGCTATATTAACAACTGTCCCATGGATTGCTTCCTCTGTTGGATCCCAATTCTCCTCAAATTGAAAGCAGTGGCAGAACACCAGCATTATTTATTTGTGAGGAAGGGTAAGATTCACAGGGAACTCTGGACAAGCTTATAAGTCTGAGATAAATGAAATATGTCATTTGTCCCTAATGATCATTCCCTGCCAGCACAGAAAGGCAGAAAAACAAAGCACTTTGCAACACATCGCCCGAAGTGAAGAAATCTTCTTGTCATCCCCAACAGCATCCACAAAATACAACAGCACTGTTCCAGGTGTTAGCAGGTTCCAGTTGTCATGAAAAGTTTAAGGAGTTTCTCATGACCTGGAAGGCTTGGGAGAAACATGTACCTGCAGGACTGGAGACATTTAAATATTGTAATTATTTGAATCCTTTTACCTGTATGGATCAACTCTGTAATTTTTAGTTTAGATGATGCCATGGAAACCACCATTTGTGTCTTGTTCATTTCTCACTGTTCTGCTTTTCCAGCATACCTGGTTCAGAGTCTCTTAATAGCCTGTTCTCTGGTCTGTACACACCCACTACAACCCTGAGCCCAGTACCCTGTGCATACAGTCCTGCTTTTCTCTAACAGCATCACTCACCTCAAACACAAGCAGGGAAGCAGCAGACACAGGCACACCAAACAGCTCAGGAAAGGAATGAAGAAGACCTCAGAAGGCTGTAAGATGCCTAATATGCTGCTGATTCAAAAGCTAGAAATTGCCTCAGATCCACATGTGCAACATTAAATAATATTGTGACATCCATTGCAACAGTTTGATGTATCTGAACAACAACTTGGGCATGAAGGTTTGCACATGTGTTCTGCTTCGGGTGGGCTTTTATTCATGCATCATTCTGAAGCTTTTAACAACATCTAGCAAACCCTGTTATTGCAATTACAGTGGGAACACCGAATCAGTATTTGTGTCTTTGAGAGAAAATTCAAATTCCTAACAAGCATTTTCCACACCATTTCAGATCATTTCAGGAGCTCTACACCATTCCTTAAACATACACACATAACTGGTACTGCACAGCCTTCCCAGCGGGGTCCATGAACTTCCAGTTACTATCATTTGCTAAGATAATTATAAAAGTAGATGAGGCATTAAAAGAAATAAAGAATAAGAACAAGATTGGTGGTCATTTGGCATCCTGACAGGGTCAGCCCACCACAGAATTTCACCACGTGGCATGTTATTGTCAGTCCTTTCTCCAAGCAAGAAAACGAAGCTCAGAGGTTGGATGAAGTCCAAATTCTTCCAGTTTTAAATAAACTTCTCTGTTTTCCCCTGTTATTCAATGAAATGTTCCCAAAACAATGGTTTTGCAAGCTATAAACAAGTTAGGCATTTAAATAACTAAGTCTGAATGGAGGAACAGAGAATATGTTAAAGGCTTGTGTCTTAAGTCAAACTAACAATAATTCTGAGTTTTAGTGCTCCAGGAAACTCCCAGCTCCTAAATAAGAACAAGGTCCACTTACACCCAATGATCTGCAGGGTCTCTGCCCTTTACACTTCACAGTTCTACAGTGGGGAGAAGTACAAGGACAAACAAACTAAAATCTTATGCATTGGCTGATCTTGGAGATCAAAAGATAAACACAATTTATGAGCACTTTTTTCTTTTGTTCTTTTCCCATCCTCCTCTTTGATCCAATAAATCTGAGGGTTTCTGGAGTGTACCCAGAGCTGAAGAATACCCTTGACCACCCTTCTTATCCCCACAGAGCAGACAGGTACTTCCACTGGACTTTGACCAGTGTCAAAGAAGCCACAGGGCATTTCAGATATTTTCTGGGTATTGATCCATTCGTTTAGAGTTTGTACCGTAGAAAGAAGCCTCTCCCAAGAACCTCATGCCTCCATCCCATCAGACTGCCTGTCATCAAAACCTGGGAGCCTGGCAGTGCCAAGCCATAGCCATGTCTTCAATTCAAGGCACAAACAATGACAGTGAAGATAAGATGGCATTAGAATTTTACGAACTATAAAAGGAGTGTGTGAGGTAGCATTTCTTAAGCATGGCCTGCAATTGCATTGGCAATGGCATCAGAATCTTTTCTGTTTGCAGATAAAGAAAATTTACCCCAGTGGAACAATCTACATAAATTCTTATGTACAACAGAAGAACCACATTAAGGACCTAAAATTGGCCTTGCACAACATAAGGTGCTGTGCTGGCAGTTTGCACTGAGATGAGCATCACTGCAGGGCAAATTTCAGCTATGGTATGCATTTGCCTATCTTGCATCTGAAGATCTGCACATAAATATATACCTCAGGAACAAGAAGAGAGAGAAAAGCACTAGTTCCTCTTAATGCATGTAGCAGTCATTTGGGAAATCCCCCCAAGGACTTTGCTCTGAAAATTATTGGGCAAATGTGTCTGAGAATGTGCATTTCAAGAGTGCCATTAGAAGTGAAACTGCATCCATCAAAAGGAACCGGTTTCCTGTTTCTATTCTTCTTGCCTCTCATTGTTCAGATGTGTAAGTTAGATAATGCAAAACCATTTCAGATCATTTTAGGTATTGCTGGGATGGGGTAAGGTTGTTTTCTATTTGAAGGAGAATCATTTTTCCTTGTTTGCTGGTATAAACAGGTAGAGACTTTTTTTGCTTTCCCCTCACATCCAACTGATAGAAAAATCTTAACATTCTCCAAAGAGTAGTATGGAATTTAACCATTCCATTTGCTTTGGTCTGCAAGAAAAGCAGTAGGATTGGTGACTATAGCTGTGCTTTTCCTTGGAAAGTTAGAGTGTACAAATGTCATGTTTGATTGTTTTTGTGTGGCTTCATATTTTTATTCAGTTTTGCAATGTATGTGGAGCATAAACTAAAGGCCACAACCTTATCTTGAATGTTGACTGTTCTTACAACAGCAGATTGATGTCACTGAGACCAGGACCTTCATTTCATGTCATGTTTGGAGATGGTTCTGGGAACACATGTCCCACCCACCACATTATAAGACTGGATCTACTCCTCTCAGTGTTTCACCTACATTTTCTGCACCTTTTACAGTATCACCCAGACCTGCTGAGCCAATTGAGCACTAGTGGACAGCATTATTTCAGGGGGGGGTTGGCTGATGACATCGGCAGCTCAAGGCAGTCCAATCCTGAATTATGTAAAATTACTTGAGAGAAGAGTCAATGAAAAAGGGCATTTTGTGGTCTTTGTACATTTCTTTATTCTCTAGGCCATCCTCTAATCACTCTTTTTAACCCACAGATCTTTCAGAATCCAGACTGAGCCAGCCCACTGCTTCTGGGTCTTGAAAATAAATGTCTCCTACAGTCAACAGACAGCCAAACCAATTTCATTTTGTGGGATGTACAAAATCCTCGTTCTGGAATATCAGGAACCATTATGCAAGCTAAATTCCCACTCATTTCGCAGCACCAACCTTTCTGATGAAATTTCTTGTATATGAAGCAACATGACTGCTAATTTTCATGAAAAATCCAACCCCCACTGTAATTTATTAGTATAGAAACCCCCTCTTCTCAGAGGAATGACAACTCACCTCATTCCTCAAACTATTCATGTGAATTTCTCAAACTGCTCAGGCTGTTTTCAGAGCTGAATTGTACTTTTGAGTTCTTAAATTTACATAGCCTCATTTTTCAGGGAAAATGTATTTGTGGATTAATGAGCCCAAGGCTGGCTGCATTCAGCTTGGAGTGAAATGGATATGCCATGTGCAATCTACTGTTTCTCATTCCAGGATGAGGCCACTGGATTTAACCACACTCACATCATGCAGCTTTATAGGGAAAACAGTTTTAGTCAAATCACCAGTTTTTAACTCATCTCAAAAGCTTTGGGGCTTTTTGCAGTTGATATAATAGTTGATAAAAGAATGAAGATGAACCTTATTAAAAATAAAACCCTGTGTAAATATTTCTAAAACAGAAATTTAAATTGGGCAGATTGCCAGAAGTATTGACTGACTCCAAAGGGAAAGACAAATGCTTGATTTCCTTGAAAACACACCATTTATTTAAGGAGCCCAGTTCTGGGATTCTCTTTGGACTTCTGAAAGTGTCTTGTGTCCTTTCACACTCCAAGACCAGAGGGGGATGTTTTGACCAGCTCCTACCACACTTAACATAAATTCACCCAGAGTGTTCCACATCTTACCTAAAACTGTGTCAGTGCCAAAGGGAACTGCACCATCAGAGGCCAGAAACCAGACATGGATTTCCAGCAGGAAGAGCCATGGGGGGTTTCAATCCCTCCCTTCAGGACAAGGTCCTCAGCTGTTGTGTGCCTACACACCAATCCTTCCCTTCTCTTTGATATTCAACATCACAAAATGCTCTTCATTCCAAGTCCTAGGCTTGCAACTGACCCTCTTCCAGGACAGACTGCCTGAAAAGAGTGTGACACAGCAAGAAGCTCCAGAGCTCTCCCTCAGCAAGTGCAAAAATAATAAAGAATAAGAAACCAACTTGGCAGGATTTCCAGTAAACTCTCCCTGGCCTCAGCTCTGCCTCAGGACTGGCACACATCTTGGCACCTGCATCCAGTCAGCTCACAGCACTGCAGATCTGGCACTGCAGAGTTCTGCCAAGTCAGGCACTGTTAAATTCCACAACATCCATTTCTTTGCTTCTGTTTGCCATTCCACAACCGGCCACCTTTTGGAGCAGCACTTGCAGCACAACCCCACTGCCTCAGAGATTTTCTCAGGGCAAAACAGTAAAAATAATACATCCTCTGCAGCCTTTGCACAGGGATTTGCTCTGGCATGGCACTTGCTGCCCCTGCCAAAGGTCAGGATGCTTGAAGAGGGAACTTTCCTTCTTTGCCATAAAAACAAAGCAAGACAGAAATAAAGGGGCAGCTAAGGGAGAAGTCTGACATCTCACCTCCAGCACACTGTGGTGAGCAGCAGTTGGCTGCAGCACAGCCCTCCAAAGGTGGGACAGCCTTCCCAACACAAATATGGAATCCTAAAGAGACTGTCACAGGAGTAAGCCATGATGGGGTTATTATTATTTATTTTCTATTAAGATGCTTTGCTCTTTTTGAGTTCATATGGCGTCACCTGGAAAAAAATATCTTAGAAACAATCACTGGGTTTATATTTCCTCTTCTTTTCAAAGAAACTGATGTAAAGAACAGCATCCCTCTGGCCTGCAGGCACCTCTCCAGCCAGCAATTACAATTGAAAAGAATTACAGCTGCAATCTAGCTGAAGAAATTGTCTTATCTGCTCCATGAATGCACCCTTGGGAGGAATCTTAAATGCTATTTTATATCCCTGGAGAAGAGTAAGGCAGAGACAATGATGAAAAAGGCATCTGTTTCAGATGTGTGCAGCTCTACCCACTAACATGGGCGGTGTGATCTATGCCTGTGGATAGGATGACTCCTGCTCATTAAAATTTTATCAGAGGTTGCTCCACATCTTATTAACTGTATGAAGCTCAGAGGAGACCCAAACTCGGTCAGTCCAGAACCCCCAGAATAGTTGTTTTAAAACTGTGGAAGGATGGCCATAACATTTGTCCCACTTATGAAAAAAGAGGATTTATCTGAGTGCTCCCAGCTATGTCTTCCTGTATGGAAGCAGCACATGTAGTATTTCAACAATATGGACTCTCCCAATGACAAGCAGGACAGGAGATACATTCTGAAAATAAGTTTCAAAGAAATCGATCTACAAAGTGTTCACAAGAATTTTTCACTAACAACTCTCTTTTCAAAGTACATCTCTATTTTTCTAAGGCAAAGTACAACAAGTCCTGGAAAGAATGGAAGTTTACAGCCTTCTCTCTGGACTGGCATAGGTTCAATGAACTCTTGTGACAGAGCAATTTTCCAGCACCTCTGCTCCCTATGCTTGGTTCTTGTCCTTTGTGCTGGTACATCAGCATAGAGCACGTGAGACCTCACTGTCCTTAAAGAAATTACCCCAACCAGCCACATCTGAAGTACCAACTCCAGATCTTTTCAAATTAGCATTCTTGAGTTAGTCCACCCAATTGTAATAAATCCTAAGGCAGATTTAGCTGACTTAATCCCAAAATCAGGGAGAAAACCATTAGAAACTCTTTAAATGAATATTTACTCAAAGAGGTCCTAAAAAACTCATAGTGAGGTCATTAAAGCAAGGTGGCACTTCCTGTTTTATTTGTCATAGACTTGGGCATAGAGATGGAAATCATTTGGTCTTCAAACAACCCTGCATGCAGAGAGACCAGTTTCATACATATCACCTTCCAAAATGCAGGGTTCTAAATCATGTTTCACCCCAGCCCCCAAAAGGCATGGAGAAACAACAGCACTGTCATTCCATCCCCACCTTGAACCCCACACATCCAGGCAGTGCTGTTAATGATCTTCAAAGGCATGCACTGTGAATAAGCCCAGACACGCCAGAAAGACAGATCTGGGAAGCTGAGTGCTAAAAATTGGCAAGAACTGATTAAATGAATGAACTGTTTTGAGGTGCACTGAGCACCTGCATCATTATTGTCTGCAGCTGAAGGCAGTACTCACACCTCTTCAAAACCAGGGGATGTACAACAATTTGAGATTAACCTCATTGAAAATTGGGCCTGGCCTAGGACCTCGCAGAGAACACTGGTCTGTCACCCACCCAAGGCACGGGCTGAGAACCAGCTGTGCCAAGAGTCCCAGTGCAGAGATGTCCTCGCTGGCACCAGCCCCTGCTGGATGTTGTCGTGGAGATTCAGCTCCACAAGTCCTACCAACCTGCTGCTGTGCCCAAGCTGGTCAGGGAGCGTGTGTGGAGCTCATTTATCAGCCCTGAGCTCACTCAGCTTTTGAGTTTACTTCCACACGTGGCATCTGCATCACCCCCCTGCTGTGGGCACCTCTTCCAACACATCCCACCTCACCCACGTGTCTCGTGTCCCAGAGGGCACCACCCAGGACTGGGAGAAGAGTGATGGAATGCTGCTTCTGAACACACAGATTATGGAGGGCTTTTACGTGCGCTGTTTACTAAACACACGCTACATACACAAAGAGCAGAGTTCTGTACCTGTGAGGAATGAGAAGTGTTTTCTAAAAACTGTGCCCCCATATTTGAAAACAGAGAATGTTTTTCTGCTACTGTTCTTGCTTTAATAGACACCACCTCTGCCTTAGTTTTCTCTTAAATATTTTGGGGAAAATGATGACGTGAATTCACCTTGATATTAACATTGCTATTTTTGTTCCAAATAACCAAAGACTGTTGTTTTGAGCCACTGTGCTGTAATTCAGGACTTATCAGACTACTTTCACACTCCACCACATATTTCTTGCATGACCCAGAAGAATCCTCAATCTCTTTGTCTTTCCATCCATAAAATAATGGAAATAATATTCCTTTGTCTTCTCTGTGTTGCCTTTTTTGGTGGGATTATACAGCACTTACTGTAAAAGGTTTCAGGTGCTGTAGGTAGGGTTTGTCTAGAGGATAACAGCCACACAAAACACAAATTAAATCCTTCCAAATGGCCTCTCATAGGCATTTTTCAGCATGATATTATGAAGAAATACAGAGCAAGCCAATGCTTTAGTTTTTCCTAAAGCAGACTGACAACCCTGAAACTAATTCATTAAAATGACATGCAGTTATTTTCTAATACTCATCCAAAACTATATTATTAAAAAAATCTGTATTTTAAATACCTGTCAGGACTGAATTTGCTGTCCAGCTCCACAAAGACAGCAGATAAGACCCAGCAGATAAGAAATCTGATATTGTGGGTAGAATATTGATTTTGAAACACAAGAAGAAACAAGAGAAAATGTGATATACTACCTTAGCAAGAAAGCAAAGGCACAGGTATCTCTATATCTTCCAACAAGACAGAAAAATTTTGTTTGCATGGATTCATTTAGTCTTCCCAATATCCTGTTCAGGAGTGTTCCCCACTGGCTGTGTGTTCCAGCACCTCACCCCTTCCTCTTGGCATGTGGCATTCAATCCTCAAGGTGACATCCATCTGTGTATACACAAAGAAATGCACAAAATCATTCCATCTGCACTGAAACCAGGCCATTTGCAATGTCTTTGGGACACAGGCAGTCAAATTACACACTTGTACAAACAATTACAGTCGTGCAGATCGTTCACATAAAACACCCTGGTCATTGGAACAAGCCCCTTCAATGTACAGTGACAGCTCACAGGGTGTGGTTCTACAGCTGCACCCAAACACAGCCCTGCTGCTCAGAACTCACTCAGGAATTTGACCAAATCACTGAAGCCCAACTGCCTCGCTTTTCCCTCAGAGAGAAAGAATTTAAAAATAACAAATCTCAGCTATGTTGTCAGCTAAGGCAGAGTCTACAGACTGAACTAGTTCAAATGATATGATACTTCAACTTAATTTAGCTCCCGTTCTATTTTGGGGTAAACCACTTCATACAATATTCAAAACATAAAAATATGATCAAATTAGAAAGTTAAGCACACTGTGTGGGGAGCCAGAAAGCCTGGGTGACATTCCCAGGTGAAGTTTATTTCTGGTTCCTTTCCTATTCAGTCATTCCTACTGTCTTCTGCTGTGCTCCATTCTGCAAAGAACACACTCACTACCCAACACACACGACGGAGAAAGCAGCAATAAGGGCAAGGGATAAAAGGAATAAAGAAAATTAATGTCATTTTTATCAAATTAATTAAGCATAGAGTGGGACAGAGGGATCTAATCAGAACATATAGTTCCATCAACTTTAAGCCAGTTGCAAAGTTTGACTGATTTCATTATCATTTTATCTGAATGCTTTGTTTTGAAACATTTGCATTTTGAAAGGGCTTGTGTTGTAGGACACAGTAACACAATCCTGTCAACTCCTCAGGATCTCTGCCCCTTTCTTCATCCTCTCTGCTCAGCACAGCAATACTAACTCAGGGCCCCTCTTATACTTGTAAATCCAGAAATCCTGGCTCATCTTGACTCTCTCCCTGTCAGTCTTTCTTCTTCTTCACCCCTCTAAACAGTTCTGCTGGCCAAGGTGAACTTGAAGCCAAAAGAGAGATCAGATTTTTCCTATTCCTTCTTTGTATGGTCAGCATCTCTGCAGCTCTATTCATGTCTTCCTAAGCTTTTCTTTTGTCTCTCTGCCCCACTTCTCCACACCTCCTGGGACAAACTTCAGCTCTACTCTGCTCTTTGTCAACAACCAGAAGCAGTAGGTAAAAAGCTCTTGACCCCTAAACTCTCTTTTAAGATCAGATCAGGAAAAAGTAGAGGGGCAAAGGAAACATTCTGCAGCTGACCTTGCTCAGTCTGGGGACAAAACCCAAGGACAAGAGATGAGCAGGGCAGAGTTGGAGGATCTTCACAGGCACTGGGGTGGAAGAGTTTAGAGGAAAACCTTCCTGACCTGCAGAGAGCGAGTGGAGTGTGGCTGAGGATGTGGGGGTTAGAAAGGTGACACTGGAACAGGCTGAAGGGCACAGCTCAGGAAGGCACTTGGATAGATTTAATAGGGCAAAACTGTCCCAGAGTCATGAGGCACATGGAATATATTGCCCGGGGTGGAAAGTCCAATTCAGACTCTGGAGAGCAGCACCATTCAGATCAGCAGATGTGAGAGATGAGCTCAGCTGCAGTACCCCAGCACCACCTCAATGAAGCATCTCAAAACATTCACAGTGTGTCCCTGAGACACCTCGAGGAGCAGCAGCAATCTGAGACTTCAAAGAAAAGAATAAGAACCTGGTGTCTTTTCAGAAAAACAGATGATGGCTTTTGAACAGTCAACTGGAGGTTTTCAATTTCTGAGGCTGGCAATACGAAGAATTTCCAGAATGTGCAACACTAAGAATTTCCGGAGTTTGCAATACCAATAATTTCAATACCCTTTTAACCTAGTATCAAGTACCTACTGCTTGGTATTTTCCCAGCTTTGTCCCTTCTGCTTTCCTTCTTCCCTACTGGACTTCCCTCATTGCATCAATATTGGCATTTTCAAGCCCAACTGGGGAATTCTGATCTTCTATGACCCCAAAAGTGATCACTCACTCCATGAGGAGGTCAAGAATGTTTCTTCCTGAAGAAGCCACAGCCAAAGTGGGAGGAGGGAAAGAGAATTTGCCTCAAAATGCAACTAACTCGAATTGAAAAGCTCAGAATGGGAATTTCCCATTATCACCCAGCCCTGAGAAGCAGCAGAGCTGAAAAGAGGCTGGTGTAAGGAGGAGAGATGGGAAGCTGCAACCAGAAGCAACCAGACCTTTCAGCTGGCAGTGGAAAGCATGGAAAGAACGACACTCAGAGCCTGCTGAAATCAGAGTCCTTCCAACAACTGTCAGCTTTGGACTCAGCACACCCAGCCCCTTTTGCCAAAGTGAATTCTGCTGCAGTGTTTTACAAAATCATAAAAAACAAGTAGACATTGCTGATTGTAAGAGATGAAGAAAAGATAACGGCAATTAACCACACAGAAGAGATCAGCTTCTGTGGACAAAACAGAAACAGGATTGGCAGCAGCTTGCTCAGAAATGTGCTACAGATGTCCTTCAACATCAGGCTACTGACATTCTGCCACAATTGGCTTTTTGGAAATAAAACAAATCAATAACTAAGAAATTACACTCCACATCAGGTTGAGGGGAATTCCTCTCCCTGTGTGGAGGAAGAGTATACAATCATCTCATGCTGATTTTGGATTTCTAAACACAGGATGAAATGCCACTCGTACCATAACACTCACAGAGCTGGAATTACTGTTTAGTGTCATTTTAGAGTACATGACAATGGTATTAACAAGACAGCCATTACAACTGGTTAAGCTCCATCTGAAGGCTTTCTTTTCAACTTCTTAACAGTGGCATGTTATTTCATATTAATTAGCAGCATTAAGCAAATGACATTCCATGGAACAGGTTCAGGATAGGTGGGGGTCCGAAAATAAACAGATTTATGCGTAACCAGGAATCATTATTTACATAAGATCGCCCCCCAAACCATAATAACACCCCAAGTCTTCCAAAGAAAAAAGTGGAAATGCAATTGTCACTTATGGATAAATGTGTTTTGGTTTTAAAAGAGCCTGAATGACTGTAAGGGATTATGTCAAATCACATTGCAGCTGTAAAATTTAAAAAGCTCTAGCTGCAGTGTTCCAGATTATAAATTACATTTGATTTCATTTTTATCATTTTGAATGGATTATGATTGGAATGAGCATGCAAAGTAATTGCCCATGTACACCACGCACCACCCTCCTCCGCCCCTGAAGCTCCTGTAAACAAAACAAGGTAACTCAGGGAATATTCAGGGAAGAAAAGTTAGTAAATGAAAAATACACCCTTTTGTCAGTGGCTGTAATTTTTCTGTATTCTTTTGCAGCCGCTATCTGCAGCATCTTTCATTAGCAGAACAGCCAGTGTCTGCAGCTATGGCTTGTGGAAACTAATTATTATGTTTCTCCAATAAAAACTTCTGTTCTAAAGAAATTCATTCAATTGCCACCTATTTTGTACCGATTTACTCTCATCATCATTTTTAGAGAAGTCTGCCTTGCCCAGTGAATGCACATATATATTCATGAAATCCACCTGCTGTCTTTACTTCACAATAGAACTGATTTGGCAAGTGGTTTCTGTTCTATTTGAAGGTGTCACCCTGCTTCATACATTTCCTGATAAACACCTTCAAAACCCCTGGCTTTCAGTTTGCTTTGTGTGGGGAGGGAGAGGGACGAGGGCTCAGCACTCAGATGAGAGCCACGCTACCCCCTGATTGACAGCATGACAAAACATCCCAATCTTCCTTTGGAATCTCACACAGAATAATGTAAGTTGGCATCACTTCACCAAAATGAGAGCTGTGACTCTTGACACAGCAGTCAGCGCTGCTGCCTGCACACAGTGTACTTTGGGGCTGGCAGGTCTAGCACTCACTGGCATGTTTGCTAAAAGAGGATTTGTATAGGTACTGATATTAATACAAATATTCACTAACAACATCGGAGTTAAAAACACAGCAGAGAGAGAATGCTCAGTCATTAGTCTGCAGCCCAGTTGTTCATCTCAACACCACTGGTGAGCATGACCAGGCAAGGCAGCCTCATGGCTGGAGGTTGTGGTACCCATGAGGTATTTCTGCCTCACGTGGGCACAGGGTCTGACACCCATGGGAGAATCTCAGGGAGTGTAGAGGGTGAGTGGTGGCTTTTAACAGCAGGAAGAACAAGTTTAAAGACATGGCAGGAAGCTCTTCAGCAGATGCTCAGATTGCTCTGCTGAGTGATCCCCCCCTATTCCTGAGCCCCTTTCAGGTGCCCTTCCCCAGCACTCAGCTCAAAGCACTGCCCTCCCAGGGGTTCACAGCTGGGCAGCATCCGGCTCTATCTTTTCCAAGTCAGCAAAGCCAAGGAAAGGTGCTTGGTGGGTGAAGGCACCATCATGGTCCCCTGAAGTCAGAGAGTAAATGGGGCATCTCTGCCCTCTTGTCCTTTTGTTGCTGCCTGGGAGAAGAGACCAACCCCACCTGGCTACAACCTTCCTTCAGGGAGTTGTAGAGAGCGAGGAGGTCACCTCTGAACCTTCTCCTCTCCAGAGAAGCTCCCTCAGCCTCTCCTCACAGCACTTGTGCTCCAGTCCCTTCCCCAGCCTCCTTGCTCTTCTCTGGACCTTCTCCAGCACCTCAACATCTTTCCCGAGGTGAGGTGCCCAGAGCTGAACACACCACTCGAGGTGCGGCCTCACCAGGTCAGAGCACAGGGGGATGTCAGGTGGCTGATGCTGCGAGGGGGTCACCGCACATCGCGGGGGGAGGCGGCCCGAGCGGGCGGAGGCAGCGGGATCAGCCCTGCGATGTTGGGGGAAACCTGATTGAGGAAGCGCCCTGCGAGTTCCTTGGCTAAAACAACCGGTTCCATACCCTACAGCCCGAAGCGAAAGACACCCGTGGTTGTTTTTTATTTCTTTTTTTTGTGTGTGTGTGTGTAAAATTATCCCCTTTCATGATTGCTGATCGGGATTGTTACAATCGACTGTTAAAAGTTTGCTGTCATTGAATTATTTTCCTTAGCAATAGGCTTAATTTTTTGGCTCTTGTGTTCCCTGCTGTGCTCAGTTTGGATGTTGTGTGACTGCTGATTTATCTCTTAATAAGTCTCGGTATCAGTGTTTCTCATCAATAGGTTTCAATGCCAGGGGCTGCTACGGGAGACAATGGGAGCGAGAGGAGGGAGAATGGGAGGCGTGTCCGCTTTTGTCAGCATTCAAATGAAAGGAAACTTTGCTCTCTCATATCCTCCCACAGCTTCATCCTTCAAACTGCCACCGCTTTCCAAATCCACGCCAATAAAGGTACAGATTGGGCGCGGTATTGATGATTTACGAAATTTTTAAAAATAAAAATAAATAAAAAAATAAATGTAAAGGGGAAACAGAAGATTCATTCACTTCACACAGTCCTGTGCAAAGCCTGAGCAGGCTGTTCTCTGCTGAAGCTGCTGCTGAGGAGCAGTAACACATCTGTCTATTTTACACACTTTTGCAGCCCCCACATCACAGTATCCAAGTATATGACATGCTTACAGTGTGCCTGTGAGGCTGGAACATTCTGCTCTCTCCACTTTCCGCACAGAAGCAAAAGAGAAAGAGATTTGCTCAAAGTCACATGGGAAATCTGTGAGAAACAAGGAATTAAACCCAGAGCTGTTCAATCTTGGTTCATCTCCAACTGCACTCATGTACAGCATAGACCTGAGCACACATGGGTTAATGGCACATTGACTTACATTGCCTCTGGTCTGCAATGAAAAGTGTTTTAGCAAAGTTATTTACTGCAGGCTTGAAATAAAATGACACCAGACTTATCTGGTTCCCTAATAATCTAATAAGAGAAATCTTATTAGTTCCCAACGCCATGAGTTTCATGTCATTTACAGAGCAAACTGTGCACTGGAAATCATGTGGAGTTTCAGCAACATCACAATCACAAACTTCAACTTCGATTTGCCTTTGAACCAAAGAGGGAAACCAAGATCAAATGTAACAGAGATGTGAGTTTAAACATCCTTGGAATCCACTACCACATGTCAGCGTTTCTGCTTCGGCTGCAACAGCTCTGTTAGGGAAGACGTCTGCCTTCTGTTGCCAACGATGTTGTCTGAATACTAAAAATGCAAACCCAGGAGATGGCCTGATACAGCCCCACTCTTGTGACACTCACATTTCATCCAGCTAACACTGCTCCTTCCATTGATGTGGAGCTTCTAACAGAGATGGCAAGGAGAGGTACATAATATCAGCTCAAGAGGTGAGCCAGATAAGTGCCATTGCAGTGGTACAAAGAGCTGCCTTGAACAGGAATCTTGGAAGCACAAAAGCAGCACATCAGAGGCTTCACTTCCATACCCTGGGTGAGGACAGGCTACAGGGCCAGCAACAGCAACACCTCAGTTGGCTGTGAAACTTAAATCTCAAAGACTTCTTCAGCTTGTTCTAGAGGCCTCTTTTATCCTCCACTAAATTAAGCATAATTCCTGCTAAAAAGAATGTTTATGAATTATTGTAGCTAAACTGAAGAGAAAGGAGTAGATTGTAGGAATTGCAGCAATTTACAAGAACAAATATAAATTTGGCTGCCCTGATTCTCATATCATCAGCAAAGAATCAGCTGAGACTCAGACAGAGGGGTCTGACACTAATACTGGCAGATTTGCAGCAGCCTCACACTCTCTAGTGTCTGTGGATCTGCCAACTGACTCCATCCCCCTGTGTGAGCACTCCCAGGACAGGGATCCCACAGGGATACCTCACTGCTCTAGAAAGAGGGAATGGGAAATCAACAAACACAAAAGTTTGTCTCCAGTTTAGCCATGGGAATAGAACCAACAACAGAAGGCTGAGGCAGCTCCTCCTGGCCAGCCCGTGGATGCCTCATGTCCACAGACCAGGGCTTATGCAAGAAAGTATTTCTTCCTGGAGACAGCACTGTCAGTGGAAATAAGGGCTCTTGGAATAAAACCTCTTTTGGACAAAAAAATCTCAGTGGCAGCTTCAAATAAATTGTTATATTTAAAAGTATTAAAAAATACACTGTATTTTAGTGCGTGCTTGTGTGCACATGCAAAGTCTTGCTCTGGTTTTTTAGAGTAAGGATGTCCCTTTGTTTTTAAAAAGTTTGCTCAGAGCTGCTCTAAAACTCTCTGGTTGGACTGTGCTGGGTCATCCACCTTGAAATGTTTCACAGCCATAAATTCCACACAGCCCTGATGACAGAGAAGGAGGTTTTGAATCCTGCCTGTCCCCATGCAGCAGCCTGGGAAGCAGATTTCTGGGATTATTGGGATATTTCCTCCTCATCATCTGCTCCAGCATCTCCAGAGCAGGTGAGTGTGTCCCACTGACAGCAGCAGCCAAGAACCACAACCAGAAAGATGGAATCTCACATTCTAAGTCAGCAAAAAGAACCAAAGAGAATATGCAATAATTTGATTATCTAAAATACTTCACCATAAATTCTCAGAATTTTCAGTAGAAAACAATATAACTGAGAAAACAGTGCAAATATTTAAGGAGATATAGAAATTTTAATGTCCATAGAACAGAGTTATTTACCAAATTTTATCTGCCCATGGATTTTTAGTTAGTTGAGAATCTTTTAAAGTCTATTTACATGTGAAAATATGCTTTACGCTGAAAGTAAAATCAAAGTAAACACTTGGTGTACAATAGGCCATCACTAAACTTTTAAAAAGCCTTGATAAACACATTTCCATAAAGTAATTTAAAAAAAAAATCATAGCCTTTGATAAACAAGATACAGATATCCCTACAGTACAAGCTAAAATTAACCACAGGAACATTACAGTTAATAAAGAGAAGTTATTATTCATTGATATTGATTAAATACAAAATATCTATTACAGCTCTATTAGGCAGGCTGTGACCACCATAAACACACTGTTATCTGCTAAATATAAACCTTATTAGAAGACTTTCCTACAAACAGTCCTAAGGGTAAATTAAATTTTCCTTCAATTATCTTAGGCACGGAGTTGAGAGTTCAGAGAGGTTTTCAATAGGAAATATTGCTTTAAATTCTCCAGCAGTCCTGCATGGATATTCCTTTTAGTACTGCCATTTTCACTGTCCTTGCCTTTAAATTATTTTATCCTTTTACGACTAACTTTCCACGAGGGTTGTTGTTGATTTACAGTTCTATTTCTAAAGGTATTTTTTTTAATCTAAAGGTGGTTTTCAGGAATTTATTGTCCTATATTTGGTAAGACCGTAAAATTGAATAGTATGTTTACATATTACTACTACTAACACTGCTGTTTTACACACACCCTCCCAAAATGTCATGTAGTTAAGCGTAAAAAATGCTAAAAATTACCTTAAGAAATAAGGAATACATATCTATGTACATTTGCTTTTGACAAGGTGTGTTACAAGTTTGTTTCTCCACTTTTTAAGTGTGATTAACTCTCTGTTTGTGCTACCAAAGGCAAGCCAAAGAAGCAGGCACAGCCTTCCCAAGCAGCCAACTCTCCACTCCTCAGAGTTTACAAGAACGAGGCCGTCACAGCTTCCATCACAGGGGTCCTGAAGAACTAACCCTCGAGGATCTTAAGTGTGATCTGTCCCAAGGAATCAAACTGGTTTTTCCTCTGCTTTTGCCATAAATGGCTGTTTTCCATTTGTATGCATGCAAATGTGTGCACACTTGGCAGACAGGTATATGCTTGTATGTGGATTTAATGTAGACATGTCACAGCAGCTACAAAGAAGCTCAAAACCTGGGCTCCAGGGGGGGTTGTGCCTGCACTATCCCTGGTTGGATCTCTCTGGGGACTGATTTTGGTGTGATGCTGGTCCCCAGCCACATGAGAAGAGATTGATGGATTCATTAAGTTCTCCACCATCCTGAACCGATCTGAATTTGCAAAGCACCCAAGCCAAGGGACCTGGTGGCACTGGGGTGACTGAAGGCATCAACACTGCATGAGTTTAAGTGCTCAGAGAGGAGGAGCTTCAGGTCCATTCCTCCAGGATCATCTGTTCTCAGAGGTAACAGCTCAGAAGGTCCAGCTCTGGTACCAAAACAGAGAATGGTAAAATGTTCTTGGGAATGACACAGATAATCACAGAGATTTCCAGCTGTCCAAGGAAGACTTTTGTCAAGGGCTTCACAGTAAAAAGAGGACGATAACCAAGAACCAATTGCTCAAGCTGAAGCTGTACAAAGTCGGATTATAAGGCCCATGCTGTGAACAGGGAGGTTAAATAACCACGAGAGAAACTTACTCATGTTGTGGTGGATTGCCCAACACTGAGTAATCTGAAAACCAACATGCACCATTTTTCTGAAGCATAAGACCTTCTTTCAACAATCAGCAAAGTCAGTGGATATGAAGCAAAACAGAAGCATGACCTGTGTTATGCAGGAGACTAAACTTGCTGATCCAAACAGCCATTCTTAATTGAAGCTTTGTGGGGAAAGGGATGGTTTCACAATGTGCAATTAATCAACATCTATTTACTGAATTGACATGAAACCTTTCTATACAAGATGCCATAAAATAATGTTACCGCATTAGGTCATTGCTTTTCATAAGGAAAGTTTCTTTTCACTGAAATGTGTTGAACTTGTTTTCATGAAACTTCAAAGAAACTGCAGAAAGTTCACGAAACAAGAAAATTCTCCATGAAGTAAGAGGTAAATTTTCAGCAGGACAATACAAGACATTTAAAAGATGAGATAACGTCTTTCACAAACGAAGTTATATTTTACCAGGGGAAAATATGAATGAATAATGGAGCAATACTTGATTAAAACCAGTAGAATGAGGAAGCAATAGAATGGGCAGCATAATATATGCAGGACAAGAGCATCTGTATGTCATCTTGTAATAAATATGGCAGGAATAAAACATTAAGTGGGTGGAAGAGGGTGAGGAAGTGTGAAAGACAATCAGGATAGATTGTTTTTTTAGAAGAGTTATAGTATTTATGAAACATCAGCTCTACAAGAGGACAGAAGGGACTCAGGCTGAAGTTATGTGCAGATGGAAATTATTAAAGGCAGGAAAGGCTGCAGCCTAAGTGCTTGAGACAGGTGAGAAGCTATGGAGGAGATAAAGCAAAGGAGACGGGAAAGACAAGACACCTGAGAGGGTGAGAGCACTGTTTGCTGCAAGGCTTGTGACACATGACAGGAGGCAGCAGGGCTACCTCTGTATTACTGTGTCCTGATTTTCACTAAGTCAGTTTGGTTTGTGAGAAAAAGAAAATAGGTGTTTAGCACTTAGCTTTGCATCGTATCAGGCAAACTACAAGGTCTATGGAGAGGTAATTTGATGGATCTTTTAGTAACACAGGCAGTACCTTCCCAGAGGATCATCCACACTGGGTTTCACAGGGCTGCCACATGACACCAGAGGAGGATGACAACACTGGTCCCCAGCTGTGGGTGGCTCGACTCAGCCAGTAATCACAGCTGTGGAGGGACAGGAGTGGACATGCACCCAAAAGTGTCCTGCTGCCACTTACTCTGCAGTGTCGAAAGCAAAATTTCCACTCATGGTCCAAGTTACCTGCCCAGAATAAAACTCACTGCTTCATGGAGTTGGGATGAAGCATTTTACCTCTTCCCTCAGAGACGGGAAGGCATCAGGACTCAATCCTGTGCCTAGAACAGCACTAGTCCTGGGACACACTAAAGTTAGAGTCCTACCCAGTGGCAAAAGAAATTGGTTTTTCATTAAAAAAAAAAAAAAGAGATACTGATTAAATTCTTTTTAGCTTCTTATTAAGTACAATCCATTTGTCAGAACAATTAAATTCAGTAAGTTGCCACTACCCATGTTGTCTGGACATTTTAATTTTATGCCACAAGAAATACTTGCATCTGCTGATGAAGATCTGCAATTTCCACTTAGCACCTCATGACAGAAGTTACCTGGAGCTAGGAGAGAGGCAAATAATTTCTTCTACTAAAATATTAATATGAATTAATTCAGTTGTTGTAGTAGTTGTTAGTGAGTTCATTCTTCAAAATTCCACTTTCAATTCACCATCGCAATGCTTTATTCCTGACTTTTTGCAGGGCTTGTGCAATGAATTATTGCAAAACCTCCACAGGAAAAAGATGTGCTGTGTGAATTACTCCTCATTGTAAAGATCTGAGCTGCCCTGTTTACAAAACTGCACCTGATGTTTCCATGTGTCATCTAAAAGCCAAGTAAATCTGTGCTGTAGTTTGAAATGAGATTTCCTGGTTTAATGTAAGCTTGAGTGGTGATCAGTAAACACTGCAGTTTGGGATAATTGAAAGAACTACAGAAAGTGTGGAGTTCAGGGTTTTTTAAGCATGTTGGCACTGATCTCCTTTAGGCAGCACCAGGCCTGTCCTTGACACTCATTCCCTCCTACATCTTGTCCCTTCTCCCACCATCCAGCCGGGCAGGAGGTTATGATGCAGGAGTTTCAGGACAGGGAGGTGGCCCCATGACTCCTGGATACCACTCCAAGGGGCAGGAGCAGATCTGGCTGAGCAGCAGCTCCTGCCCCACTGCGGAGTCCCAGCTGAAGCCCCTGGAGAAGGGTGACCAGCCCCCCAAACTGGAGTCACCTCCCTCTGGGCTGGGGTTGTGTTGTGTCTCTGCAAGTCCTGAGCCACAGCTCCATCTCCCTCTCCAGGACTGGTGGTTTCTTCTATCAGCTCTGTCACTGACTCATCCTCTGACTGTGGGAAATTCATTTAGTTTTGTCTGTGCTTCAGTTTTCCTCTGTTGGAAAACAGCAATAAACTGCTTTGTGTACACGTGGACACCAAACACTGCAGGCACTTTTAGCTCTCAGAAAGGGGTTTTTTATCATGTTTTGTGTGTTGAGATTCAAGTGCCAGCATTTTACTCTGAATGCAATATTTTAAACTTCTTGGCACACTTTTCCATGCACTGAAAAGTGGTCCAATAGCAGTCAGTGGTCTGGCCTTACAAAAGCAGCATCAGATTCCAAGCCAAAAGAAAGGTTTTTTAAACATTAATTCAAATACAAAAGCGAGTAGGAGATGGGGCACGCTCAGATCTAACTGACCATACATGTAACATTTTTGTTAAATATAACACCACATTATGTAGGCATTTCCAGGCACTCTGAAGGCAGAGCACCACATTTAGTCTTCCAGCTTCATATAAATAGAAACTTTATGCAAAATATTCAGTGAGAGAATTTTGATTAAATCTGGCTATTTTTTTTTTTTTAAAAGGGCAATTAACCCCCTTTTCAGGCTAAATGTTTTATTCATTGGTGATGCTGTTTTCCAACTTGTAGAAGAGGTTAGAGAACAGATGCTGCACTAAACTCTCCCTTTTTCTTAAGAAAATACATGGGAATAATTTAGAGGCAGTGTTTCAAAACTAACTGATCTAATCACAGTTTCTCAATTTTTACTTCATATTTTTGGCAAGTCAGAGGATGATTATTCTATGTTACATATGCTTTTGGTGGAAAGAAACTTGACAAGTGATTCAAAAAATTCTAGACATACCTTGATACTGTGAATTTAAAGTCAAATAGAAATAAGTTTTGAAAAGTCAATCATTCATGATCTTGAGAAATCCAGATACCCAGGTAAACACTCAGATAATACTTGCCTAATGTATTTTATTTATTTGGTTATTTATATGGCAGTGATTAACCCTGACATCATTAATCTTGAATGAGCAAAGAGATGTTTGATTTTCATTATTTTGCTTTCAGTGTTTGCTTCTGCTTCTGCAAACATCTCAAGACACTTAGCATCTTGCAAATGCTTTGGAAAATAATTCGTTGCTAATGATTCAGACTTTTTTTGTTTTGTCTCCACAGTCAGAAAACAAGGGCAGCTTTTCAGTGTCACTGGCAGTGCCAGGACACCTGAAGCACCTTCCAGATCAGGTCACATTTGGAGACCTCATCCCAGCCTGGCATTCCTGAGGGGACACTGCAGTGCCCCAAGGACTCTGGGAAGTGCTCCCAGCCCAGCCAAAGAGGCTGTGCTTCGTGTCACCATCACCCGTGTCACCACCACCCGTGTCACCTGCACAGTGCCTGAGCAACCTTGGAGCCTTCCATGGCAGATGATTCCAGCTGCCCTTTGGCTCCAGCCCAGTACATTTCCCTGATGATTACTATCCTGTGTATTATGAAGTTTTCTGTCTGAAGTGGGTGTTTTCCACAGTATTCTCAACAGACTTGCTGAAAATCCCAGTGAAGCCAATGAAGAAATTCCCATTGACTCTGTACTGGATGGAGGCCAGGAAAACTGCTCCGTGCTGTTATTTTTGGTTACTATCCATGTTGCTTCACCTTTTATAAATTGCATGTTATTCATTCACCCAGGAACTTTAACTACAGAATTCAGCCCCACAAACAGCTCCAGGTGTCCAAGAAACTCAAAGACAAGAACTGACACTCTGACTTTTCAACTTGTACAAGATACTAAACTGCTTAAAATAAAAAAAAACAACCCAGATGCAGCAAACTTTCAGCTCTGCAGTTTTCATGAGAGCCAGTTGTTGACATGTGTATCCCTAACTGCACTGGGACTCACCTTTCTAGTGTCATAAGGAAAAGAAAATCCTGTTAAATAAGGAATGCAGCCTGCAGAAGTACTTCCTCACGGGACAAGAATATACTGGGGAAGCTGGAGTCCATGTATACACAAAGGGAGGGGAACCAGACAGAAAGGAAAAAGAAAGAGCAAAACTGGAATAGGCAGGCTGGAAGTGATGAGCAGACAAATTTGAGAGAGAAGGCAGGGACTGAACAAGCAAACCTCTAAGAATAAATGGTGTATTATTCCATTTGACCCTCATCCAAATGTCTTTTTGTCTTCCCTAAGGGGACTAAGCTTTGTGAACATGACCTTGTTATTCTATGCAGGTTGAAAACGTTGGGATTAGTTCAATTGTTGTATCTTCCTGGTAGAGCTCACACACAGCTGTGGTTGGGTCCCAACTGCACCGGCTCCAGGCGTGTTCAGCAGCCCTGCCACCTCCCCCAGTATGGACACTGGGCTGCTGCTTTCAGCAGGAGATCTCTCTGCTGCCCTGAGCAGTGACTGAAGAGACTTGTCCACATGCTGGGTGTCTGGGTATCCTGAGCAAGTGGCCGTGTCACAAGAATGCTGAACCACAGAGAGACCACGGCATCAACACCGTGTTCTGAAGCACATGGCTCTCCTCTGCCGTGATCCCTGATTCACAAACCCTCCCTTTCTTCTGCTGCCCCTTCTAGGCAAGTCTTTTCCTTTTTTTTTTCAGCTGGTCCTACATCTAAAAACATTCACCTATCAGCATGGTAAAGCCCCCAGTGGCCTCTCCCTTTCTCAGAGGTTATTTGCATTCCTACCTAGCAGGCATTTGTGGTACTGAAGATGAAGTCTCAACACACAGTCTTGTAATCCAGTTTCCAGGGAAATGACCACCTTCCAAACAGCTGAGGACAAATCTGGAAGTTATGTTTTTGTAACAATCAGCTCTTGCACTGTCCATGGCTCAGACTGCAATAGGTTCTGATGTTTACTGACCCTGAAGTATCTGAGCCTGCAAAATGTGCAGCCTGTGGATGATCACAGGGGAAAATACTATCAGAGAGGAGCCTCAGAACCTCAGAAAGAACTCAAAGGTAAATACAATCCTGAACATACCCTGCTATCATTACATAAAACACCAGATGCCACATTATCAGTACCCTATTATAATAATTCCTCCTGGCATGGGAGCTGATCTTGTCCCACTTAAGCCAACTTGAGTTTTGCTACTGAATTCAATGAGTGGAAGACAAAACCCAGAGAGGAAACAAAATAAAAGAAGTAAGAGGAAAACAATTTACCATTGAACACAGAGTGAACACAGAGTGAACTCAGAGTTTTTCCTCTGTTCATGTGTAATGGTTCAGGATGGATATGCAGAAAAGCTGTGTGACCTCAATGAACTTCCAGACTCTCTGGGCACCAGAAGGATCCTCCCAGTGACCAATTGGAACATCCCACCTGCTCTGTGGGCTTCTGCAGCAGTTCTGTTCCAGCCTTCTTGTTCTCTCCTTGAGACTCATCTGTCTCTGCCACGAGCAACAAGGGAGGTAGAGCAGCTGGGGAATCAATAGGGACAAGCTGAAAGTTATTTGCAGATGTTAGCAGAGAAAAAGGGAAACCCACAGAGCAGGGCAGAGTGTGCAACTCCGACTGAGGGAGTGTTCTCCTGTCATTAGAACCGGGAAGGTTTTATACTCATTTTCAGCTTTTGCTGTGAGCAACAGCACCTCATCTCAGCAACTGCTGTCCAAATATTCTTATATTCCTGGCGTGGAGACTCTAAATTCTCTCACCAAATGAAAGGAAAAGCTCTATGGCACCGTTCCAGCTGTCTGCAGAGACAAAACCTCCAGCATACCAGTTTGCCACAGCCCCCCAACCATGGTTGCAGGAGAGCACAGGATGTTTGTGAAGAGTGGCTGAAGGCAACTGAGTTACATCAGCCCTGGTGCTGTACTGAGTAACCTCAACTAAATCCCAAAGCTATTTTTAAATTCACTGATGACTCTGTCCACATCTCTCCTTGCTTCACCCAGAGCACCAGCCCCCAGCCAGTCTGTGATCACTTAACCCCTCACAAATAAACAAGCAGAACTGAACTGTAATTATGCCAACCACCAGTGCCACCATCCCAACCTGGATGTCAGCTCTGGGACTGTGACACATCAATACTGCCCACAGAAGTCTATTTGTTTCTAATCTTATAATTTAAATGGATCACTTGAGTAAAATCACACAACAACATGTTGTATGAGCAGGATCTGTGAGTACCCTCAACCAATTCCTATCAATTAGATTTGTAACATCACACTTCTTACTACAGCCCATAATGAACTCACACTTTGGAAAAACAGTCCCTGTTATCCAGTTCAGAAAACCTAGTGTAATTTCTATTCCAATAGTTCTTTTCCTGCTCGTAGAAAATAATTAACTCAAAAAATCCTGACTCCTTACTTCAGGTACGTTAAAACAGAGCAGCTTTGAAAGTTATCCCCCAACAATTTGGTGTTATATTCTGGATTTGTTCATATAGGCCATAAGTCCACATTAGTTTCATAATGACCAATCTGAACAACAATTTTGACTAAAGGAGAGAGTAAAAATATAAAAACATGTCAGAAAAACTAAATGTAACATTTCCATAGAAACAGACCTCATTTTTAAGATAGTTGTGTATAAAACTGGTATGATTAACAGTTCACACAGAACTGTCCACAGAATGTAAAATTCAAGTGTGCCCCTGGCACACAGCTTTCCTTTGTATGTGTGGTTGCATGACTCCACGCTTGGTTTCTTCATCAGCATTTTCACATGATATTCAAAAAAATAAATTTTACTTAAGTGTTCTGTTTCCAAGACTGGCCTTAATCAGCCCTGCAATGCCTTCACAGCTGGCTCTTGCTCTCAGCCTTCTATTAAGACTATAATTAATTCTACAGTTCTAAATATTCCATAGCCATAATTTATTTATGGGTCCAACATTTCCCTCACATCTGAAATTAGATTTGCAGCTCTTTAGTTTTCTCTAAGTCTTTCCTTGATCCTTCCCAGTATATATGGCTACTACATTTAGTATTTTTGTCTCCCTGACATCTTCAGAAAAGGCCTCTGGTACAGAACTTTTCTCGTTGAGTGTATTGTGATTGTGTCACCCAGAGTAAAGGTCTGTACTAGTTATTTCCTCTGAAAGGCTGACTCACTGCTATCATTTGCCTTTCCCTGTTTTAACTTGTCTTCAACGACACACTCCTTCTATGTTCACCAGATATCACTTATTTTCATTAGTCTTTCCCATAAAAATAGGGGAAAAAAAATTGAAAAAAATTCCAAAAAATTAGAAGTGTGTCAGAAATGCACATTATGCCCTCCTGAACTTTCTAAGCAAGGAAATACCAGGACCACAATACTGGGGGGTGGCAGGGGGAAAATAAACAATCACTGTGGTGTAATAGATGTATTTATTTTAGACACTACTTAAACAAACCAATTATAGTAAGTGGTTTAGGACTTTGTACACCCACAAGATGCCAACATATCCTGAGCAAGCTGCCCAGCCAGCACATACACACATCCCACCATAGCTCCTAGGCACTGTTGCAGCCCTCACTGCCCCCCAGGACACTCAGGGGAATAATCCCCCCACAGCCTCCACCAACTGAAGGAGCCTTAAGTGTTTCTTCCTTAAGATTAAGAGTGTGTGTGTCTAAGACTCAAACCCACTTATTTTGCAAACAGTTCTACAGACACAGGCATGGTTTTGAGACATTAATTTGAGACATTAATTTCTGCAGCCACTGTTCACACACACAGTGTGGTTCAGGGGAGACAACAGTGACCAGTCTGCTTTGTCTCTGCAGTTGTGTCAAGACTAAAGCTAAGACTGTCCCAGCTGAAGAGGCAGAGCAAGAAACATTATGACTTTTCCCCCAATAATAAGTATTATGCAACTCCACCAGAAGCATTGCCTTGGAAATCTCTCTGTTGTATCCACTCTGTTCCAGCATCCCCTCCAGAATTCTGCCCTTCCTAAAAACTACCCACACTCTTACAAGTGCAGCTTCTTCTGTTTCAAGGGTGGAGGAAAGAGCTCAGCACTGCCAGAGCCTGGCTGTCAGAACACCTCACATCCACTGCAGAAATGATCCTCTGTGTCTTTACACTTTATGTCAGGGCACAACTGACAATATTATGGGAATTAGGTATGTAGTGTAACAAGAGCTATGTTTGCTGATCATGTGTTAAGAAAACAGGAAAGTCACTTGGCTCGGTTTCAAGTGTGTGGGCAAACCAAGAACTTCTTCCTGACTGTCAAGCAGCCACACCAGGAGCTGTCTGCCACACTAAGGAAACCAGGCAATGGCACAGGGATCCAGAGTCTCCTTTCCAGATTTATGTCACATTTATTCTCTCAGCACAGAAGCACATTTGGTTTGCAGAAGATAAAAAGAAAAAAAAAAAAAAGTAATGGCTTTAAATGACTCATTTATACCTCACCCAAACTGTGCTGCTCTGCAATGCTTCTTTTTTCCTAAAAGCAGCCACTCCATTCAGCTGAGAGCCTGTTGTGTTCACAGTCCTGCCACAGCTATTTTCTTCCATGACAGTAGAGTACATTTGCATATCCAACCAGACACTCCCATGGTGAGAGAAACACAGTGAAGGAGTGGGATAGTAGGTGGGTGTCTAAGAAGTCCAAAGGGCTCTGTTGGATGCACAGTGGGACAGGAGATGGAGTTGACTGTTCCTCAGCTGAGAGAACCCATTCATGACACAGTAGTGGGAAGAAAAGTAAATGAGAGACTCGGAGGGAAAGGAAAATGGTACTGGGACCCCAAAATTAAATGACATTACTGCAAATTCCACTAAATGAAATCACCCTGATGAGGGCAGAGGAGCCTCTGAGGGATCAGGGAAGGGCTGATTTAGCAATCAAGGTAGCCAAAGAAAAAGCTCTAAGATAAAAGCAAAAGAAAACAGGCAGAGTGGTAAGAGTTTCTAGATGGCTGTATGTAGCACGTGAAGTGGCACCAGTGAAAACACTGAGTTCTTTGAAATGCTGAATCACTTGTAATGGTCAAGGTAAGAGTGCATGCTACATATCTAAAAAGGGAATGGAAAAGGAGCAAATAATTTTTAAAATAGAACTAGACTATGGGAAAATATTGGCTTCAAATAGATACATCTATTCATTGCTTTAGAGAGGAAAGCATATCTAGAGATAAAAACACCCTTGAGTTCAGCCTTGGTTTAGGAAGCTCTAGGCAACCACACTGTGATTTCTAGATACTTATCAGGTCTGTACCTGAATGTCCTGCCAGGATCTGCCAACCAAATCTCTGCAACTCCAGCACTCGAGGCAGGTGAGTTCCTACAGAACAGAAGGGAGAGTAGAATAAATATTTTCTTTTTATTCATGTATTTCAACCTTACTCAGTTCTTTAAACACCTGTGATTGAAACTCCTCATAATCACTTAAATTCAAGTAGCAAGAAAATGGTACTTCCGATTAGAAAAGTGAATTGAAATACAATTAAAATAATTAAGTATGAAAACACATATTAACTTCCATTATTCTTTACATGGGAAAAATCAGTGCCACCTGAGAACTAGTGTACCCAGCATTCAAAATGCAGCATTTATCCAAGCCAGGAATGTCAAAAATAATCTCCCCACATATTCAGCTACACAGGCTTTTACATAAATCACTGAAGGTATCACCCTAAGGGAACTGGGGATGAGTTGCCAGTTTCATTCTGCAGGCTTGCAACAAAACTCTCTCAAAACAAATTTTGTCAATTCATAAGATCGAGGGGTGTTTGGAAAAAGCCCAGTGTTTTGCTGTCTTCTCTTCCCACTTGTGCCAGAAGAGATTCCCAGAGCACACAAGTTAGATAAAGAGTTGCACCTGAATTCAGTACTAATACCAGAGCCCACTGAACTTCACCAAGCCTGACAAGTAAACCAAGG
The DNA here is from genome assembly GCA_013399695.1 of Formicarius rufipectus. NCBI lineage: Eukaryota > Metazoa > Chordata > Aves > Passeriformes > Formicariidae > Formicarius > Formicarius rufipectus. Next base: position 2,659,802 of record VXAU01001886.1, on the reverse strand, counting down.
AATTCTGTTACCCAGAGTGAGAGGGGCATGGACTGAAGCAGGAGCCACATGAGCAGTGCAGGGCTGGGCTGTGAAGCTAAAGCAGGCAGGTTTTATTACAGGCACGACAGGCAAAGCCCATCTACTTCAGCTAAGCAGTTCTGGAGGTCTCATTCTTGAGATGCTGAGTAACTCCACGTGCCAGAACAGCAGAGCAGGGGAATTTACCACAGAACATCCCAGGGTGAGGACCAAGCACTCAGCAAAGGCTCCCAAACAAATGCCACTGAACTTCCAAACAAATCTGCTCTGACTGCATTGCAACCTTCTGTGATTACAGCCATGAATATTGTATCAAATGAAGATTGCTCACTGGAACATAGAATTTTAAAGGAACGTTGCACAGTAGCTGAGGAAAGCGAACGATGAATTTTTAATTTAAGCCTTCACATCAAAAACAAGCCTCTAAAATATTTTGGGTCTTCCAATCAGACAGACATTTGGCTTGGCCTGTGAGTGCAAGCCCTCCAGTTTTAACTTCAAATGTCAAATAAGAACAATGAATCCTGAGAAGCATCAGACAAAGAATTAACGAGACATGGTTTGTATTTTTCCTGACACTAAAATATCTGAATTTTAATAGCATAGTATTTTTTAATATTTTTTTTTGTTTTGAGTACAAAAAGAAATACAAAGAGAACTCAAATTCTATCCTCCACTGTCATCCAGTGTAGCAATTTATGCAACTCCAACCCACTCAACTCCCACTTACACCAAAAGAAGTTGATCCAGCTGATTCAAGCCAGCTGACTGAAGAGGAGTTGGATCCAGCTGATAGCATTCCCGGGAAATAACAGAACTGCAGGTCCTTGGCTAAACCCAGGAACAGGGAATATTTTCATGGTATTCAGCCACAAATGGTGTCCAAACCTCACCAAGCCTTAATAAATCTGACTGAGTCATAAACTTATATGATAGCAAATATATCAGCCATTCCCAACTTCGAACTTTGTGAATTATTTTTGCAACATAAAATTATTGTGTATCATACACAGCAAAATATATATATATTACCCCAAAAAATCCACATTTTAGGTTCCACCACACCGAGGTTTCAGCTGAAGAGGAATTCAGTAAAGAGTGCTAAGCATTTACATTTAGGGAAGCTATTACAAAAGCATCAACGAGACAGTGAAGACAGTAATTATTAATTAAAAAAATAATTAAGAGAACATGTGTGCAGAACACAATGATAATCCCATACATTGTCTAACTCGTACAAGAACATAAGTTTGATACCACTCCCAGTAATAATAATAGCTTCCTATTTTGTCATGTACAGACAAGACCATTCTCTCTGTGTATGGCTCATGGGAAGAGCTCTCCTCCAAAGCCAAGGTGAGAGGAAAGAAGAGCAAGAGGTGAAGACAGAGAAGGAGAAAATAATTCCTTTTTGGTTGTTAATGTTTTTATCAATTCCTTTTTTCTCTCTCATTTTAACTATGGAGTAGATTTCCCTGCAATGGGAGAGGAGCAGGAATTGTGTGACAACCACTGATGATCTCCAGGGCACGGCAGTCCTGCCATACACTGAGACCATGGCAGGGCACTGAGAACTTTTGTGGCAGCTAATTAAGGGCAGCAGCTAATGAGGATGGCAACAGACACACAGGAGCAGCCACCACCTCTGCCTTAAACAGACACCCACCCACTGCCAGGAGGCAGCCACGGAGCTGCTCTTGAAGAAGATCTGCCAAGCTGGAAAAACCTACTCCATGTCACTCTGGGGAAGGGATTCCCGGGGCTCAGGGAGGCAGAAGAGCACATGGTGAGCAGAGTGAGGGGCAGAGGGAAGTTCCTGCTCGCTTTTTGGAGCTGTGCTTCCAAAATAACTCTGCAGACAACAGCACCATGGCAAGGGCAGGAGGAAGGGCTGACAACAGCTCCAGCCAGGCAGAGCTGAAGGCAGAAATCTGAAGAAACACAACGGAGTATCCACTGAAAACAAACAAACCCAAAAAACCAAACCAAACAAAAACAAAAAACAACGTGACAAAACGTGTGGAATATCTAGGCTAGAATCAGGGGAGGAATGAATTATCCATGTGGCAATCCTACTAAGCTCAGCCCGTTCTTCCAGTCTGGGTTCCTAAAGGCACCAGTGAGTTGGACAGAAGCTTTTATATCTTTGAGTGATTAAAAAATTAGATGGGTTGTCAGTGCCTGGACAGGTGTGAATCAGTCTGTAAACATCACGGAAGAGTCTTTGTGAACATCTCATCTTCTACCAGGCTTGAAGATTACTTAACATGCCAAGACACATGTCATAGGCTTCCAGACTAAAGCTTTCCTGACCTTTGTTAAATATCATCTTTCGTTCTCCTCCTTTATTCATGTGGTGACCCAGGAAAACATCAAACCTTGCTTTCATAAACAGCAAGTGCATAATACCTGCTTGCCATTGTCACACATCTCCTGTCACTGCCACTCAAATAAATACATGAAACATCTTTCTCTTTCTCAATCCCTTACAATAAACACACTGAAAAATACTTGCTAAGAGCTACAATAGTCAGAGTCATTTCATGCTAATATTTCATGCTCTGATTATCTCTTTTTCCAATGCATTACCTTTCAAAAAAATAACCTGTTCAAAAATACTATATACAGTTCATTTGGGTCCTGTGACTGTTTTGTCCTTATTCATGATACTGTTCTTTATTTCTTTGGTTGATGACACTGTCATCTGTCACCTCATCTGTCATTTACATCTCATTAATATCAATTATGCCCTCAGGGATCAGTTTTGTCATCAGAGAATGGCACAGAGGGTCTGCAAATGGAAGGAATACCAACCACCAGAGCCAAAAATAGTAGCAAGACATCTCAGCTCTGTTTCTCAGACCCCACAGATGCTCCTGTGTGTAATCACATCACATTGACATCATCCTGGTCACTAAGGTAGAAGGAAGTTGTATTTAATAATCACACTGTTTTCTTGGGAAATCAGCCGGCAGGACAGCAAGCGGCCACTGATTGCAGCCCACAGCTTCTCCTGCCCAGGACCTTTCCCACATGGAACTGCAGCTCCTGAAGACAAGGCTGGACGATTCAGAGTGAGACAGGAGCACTGGGACACAACCCCTGAGGCTGCTCTTCAGGTCCTCATTTCCCAGGAAAAGCCAGGTGGGATGTGATGTAGCTAAGTTCTTCTCAGGCCAGTAAGGGCAGGCAGACACACCATTTCTCTGAATGCCCAACATGCCCTTTCCAATTGTACAAAGTCTCTATATTGTTATCCACCAATACCCTTTGCAAAGAAACTAAAAAATACTCTTCCAATCACACCACTACAGCAGTGCTGCCAATCCCATCCTCTGGAAAAAGTATGAAACAGGCTGTCAGGATCATTGCACTGGCTTAAATCTCATGGCAGATACCTGATGGGTTAAACATTGGCACTTTTTCTACAGAAGAACTTTGTGAGTTTTCCTGTAGACAAAAGTTTTGGGGTTTCTGTATCTGCATGGCTTGGGAAGATGCATGTTCAGCAAAATACCTGATAAAACTTTGCAGTCTGCTGGGTTATTATACTCACACATTCTGGAGTGTATTCTGCTGTGTAGCAACATGTTCAGCTCCTTTTTTCTGACCATTTCTATTGGTGAAACATAGATCAGAAATGACACTCTCTTGACAAAATCATTCCCTAATGAATGTCCATAAATGTGACACTTGCAGGCCCCTGTGAAAATCACAGCTGTAACAGCAAAATTTTATGTTCTATCAAAGCTACAGTAATGTCACTCTCATTTCAAGCTGGACAGGGCTGCCCTCACTGCAGCCACACAACAGACCCACATTTCCACTCTGTACATGCTTGGTTCATTTGCTGGCAGTTATATTTAGTGAAAATAGTTGATGCTGTTGGCTGCTCAGTCTCTTGCCTCTGCACCTTATTAGCCCGAGCACGGGGGGAATCCTCCACTGAGCCCCAAATAATGCAGAGCAGCAGCCTGTACAGACATCTGCTTAACTGCAGGAAAATGAACATGCATCCTATTTTTGTGCAAATAATGTCTACCAGATTCTCCAAGAGCTGTGTATTTCATACATCCTCCACCACACTTACCTACATCCCCCAAACCTTTATCCCAGTTTCACTCACCAGTCTCTGATGTCTTTATGTATCACATTAGCATCTGCTCTGCCTCACCTTTTCCACTCCAGCAGCCCTATCTCTCATTGTACCATTGCAGTTCATCCATGAGGCCCACACCTTCCATGCTGCAACATCAAGATGACCACTCATCCAGATAATCCTGGTCAGCACTGTCACAGCTTTGACAACAGACGACTGTACCTGTCACATTAGATAAGCCATCCCATTTGCTTCCCATTAAACAGCAGGGCAATACATAGGTATCATCTGTCACACGAGAAGCCTTGGTGAAAAGACAGCTCTATCACACACAAACCCCATGAAAAGCAGAAAAAGCCCAGAAGCTGGAGGAACTGTAACTTAATATTTCAAAGATTCCCCTTCTGAAGGAAAATTAACTACAAGGCAAAATCCCACACATGCACACAGGCAAAGTGACTTTTCTAAGAGATGGCCTGTTCTTACTCTCCATCTCTCCCAGCCATCTTGTTCCTAATCAGAAATGCTCTGAATATTACAAGAAGTTCAAACGACGCAAGGAATTAGAGACAAATCTTCAACCAAGTGACAGGCTGTGCTCTTTACATCACTTTGAACTGAAAATGGAGTGGTAAGAGTTGGAAAGTCTGTAAGCAGAGCCAGGGGAAGGATGCACTAGAAACAATTTCTGAAATGCGAATGCATTAAATTTCTCCTCATTCACCTTTGCAGGAAATACATTGTGTGAAAGTCACAACCTTTCTGATGTTTTATCCAAGGAGACTGATGTGAACGGCCTATATGTAAATTGTCACCAGGTTTCAGCTTTTCATTACCTACAGGACAGGATCCTATTACCCTGGGCTCTGGAAACACAGAAGCTGTTCCAGCAAAAGCCATGGCAGAAAATGCCTGATAGAAACAGGTCAAGACAGCCAGGTGGGGTGGTGGACATCTGGCCTAACCAGGAGCACCTGTACAGCAGGAACAACTCACCTACATAACTTCACTGCTTGGTTTTGTTATTTTAAAACTGATTTATAGCATTATTAGCAAATTCCAAAGGAGGTGTTAAAAGCATTCCCTGTTTGCAAGCAGCACTGAATTTGGGATATTTATTCTACACGTCGGAGACCTTCCTATATAAACTCAGCTCCTCTACTACGTGTTCTGTCCTTGTGAAAGGTCAGATAAGGGGAATTTACAGCCAATTACTAAGGACAGTGATTAAGGTCTGATGGCACTGTCCTCTTGGTTGAAAATCTAGAAATCAAGTTCTTTAGGAAGCAGGTCTTTTCTCAACATTGCCATGCATCTTTCTTAAACTCTTTTGGGTGAATTTGGGGCTGCAGTCCACAGCTGATACCTCCAGCTCTCCAACCCAGGACTGCAGGATCAGGGCAGGATCTCAGACTTTATGTCTGGACACATCATAAAAAAGACCAACACCCAAAATCAGTTTTCATGGTTGGTGGAAGAGGAATTAGAACATGTCAGGATTGCTGTCTTCTCTCTCTCTCCCCTGATCACTAAAAATGTAGACTTTTGGTAAAAAAAAAAATTAGAACTCTCCAGTTATTTCATTGATTTTCTGTATTCTGATAATTTTTACTGCAGTTATTTTAGTTAGGTATTTAGACATTCCACTTAGTAAAAAATTTGATTTTACATCCAGAAAAGTGCACTACACAAAACTGTGAAGAAGCACTTCCAAGGTTAAGTTTCTAATGAGGATAAAACCAACCAAAAAGTGCCAGGAGAATGACAGCCCAAATTTAAACCAGGGGTGGAGTCTTTAACCCAGATTGCAGCCTTTTGCCCAAACCAAGTGTGAGTTGCTCACTGATGTTCTGCATTCCCACATCTGAAAGGCTTTTCCATTCACACTCCACGGAGTATTAGCAATCATTTATTTGACTGGAGTGTGTACATACACGGAGCCACTTAGCTTTTAACCCAAGCAATAATATCATCTCAGCAGGAAGCTGGAAGGATGGAAACATCCAAGATCCTGCAGCATCCATATATTAGAGCAGCAAGACTAATACAAGAATCTTAATAGAATTTTCTGCCTACTGCTAACAGATTTGCCCATTAACTCTGGGAACACAGGGAGCCTCCCAGGTACAGGGAAACATTTTCAAAACCCTCAAAGTGGTTTAGGAATTCCCACAGGATTCAGGCTGAGTCACTGAGGAGTGTTTAAAAATGGCATACAAAAAAAAAAAAAAACAAAAAAAAACTTGAGCCCAGGAGCTTGTTTCCCACACAGAGGACTGACAACTGGGTTCCAGCCTGGAAAGGACAGACAGACAGGAGCCCATCCCTGGGAGGGAAGTGGTGACGCTCAGAAGAGGAGGGCTTACATTAACTGGAAGATGCTTTATCCTGGAGCCCAGCTCCAGGTTGGAGGCATCCAGCTGTGTTGTCCTGCTTGGCTAATGCAGTCCCTGCTTCAGTGGCCTCAGTGCTCAAGGCTTTCCCAGGCTTGGCAGCAAGGTGAGCTGATGGGGCTGTTCCTTCAGCACAGCTTTGGGCAGCTGATGGGGCTGCTCCTTCAGCACAGCTTTGGGCAGCTGATGGGGCTGTTCCTTCAGCACAGTTTTGGGCAGCTGATGGGGCTGCTCCTTCAGCACAGCTTTGAAATGGGTCTGATATTTAGTTCATGCAAACACCAAACCCAAGCTCATACTCCATGACTCTGAGGGTGCTGAAGACCAGGCCCTGATCAGTTACGGATGGAATAGAAAACTACATCTGGATGGTGGAATTCACAGGTAAATTCAGTGTCTGAACAACGTTTTGCTTTGACTTGATATTTTGCTTAATCTTAACGTCCCCTTCTGTGAATTGACTCTCTGGGATGCATCTGGGGTGGTAGTTACTACCTGCTCTACAGGAGCACTGTCAACTTTAATCAGTTTATACTTAAATGTTCTAGAGATGAAGATTCTATGTTAGAGCAGGTGCAGCATTTCAAATCTCAGGTGACTAGAAAAGAGCACTGCATATAATGCATAATACCAACATTTCATGGGCTGCTGCTACGCCACTGTTATTATTTTCTTTCACTATTTAAATTCAATGCTAACAAAAAGGCAGTTCATACTGGAAATTACTGCTTAATATTTTAGGAACTTCACAGGTTTTCCTCTTTTTTTTCTCCTTTGTTTGTATACTTGGAGTAACTGATTCTTTTTAAAAGGATCGATTCATTTTTACATATGAATCACACAGAAATATTACAAGGGAGAAGAGGAATTGCTCACAAAAACCAATTGTGTATTTGAGCAGAGAAGAGTGTGTGGAGCAGGATGGGGGGTGGGAGGCTGAGATAGACACAAAGATGCCACAGCTATTTTAATCAGCAAAAATAATACTGTCGTGGGGAAAAAAAAAGCAAAGAAAAAAACAGCTAAACCAGCTCCATAACCAGCAGAGGGAGCCTGGAAAAGCCCTTCACAGCCACAGTTAGGGGAGAAAGACAAATTAAAACAGATGCATCTTTTCACACATCTTTGTTCCATCTTCCTCTCTTTGGTGAAAGTGTCACACTCCTGGATCCCTAATCCAGGTTCTCCTCTTCCACCACTGCAGAGGCCCATTGAACACAATGAAGTATCTGCAAAGGTTTCAGACTTACCTTCTATCAGAGACCAACAGGATTTATTCGATTTAGAGAGCAAATGGGGAGTTCTGCGTGGGCTTGCATGACTTGCCTGCCATGCACTTCGATCCTGATGTCAGAGACAACAGCTCTCCTGCAGGATTCTGCAGGGCTGAGCCACAAAAGTGATGCCTGCACTGAGCCATGGCTTGTCCTCCTCCCAAAATCCCCATCCACAGACCACTCCCCTGAACCAAGGAACTGAGAAACTCATCCTGCACCTGAGCACAGAAATGACAAGCACTAGATTAGCCCTGCACTCAGACATTGCTGTTATTCATCACGTTGGACAGCAGGTGATTTGAAGCCTTATTCAGCCAGCAACAAAAATGACTGAAGAACTTACTGCATAGATTGATAATATCACATAAATCAACTTTTTCTAAGTGAACAGTCTAGATCACCATGAGCGTAGGAACACCCAGCAGCACTTCTTTCATTGCACGTTGTCTGAAGATCTGACCCAGAGCTGGGCAAATGCTTCTTTACATAAAAACTCAAAAAACTTCCTTTGGGAGGGTCCTTGTGTTGCATCACTTCAGCATTTATGGGTGCTAATTTTGGGCCCTGCTCTTCAGCTACAGAATCACACCAGTAACTATTTGAGTCACCCAGAGTCAGACGGTCTGGTCTGTCAAACAGGTGCATTAGCACCTTTTGCCAATAGAAATCAGGACTGACTTTGGGCAAATTCTAAGTGCCATTTTTTTCCCATAAGCAAAATAATTGTTCCTGAAGACCTCAATTTTCATCTAGACCATCAGAGTATCTGCACTAGTTCCAGTTTCACTATTCGTGTGTCTTGGCTGGTCAGACACGGGGTTTTGCAGGGATCAAGTGGTGGGCATTCTTCAAATAAAGTTTTGCAGGGCTTCTGAAAACAGATTTTTGTCTAATACTGACAGAAAGCTATAGACATATTCATAACCCCACAGGTTCACCAGAAGATCAAGCAGAGTGTCACTTCACTGATCCCATCTGAAGGACTTGGATCAACATTAGGCACTCACAATGCAGTGGCAACAGTGAGCCAGGGACCAGAGTTTTTTTGGAAACTGCTGTTTTGTAAACAGTTCTGAAGTGTAAGGAAATGTCAGTCTATTCATGAACAGGATGTTAATAGAAAAATTTGAAATATGATGTATAAACTCCATCTCTTCCTCAATATTCTTCTGTGCCCTTTGGACTTCCAGAACAAAAAGCAGGAACAGGCATTCAAGAAGTCAGTAAGTTGGTTATGAGTGCACTTAGGACACACATGATTTACTGAAGCTTACATCATGAGCTATTATTTCCCACTCTGACACAGAATCACAGTTGTTCAGCCCATAGCAGTGATATGCAAACATCTTCAGTCCCAAGCCTTTGCTCCGTGGCAAGGGATACAGAGCACATGATGTTCCCACTCTCAGAGCAAGGAGAGGGCAGAACAGCAAAGAAAGAAAGAAAGAAAACTATCGCCCATAGCTTGTATTGCTGTAGAGTCTCCTGTAATGGTCTGAATGTTGTGTGTTTGGCTGCACACTTTGGATTGCAAATGCTGTTAGATCTACCAGGCTTACCCTGAGTGCAAACATATTTCACTGAGCCCTTATTATTATTTCCCTTTGGGTTTTTTTTTCCCTAGAATATTACTTATAAGTCTTGTCAGAAGACTTTACAATGCTGTAAAAAGGGTGATAAAACTCAGTTATAAGGAAATGCTTAGTGAACAGGTCTGAACTTTTTCCTACAAATTCAGTGACTATAATACTTCTGGTGTTTTTCCCCCTTTGCAAAGTGTGCACATGTTCCTGAGAGACACTGATATGTGTGCCTTACCAATGCCCTTTGTCTTAAAAATAGCATTAGTTACACACAATATAACAGTTGCTTTGGTAACTGATTTTTCCCCCTTTAAAGGCTGAATAAATGATTGTGTAATACACATTCAAGTTATCAGTCTATGTGATTGCATCGAGTCTGAAGCAACTTATATGTCATTCTTTTTTCTGTGTTGCCATGAATATGCATAAATATCGGGGTATGACATGCCTACTAAGGAAATAGCTGTGTCAACATGGCACATTTTGATTAAAGGAAAGTATTTGGACAGTGATGATTTTGAGTTGAAACTGCAAAATTAACAAGTGTTGTGGGAAATAAAACCTCAAGTAGTTTCACTCTACTGGTAATCTCCACTTTAATGAGAGTCCCAACTGTGCAGGACCTTGGGAGTGAGATAATTACGTCATGTGCATTTTGAGCTGCTTTTGGTAGCGGAGGCCAAGCCTGCTGCTTTGGGATTCTGGGCAAAGCAACAAAAGGAGCCAAACTTCACTGCACAGACTATTCATGCCTGCCCTGGAGTCCACTTTCAGTGCAGACTCCTCATCCTGGAGAGCAGCCCCAGCTCCCAGCAGTGCAGCCTGCACTGCACCAGCTGTACAGGACATTTCCAGAGCAATAGTCCAAGGGAGCAGATGAATCTCCCTCGTCATAGCACCATGGACAAATCCAGGGAGCAGCTAATCAAGGGTCAAGTAACTCCAACTAATTACACTACCAAAGTCCAAGTGATCTTGGGGAGAGGAAGAAAGACACTGTGTCTCTCCTGGCAAAATGAAACAGCACCACTTTCACTGAGCAAGAACTTGTGACTAACCTAGAAATGCAAATTTGTTCACATATGTATGGGCATACTGGGACACAGCACAGGAAAACTGATAAATCATGCCACTGTGTTATACCTGGGAACAAGATCGTTTCTCCCCATAGAATGAGAGCAAATATATTTGATCTCAACAATTAAAACAACTTTGTAGTGGCTTATTTAAAATAAAACACTATTTTATTACCAAGGGCATTAAAATGTCATGTTTATATAGCAAAGATTTAATTAAATTTCAGATTATTATAATAATGATAATTTAACACTGAAGCATAGAACTAAATTTCTTTTGCTATAAATTCAAAAGGGTACATTAGCACAGACACATGTATCAGGAACATGCCACACTATCACATTTGGGAATCTGTAGATAGAGCAGGTGACCATATTCTTGACTCTGCAGTTGAATGCCCAAGCCCATCCACCAAACCCAGGGAATGAATGAAGGAAAATACTTCCTAATAATGATTCCTTACAAAGATGGACTCAGCAGATAGAATGGGTCTCAAACTACACAAAAGGGCTACCAAAGCTAACTGAAGAATTCTTATTAATTTTGCCATTAGGGCCTAACAGAAGTTGCTTTGGAAAAGTGGTAGCCCTGCCCTGAGCTTTCTAGGAATATAAGGATGGTGGGTTAAGCAGCTGTTCAAATTTGAAAGTCTCAGAGGTCCTTCAAGGGTGACAATGTAGTAAAAAAACCCCAAACCATGAAACAGGTACAACATCTAATACAAAGAGATTTATAAAAATACACTTCTTTATCAAAGTAATTCATAAGTTGGACAGAAGGAGTACATCTGACAGGACGGACATTATCAGCTCCAGAAAAACTTTAATCTTTGTGCGTTGTTTATTCTAGTAATTGACTTTTTTCCTCAGCCTCTGAAAAAGATTGCCCCATTGCCACCAGAAATGGCAATACTTCCAAATTAGAAGTATCCTGGTTTCCTGTCTCCAAGCCCATAATTAGGTGTCCTCAAACACCATCCTGATCATGACCACTTCAGAGGATATATGTAAATTGGTTTTCAGGGTGCTTAATTTCTCTGCTTACAGGTGCACACCCACACCTTGCCCTGCACAGGAATTCAGTAATAATTTTATTCATTGTCATCAATTATTTCCCAGTGTGTGACAGTGCAGAGACCGATAACATCCATTTCTAATTGGTTTCACACTCCCAGGCACCTCTGATAAGGATCCTGATGTTTCCAAACAGCCATTTCTCCTAATCTGATGTCTGGTGGGACCTGTGCTCGTTTAACGCTTGTTACATGTGATTGTCATGTCTTCTCTGCTCCTCTTTTGAACATTCCAACCTGATTTAAAACCCAGTGTCTCTAAACTGCTCTGATGCCTCACGTCAACCACCAGTCCCACCAAGTGAAGCACTTCCTTTTTATCACTATAGGCAGTGAGTTTCATGTGATCTTATTTTCAACAGCAAATTACTTCCTGTTGTGAGTTCAACTGTTTGAAACACTCTGCAAAGAATCCTACGCTGCAGGAAATAGTCCTGTTCTATTTAAATATTTGCTACTTATACAAATTACTTCCTTTCCAAATTGCTTTGCTTTTTTTACTTTTTTTTGTTTGTTTGTTTTTTAATTGTTCTGATTAATTATCAAACTGCTTTCAAGTACAGGGTACCTTGGGGAGGTTTTTTTTAACAAAATACTAATATTTTTAAGTTATTTCTGTAGCTGATACATGTTTTCTTTACATGCATTTTGACTGCCACAAAAGTAATTTGAAAATGACTACAGCATCAGAAAAAGTAGCAATGGGGTATTTAAAGTTTAAAGGGTAAAGTGTAAGTGACAATTAAACAGTGATTCTTCCATTGTGATGAAGACAGACTTTGAAGACAACCTTTAAGAGCTGTCATTTCAACCCTTAAAACCCAAAACAGCTAAATATTGTCATGGGGGGGTTTTTTAATTTGTTTGGGGTTTTTTGTTAGGTTGGTTTTGTGCCAAAACCAAAACACTTTATGGTTTTATTTCAAATGTAAAAATTCGGAGCATTAAACAAGTATTCAGAATACTTGATGAAACAAGTGATGGCACGGCTCTTCAACACCTGGCAGCTCCTCAGGAGGGGTTGGGCATCGGTGTTTCTGACACAAAAACGCTCCAAAGGAAAAAGGAAAGCGCGTATGGGAAGCGCGATGATGACCCCGCGTGACGTTAATCTTCGCTTGTTCCGAGCCCCAAAGGCAGACTGTGCCCACTAATACTTCTCAAGAAATGCAATTAAATGTGTCAAAGAAAGTGTTTCTGGGTTTTAACACCATTTACTCGATCGTCTCATTGGCAAATCTGGGAAAAGTCCGCAAACAGTTTTCCTCTAAAAAGTCAGATCATAAGGGCTAAAAGTTCAGACTTCAAGGCTGCTTTCTAAATGACACCAAAGACCTGCATTTTTTGTCGATTTACAGGAAATGTGTCTGCTGTGCAATGCAATTGTGAAACAACTAAATCCTGGAGGAGGAGGAGAGCATTTTGTAAAAGAGGTCAATGGCTCTGAAAATTAATATTGAAACCTGCCCTTAAATATGCAGGAAACTCCTTAAGTTTCTGGTGCAGAGACTGAAGTATTAAATTGTAGCTGATATAGCAGCCAGTGCCCAAAATGCCTTTGTTATGTGTCAATACAATCCACCATCTATTTTTTATTTACTGTGCTTAAAACATTTAGGCTACTCCTGTTTGCTTATCTTTTAACTTCAGTCCATTTACAACGTTTTAATCTCACAGGGCAACAGAGAGAAAGGGTTGGTTATATGAATTTTCTACAAAAAGGCTGGTAATTACTGATAAAAGAAGTGCCATGCAGTTTGGGGATATTTTTTTGTAGGCACCACCACTAACCTTTCCAGAGACTATTTGTTCCTGAGTTTTGGCATCCTGGGACTTTTACAATGATGTCAAATGTTACCTTTTGCACAGCTGTCAGTTGCAAATTACAATTGAAACAGTTTCTACAGATTGAACTTGTAGCCAAGATTTATTAAGCATAAGGCTGTAATTATGTCTAGAGGAAAGAAGCATAATGAATTTATAAATTCCGTATTTACTGATGAGTAAGCCCTAATTGTGACTGGTGAATAATTCCAGTCTGAAGGAATGGGAAGGGTCACTAAACAGTATATTGCAGCATGAAAGAAAGTGCAGTGCCTTCATTCAACAAACCAAGGAACAAGAGGATCCTGAAATTGAAGCACAAGGCCAAGTGCCTACAGTTTTCCTTTTAATTACGGTGACAATTTTATATGACTGCATCAAAAACAAAAGAAGATGCTGAGTCATTGCTGAGAAAATATTGTTTGAAGGTCAAATTCCTCTGCAGCTGCAGAGGTCACCTGCATTTTGCACAAAGGGCAGAACTGGTCCTGCGGTAGGAAAAAAACCCCTCTAACATCTAACCTGATTTTTTATCAGCTTCTGGATACTCAGTGCATGATTATACTGAAGTTATTCCATAAATTTATAAAACTGAAGGGCCCAGTCTTTGAAGTCTCTTCCAGAAGAACTAATCTATAATCAAGTAAGAGGGCAGGCACTTAGAAACCTTAGCAAGCTTTGTCCACCCAAACATTTTCTGGCAAGTAAAACCTTTCATTATTTTAAAGGTTGATGAAGTTAAAGGATGGAAAAAAAAATAATTGAGATACCTCACATACACAATGGTTCTCTATATGTTGAGTACAAGATATCAGTTCTGCATCAGTCAGCTGAACGATCTCATTGTGCTGCCAAGTTCTTGCAGGTTAATATTTAGACCAGGAAATAGCCCTGCAGGTGTAAAGGATGAGACTGACTGCAGAGGAGCCTCTCCTTCAGATGGAGTCATCTCACTCTGTTGACACTAGGCTGAAATGAACTCTGATATTTCTTTCTAATAAAGAAATTATAGTAAGCTTTCCCTCTCCAGATACATCTTAATAATGCAGCCAGAAATTATAAAGCATGTTGTTTAACTGGAGAAACTGATAGCTGGATACAGGTTGGAAGATTCACATTAATGGTGCTGGCCACTAATAAGTTCCAGAGAACTTGGGTGTACATCATTACACCAGTGAAGGAAGGAATTTCTAAATAGAGTAACTGAGCATTTAATAACTAATGGGGACAAGGACTCTTTAGTTCTATGAGCTTCAAGCTGTCTGAGAGGAATATTTTGAAAACCATCCAACCTTGTTGCCTACAGTTAACTGCAGTCTAAGAGATTCTCCCAAAAATACCATGTTGCTTCAGCTTACTGGGAGGAAGAATGACAAGAGGTGGTTGTCCCGCTCTGCTCTGCACCGAGGTGGCCTCACCTTGAGCCCTATGTGAAGTTGGGCACCACAATATAAGATATAGAGCTCTTGGAGAGAGTCCAAAGGAGGCTACAAAGATGGTGAAGAGTCTAGAAGTGAAGCCACGTGAGGAGTGGCTGAGGACACTTGGCTCATTCAGCCTGGAGAAGAGGACACTGAGGGCAGTCATTGTGGGCTGCAGCTTCTCAGAAGAGGCTGCAAGAGGGGCAGCTCCAATCTCTGCTCTCTGTGACCAGTGGCAGGACACAGTGGAATGGCTGGAACTGTGCCAGGGCAGATTTGGGTTGGATATTAGAGAAGGTTCTTCACAGAAAGGGTGGTTGGGCAAAGGAAAAGGCTCCCCAGGGCGGCCGTGACAGCACCAACCCTGGGAGAGCTCAAGGAGTGTTTGGACATGGTAGAACTGTTGAGGTTGTTCTGTGCAGGGTCACACTCAATCCTTGTGGGTCCCTTCCAGCTCAGGATATCCTACAATTCTATGATTCCAATTTGACTGCACGTCAGTATCATTACCAGATAACACAATTTAGTGTTCACTCTGTTCCAGAAAGCTGCTAAAATGAAATATTTAGAGAAACATTTCCAACAGTAATACAAACAGCAGAAAGAAGTCCTGTTACAATATTTTTAGACATCAATTCTCATGCACTGACTATAAAAGTCACCTCTGGGGGCTTTGTCTCATGCTTCCTTGCTGCAGGGTCGATGTCCCTGCTCCTTTCTTGCTCCCAGATCCCATAATTCAGCCACAACTGGCTGGTTCCTTACAGAGCTGTGAGCTGCACTGGGTGTGTGGGGCTGTGGAGCAGGAGGGTGACCACTGCAGGGCACCAGGCAGGGTGCTGGTGCAGAGCCTCCTTGCCATGGCACTGGCACTGCCAGGCTGCCCATGGTGGGGTGAAGTTCTGCTGCCACATAACCTGAGGGGCTGACACCCCAGGATCCACAACTGCTCCGTGGTCTGACACATGAATTGTCATGATTCCAGCAGGGACACTGAATTCTGGGTCCTTAGCAGACCTGGGCTTCATGCCAAGTTTTTAATAAATCATAATTAGGAGCTCAGGTGGCAGGGACTGGTACGACGATCAGATCCAAGCTGGGACTTTGGTTCCAGTTTCTTCGCTTCACCATGAAACTTGGAGAATGACCACCCAGCACTGAGAAAGTTCAATTTAGCAATGCATATTGCTCAGTTTAACCAAGAGAATTGCACTTAATAATCTTCCACTCTCAGAGCAATCTATCTCCTGAACAAATCTACTTCATCATCAGGGACTAGTTCAACAAGACATTATTTTAACCTTGGCATCAGAATTCTGGATATTTAATACTCACAACTGGACAAAGGAAAAGGTCGTAGGAGACTTACTGTCCTGAACCTTTTTTTATAGCTTTTTAATTGTATTGGAGACTTAAGAACACAGTAAGGAAACTCTTGGTCAGAAACAGATCCTCTCCTCGGTCAGAGCTCTGCTTGGTGCAGAAGGCAGAGCAGATATTAGTAAGGACAGAGCTCCTGGGCTGAGGTCCAGCTTTGCAGCCCCAGCAGGGATCTTCCTACAGCAATGGATTTCTCTCCCCATGCCCTTTGGATAATGGAACATACAGACCAAGATGTCAGAACCCATTCCAAGAATTGTGCCAGATATCAGTTAACAGGGAGACTTGTTTTTTCATATTTCATAAATGCTGATGGCTTTTATATGAAGGCTTTGGGCTTTGCTGGAGAATAAGTATGAAAGTCTGCTTTACTTCCTCCACTGAGGTTGCTCTTCTAGTTGCAGGACTGCAACAGAGTCAAGGCAAAAGAGAAGGTCATGCATAATTAAATATTAATTTCTACCAAGGTTTTAGAAATGCCAATATTATTCTCAGTACATGTGAGAACTTGAGCATTTCACCACTTTTCTCAAGTGTTTTACTTACCCTAACCTTAGTGATATTTTCAGTAATTTAAATTTATTTTCACCTTTTATAGTTAATAGATTATCTGCATAAGATATTATTTTTCTTATGCTGCCTAATTTTACTTTAAAAGCTAGTCTAATATTAAAGGCAATTTTAGAGTGGCTGCGTATTTTTGGGAAGTTAATATTTTCCCTTAGCAACTTTGTAATGGAGCTCCATGTTTGGATGCATTCTATGAACATTGAAGTTCTCTGTCATCCACCACTGAGTTACAGGGGCAAATTAAACAAAACCCAATAGATTTGGCAGATGCCATCCCCTACACTTGGTTTTGAGCAGGCACCTCATTTTTTTATCAGTTATAAATAGATGGCATATCCAACAGAATCACATTCCTTGCTGTTAGTCAGCGCTTTAATAGCAAAATGCTTGACCACTGCACCATTTTTCTCCTGGAGCAGCTAATGGAAACCTCAGTAGAGTTCCTATTATGTATTCCAACTATTTGCCAGTTTGCTCCCAGCATGTGGAAACCCTTTTTGGTGAGCCATGTGCTTCACACACTGGGAGTATCCCAGGGAAGGCACTCCCTGCATAAACCCTGGTGACAGTGTAAGGTTCTCCAAAGGAGAAAAGCAGCACAGATGACCACGGGGTTTTTTGCCACCACATCCTGAAACGGAAGAGCTACAACAACCCTTTAAACGGTCTGTACCCAGGGCTGACCTTTCTTAAAGTAACTCATTCACATTCCACTTGGCAACACTTTGATTTTATCAAAGCATCTTCTGTTTTCATAATGAAGCTCATCAGCTTTTGCTGAATTTGCAGTAAGTTACATTTTAACTTAAGTTCAGGTATGGCTTTTCTTTTAGGAAATACAGAATATCGAATCATTTGATCTTTAAGATACAAAAGTAAAGAAACAGATTTGCAGACATCAGTGATGCCTCTGTAAGTTTTATGGACATCTACTTTCCTTTAAAGTACCTAGCAGATGGCTCACAAGTTTCCAGAAACAATTGCAAAAGTCAAACTTATAGGTCAAAGCATCTTCTCTGAATATTAACAATAGAAGTAGCTGTAATTTAAAACCCAAAACCCCACAACCCTGTTGAAGTACTCCAATATAAAAATAACATGAGCAAATTAAAATGCTCTAACACCTCCTCAGAATTCAAACTGTTCACAGGAAAGAGTGGAAAACTTAAAAACAAATCATACCAAAGGAAAGAAAAAGGTGATTAGGAATATTCAAAAAGAAGTTCAGGAACAGTTGTTCGAAGAATTTTCAAAGTAGGGATATGTAACTAAGTGGGAAATAAAATTCATGTCTTAGAACAGAGTGCAATCACCTTGCAAGCTAAAAACATGAGGGCAAAACTCACCTCATATGAGCAATGTTTGTATGCAAAATTGAGATGAAGCTAAAAGAAATCATGGCATTCGTGACTCCTGTAACACCAAAAGTACACCTGGAATCAGAGCCCAAAACACGTGAACAATCATTCCCCTCAAATACTGAAAGCAAGATTTTAGGAGTCCAGTTCAAAATTACTCTTGATGTTTTGAAAGTGGCTCATGTGACCAGCCTCTGTAACTCCCTCACAGACCCAACACCACTGAGCTCCTCAGTTCACCAGGAATTGTGCCAACAAGCAAACAGGTCTGGACTCAAGTTTTACCTGGTGAATTTTCAGCTGGGTTGAACTTCCAGCTATGAAGTGATGAGCAGTGGCAGCCTTTGCACAAGCACAGTGGGCTGGGTGTGCAAAGGTCCTCTGCAAGGCAGACTTGAGGGAATGCCTCGTGTCAGTGAGGGTATCCCACTGCCACAGGCAATGATCAAGGGCTTTTTTTTACAACTATGGAGGTGTTTCCAGAGCTAAATGCCCACAGGATTTTAGCAGAGACTTTGCTGCCCCTCTAAGTCTATCCAAGTGAAGCAGACAAAACATGTTGGTGGATTTTAGCAATGACTTGTGCCCATTCATTCTGTGCCACTTTGGTTTCCTTGGCATCTGTCTGGGTTCTTCCTAGAGCAGTGGGATGGGAGAACCAAACTGGCTTTTGTAGATGTCCCTCCCCCACCTGCTGATGTTGAAAGTGGTAGAATGATTTGTGAGTTTTGGGTGATGATTGTGCAGGGAAGGCAGCACTCAAGTTTGGACCTTGTGCTGGGGATGGAAGTTTGTTCCAGTGGATGCAGATGTTACTCATGGACAGAGTTCTTCCCTCTCATCACTGATCCCTTGTCTAAGATTGCCTTGCACCCTCCTTGCCTTTCTATTTTTATTATCTTGGAGTCTTTGCTGCCTCCTAGGAGGACCAACTCTACTTATTTGCTTAGAAGGAACATGTTTTGGTTTTGTGAATAACAAGCAACATGTCATGCAAGGGAACTGCTCAGGGTAGCAGGGGACTGGAACCAGTTACCCACCAAGACTGGTGGTGTGTTCTAACCCTGAGAGCACCACACAGCTCAGGGTTCACATTTCCCTTACACCAGTGTAGAAAGTGACTGGAAAATAGATCCATAAACTATAAAAGTTCAGGTACTGTATGGAAATATGTAAATTCTTACCTTCCATTTATTAAATATTATAGCAACTACCCCTAAACTCCCAGCAATGATGCTTCACTGAAAAGTGAGATTTTGCCACCTCTCCTGAGGTCAGAGGCAGCTTCCCATACCCAGCTGGAATTTACCCCAGCAATAGAAGATTTTTGTTTTGCTGCCTTACTCATGTCTCCAGTGCTGCTGGGATCACAAGGTGCCACATGTGCTCAGCCAGGGAGAAGGGACTCTTTGCTGCTCTGGATCTCAGTCAAGGAGTGGAAGTGCCTCCAGGACCAAACCCTGCTGCACTGGTGCAGCTTGTGCTGCCCCACAAAGGCAGGTTCAGATGCTCTTCCACCTTTCTTTGGAGATGACCCTCTAGGGAAGTACTTTCTCACACTGCAGCAAAGAATCCTTTCTCTTTCTTTCTTTTTCTATTGAAACCTTCTTACTCTTCCAACAATTCCTAAATTAACTGTCCCAGTCCTATGTAAAGGATGGGCTGGGTAGTGGAATCTCCTTCCCCCCACGGGAAAGGGCTCCAGCAGAAGTGATAAGCATCACATTTTTTTTCTGAGGGCTCAGCTGAAGCCAGATCTTAGTTCCATGTTTGGAGTTGGCCACAAGGTGTGGCCCCGTTCTCAACGAGGTGGCAATGCCTGGAATGTAAAATCAACTGACGCAGACTGTGCTCTACCTGGGGTTTTTCCACTGGAGATCTGATAGCTTAATGATAGGTTGGGCTCAAATATTCCTGCGTGGAAACATTCTTGTGGAAATTAAAGAATTATAGTCTTCTGATGTTTTGAGAGTACTTTTCCTCAAAGATCCTACATAGTTTTCTAGGAAGTTGTATCACTGCTATATAATTTTATGAGCTATTGCAGAAGTCGTTCTAAGTATCACTTACTGTTTAGTTCCAGGGGTAATCTTAAAAGTTTTGGTGGGACTTTATTAAATTCTTGCAGAATCCTACTATTCTTGTTCCTCTTAAATTTCCTACCCTTTTTCCACAGGGGTTTGCACAGTCTGTTAAAGCAAAAGCCTGGAGTCAGTATAATCTAATTTGGACATTCTGATAAATGAATTTCAAGGGGACAATTGAGTCATCATTAATTTGTAACACATTGACAGACTTAACAGTAAATACTATCACCATAGTTATGGAAATATCTATCACACACCTTATGCTCTAAGTCCTTTACTAACTGGCTGGCTACCACAAACAAGCAATCTCAACAATTCCATGCTCCTGCAGACAGCTGGGTATTTGCAATGGAACCTAAACTCTTATCCTTCAAAATCTAAATTTAAAAGTCAAAACAATTTTGCTTCTTCCTTCAAATATTCTCATAGAAAAAAAAAAAAAAAAAGGCATGCAAACAGAAAATGGTTTACTGTTATCTAATTGGAAAGCACAGGCTTTAGTCTGCAACAAACACATTTTATGACTATGCAGGATGAACAAATTGGGGCAGAGAGCTAATAATTTATACCAGCATCGCTCCATGCATCAAGGATCTTTTATGCTCCTGGGAGGGCATTACAAAAATTAGACTAATGTAGCAGAAAGAATGAGTTTGATCTTCCGTTCCAGCATTATTTTATCACCATTGCTCTGCATTTCAGGCATCTTCACAGGGAACATTCAAAGACTGGGAGAAGTGTTTCTGCTGGTTGGAATTCACTGGGCTTATCCTGGACTGTGAGACTTGTGAGAAATATGTAGCAGATGAGGAAGGTGGCATTTCCTCTGTGCTCACTCCCTTTCATGCTGATAGCTGTGTATTTGATGAGAGTATTTTAAATATTCTCCAGCCTCTTTGATCATGTTGTTCATTTTGTTTAATGGGCTCCATCCCTGCCTCAAGAGCAGGGAATTTAGAGGATTCTCCTTCCTGGCATATGAGCATCAGAAGGGGACTGACCCAACAAGTTTCGAATGGCAGATGGGAAGACTGAAAATACTGCAACAAGCAGCAAGAAGCCATGAAAGTGAACTCAGGAATCACATTTTGAACTACTTCACTACTTCAAGAAGTGAAGGAAAAAATCCTACACATTCACTATCATTGACATTAACTGTACAGTAACTAGATAAAGTTCTAGGAGTATATGTATAATGCCAACTTCTAGGCATTATACAGAACCTGCTTTGCAGAGATCACCAAAGGCAGCTACCCAGGAATGCCCCCACAGGTAGGATCTATTTTGATGCTGAACATATATCTTTGATGCTGAACACATATATCCAAGATTTCCAATAAACATTTAAATAAAAATAAGATGAAAGTGATTGATGGTTAATGAACTTGACCGAAGCTCTTCAGATAGCAGGAGCACAGCTTCCAAAGAAATCAAAGCAAGGAGTGGTCTGCAATGGACACACCAATATCTCCAACTACAAATAAGACCCTCTGCACAAGTCCACCAGACTATGCAACAGAGAGGGTTTGTAGATGTTGCAGTAGAAACTTTCCTGCAAAGTCTTGCCCTTTACAACACAAAATTAGGAAAGATTTCAAGAAACTGTTTGTTGAAATCAACAGAAAGTCTTTCAGTGACCCTCAGTTTCCATCACTAATTCATAATGCAGCTGAAAATAAACATATTTACAGCAAAATAATAAGCAAGGGCAAAGGAGGAAGTTCTGCTACTGAAAAATCCCACATGGATTCTGTGTTGCATTTCACAAGGAAAGTTCACTGTCTGAGTGGGCATTTCACAATAGTTTTCTTAATTTTTTTACATATGTATTAGAAAAGCAGCTTCTCCCATATATGATACAGATAAGCATATGTGACAATTTTGTACTTCATACATTCCAGTCAGTGTATATTTTCTGAGACACAAACCTCAGGAACTAATTAGCATAACAACAGTATATTAATAACATCAGTGGTATAATACAACAGTAATAGCTTAAGTAACACCAACATTTTGTCACCCGTGTATCTCCCATGCAAAAGAATACCAATATAAATGCCACTGATAAAAGCATGACTTCATTCTTCTGTCACAGACAAAATCTCACAACCATATAATTAATGCCAGTAAATTCTCAGGCTGTGCTTATGCATTGCTTTTATCCCCCTTGGAAGGAAATAATTCCAATGGTTTTCATCATACACAAGTCAGTTTTGCTATGACTCTTTTCCATCCAAAGGGAAAAGCATTGTTTAAAAATGCATTAAATACTGTATTTTCAGTCCAGACTCCTGTGCACCAAAGGAAGGGGATTCACAGAAAGGGAAGTGGAGCTCCTGCATTGGAGGCACCCTTATGTGGGAATGGTTTGCCATCATTCCATGAGGGCTGGATCCACACTACCACTTCCTCTGGCTGATGAATTTCTTCTTCTTACCAAGTCCCCAAAAACCAGCAACATCAATTGTTGAAAGTAAAAGTATTTACTGGAAAGAATTGAGGAATTACAAAAGTACTGAGGGCACTAATGATCTGGAGCCCCTCAAGGTTTGAGCCTGTTGTTGGGACAGCACTGACAGGTTTTCTCACTGACCATCCAGCTGCTGTGGGTGCAACTGGGCCAAATTCTGTCACCGATCAGGGATGTAACATCTGGATCCAGCACAGACAGAGCTGCAATCAGAGCAGAGCGGGGACAGATGAGGGCAGTCCCTGCCCTGAGGTGACACACAGGGGCACTGATGCAACAGCAGCCTCTTTAAATTGCTGCTGCAGCCCTCAGGCCTGTAAGCTTTGGGAAAGAAGACTCAAAGGTAAGACCATCTCACTCAGAAGAGGCATCATGTTTTAGGGAGGCTTCTTCCTCCCCTCCAAAGTTACCTGGGCAGCAATGAAGTGGGGCCTTCAGGAAGCCACTGCTGGTACCAAAATTCAGAAGTGATGGAAAGAAATTGCTCCTGATGTCTGAGAAATCATAGAGATCTGGTACTTCTCCATGTTACCTCTGAGTGCAAGGTCACACATTTAAAAGCTCTGGCCTTGCACTGAAGGAGATGTGTTTATTAAGATATCTCCTGCCACTCAGTGTTGACTCCAGAACACAATTCTGTTTCCTGAACAGAACAGCATCATTCATTGCTTTTCACTTGCAAACATCTTGTTGCTATTTGCATATGAGTGTTCTAAAACAAAGGAAAGAAGGAAGTCTGTAGTCTTGTTCCTGATGAGCACCAGCTCTAACCTTATTGCTGGGTAAGGCCTCATGAAAGAGATCTTGCAAAGCTGAGATGTTCTTTGTGTTCTTCTCACAGCTAAGACCATGCATCAAAAGAATGTCTTCTGATGGAAGAAAAAACTCTTTTCCATAAAGAAAAGAATATGTGAAACTGAAAACTCCGTGATGAATGTGAAAAATCTTCTAGAGCAAAGAGGAATTAAATGCAAGCTGCTGCAGCCTCTGAACTCTGCAGCAAAGCTCTGTTCTAACAGCATGAAAGGGAGAGCTGGAGTAGACAAATGATGGTAAATTGAATAAAGTAGGAGGTTAAAAGGGAAGCAAAAAGGTACTATGTCTTCTGGAAGTGAAATTGCAGGAAAACACCAGACAGTTGGAAACTGAAAACAGAAGTGGAATGAAACCTTTCTGTGCTGTGTGAATCACTGTTTGGCTGGAAACCAGGAAATAATTGCTGGAACAGGCAAACAGTGAAAAGCCATTATAAGACCCTCAGCAGGAAACAAGTAGGATGGCTTGGGAGAAGCTGCTGGATGCTTCAGACAATTTCCATTGATGGTGCAGGTTAAGAGAAAACAGGGAAACAGGAATTAAGGAACAGCCCCCTGCTCACTGTGAGGTGTAATAATGGCCCAATCTGATAAGCTACAGGAATCACAGACCCAAAGAATCAGAAATTACCTTGCTAAGAATGAATCTGCCTAAGTCAAAGGGTGACATTAAAATATTGAGAACAGAAGCAAAGTATGTCTTTGCTCCATCCTTCCCTAAAGTGGATGTCTGCATCTAGTCTTAAAAAGAATACTCTCTTTTTCTACAAAACCAAACAATTGCCCACAAAGTGTTGGCTTTCCTTGGAAAAAGGCTGATTCATTTAAAAAAATTATCATTGAGAAATACACAGAGAGCTTTAAATTGTATAAAGGTTCTGGATCAGACCTACAGTTTGAGTCTTGTACTTCCACAAGAGGAAAACTGAAATGGAACTCTAAGAAGGCAAGAGCAGAAATAAGATACCCTGGAAGCATTTCAAAGTTCAAAACTTGAGGTCTTAGAACAAAACCTTCTAACTGAACATTTCTGGGTTTCACTGCTTGCTTTTTATTTTTTTCACAAAACATAATCAGCTTTAAAGGCAAACTTTCAGGATAGTTATCTTGAAACAGAAAAGGATATTTCCTCAGCCAGGTAACTGTGAGTGCAGTTGAGTGGGACATCTCTTTGAGAAAGAGCAAGAGGATCAGATTGTAGTAACTGGGTTTAGGCCAAAAAATGTTCTTCTCTCCCATAAGATTACCAGGAAGCTGAAGACATTACTCCATTATATTTCCCAAAGTACGAGGCATAAACACTGGCTGAAAATATGCCTCCTGTGGGGTTACATGCCCAGTTATTACAGGAGAATGGCTGTGATGAGGAGCTGCTGCTCCTGTCCCATCTCACAGTGTGATCTGTAGAACTCTCCCTTGAAGAGTCTGGGTGACCAGGGCTGTCCCTGACCACTTGTGCAATTAATAAGAATATTCAATCCTCACTCTTGGCAAGTCTGACTTCTGGGTGGTCATTACACATTACAATATTCAGCCTTTGTAGCACCCATGAAGACATACTCGAGTGAAGGAGACTTTAGCCCTTGGCCATCAAGATAATTAGCTTTTATTCTGGTTTTTCAGGCCAAACTCAGAGCACTGCCAGCAAGTCCAATTTTCCTGTTTCTTATGGATGACACAAATCTGAGCAAACTGAAGCATCCCCAAAAACATGTATCTTTCGGTGGAAATACACGTTTCTTGTGCCCCTTTATGTCTTTATAATGTCTTTATAATTTCACTATCTTAAAAAAATAAAAGTGGCCTGTACTGTCCCCTGATGTAAATTAAAAGTACCCTTTATTAACTCAATAAAATAGTAATGGTGAAAGAGAACAAGTATCAGGCCCATTATACTCTCACATTGTGTAAAACTGATATTCTTTGATAGAACTTCTCGCTGTGACTGGTCTCTAGAAATTAGAGCTCTGAGGAGAACTCATCTTTACACAGGATTCCAAGATTTTTAAATTTTACTTCACTCTGAATTAAAAACAAAAGCTTTTAAAAGCTGTGCACACTGTCACACACAGAGTACAAAGGACAAGGCTTGTAGGGAATATTTCCTGAGAATACTCTTTTGGAATTCTAAGCCAAAGATTGTGTCTCTTATTTAATAACCTCTAATTAATTTTTTCTTTCATAAAATTTGTCCAATTGCTTTCAGACTTATGAAGAGTTTTGGTTTCCACAACACCCTGTGGCAGAGAGTTCCACTGTTGAATCCCACGGCTCTAAAGGAGCATCTTCCTTTGCTGTTCTGAACCTGCTGCTGCTTTCATTTCTTGCCCCACATCTCATTGGAGGACAGTGAACAACCTCCTCCTTTCTTTTTCTCCATGACACTCTGATTTTAAGAATATCTATCATGTCCTTCATTTACAGGCTTAAAAGTCCTGCTCTTCATTTGCCGTGCATAAGGATGCAGCTTCATTCCTTTGGTTTGGCATGCCTCTTCCGTGATTTTCCACCTTCTGGAGTTCTACTGATTTCCTTCAAGGCACAGAACTAAAACTTTAAACCCAGTGTTATGGATTAAGGTGCACAACATGCAGTCACTGTGATGCTTTCTGGATTGTTTACATTTTTCCTGATTTGTCTCAATATCCAATTTTTGTTGACCACTACTGAGTATTAAACCAACATCCTGAATTGAGTGACACTCACTTGTGTGATATCCTGACCCTGCTTTGAGCAGGGGAGTTGGACTATAATTTCCTCAGATGTCTCTTCCAACAATTCTGTGAGGCCGTGACTCAGGGTTAGGGGACAGCAGAAGAAAGATTTCTATTTTGCCCCTGTCCAAGACATTGGACTCACTCCTGTCCCAGTGTCATGAGCAGCCTCAGCAGCCCCAGTTGGAGACAAATGAACATCAACTGGATCAAGCACAGAAAATCATTACCAAGATGAATGGGAAAGGCAGAGCTTATCTTGCAAAGCAACCTAAATGAACTTAGGCTCAGTCTTACAGACTGAAGCCTGAAAGGGTTTATGATGGATGTCTGAAGCACATTAGAGATATAAACACAGTGAATGTCTATGTAAGCAGTATGACACCATTGTATTAACAACAAATTGCCCAGGTGTATGAACCATTCCTGAAAAAACTCGGGGTAGAAAATAGGAGAAATATTCTATGAAGGTTTTAAGCAACATTTTCATCTGCCAGTAATTCTGCCAGTACCAAAGCCAAAAGCTCATTATATGTAATATGGAGTTTACTGGGTTTTGACATTTTTGTGAGCTCTTTCTTTCCTGAAAGTGAATGATGGGGAAGACAATGCAATTTTAGGGTATGCTTCAGCTTTCATGGAACTTCACACTGTAATGGAATGTGACACTTGAAATTTCTCCATCCACATGTATCACAAATGCAATACATGCAGTTTAAAACTATTAGCTACAGCAACAAGTGAGAGAGGCTTTCCGCCCACTCTGGATAAAATTCTCAACAATATAATATAATACAACAATATAATGAGAAAAAACTCCAAAAGTCTCAGATCTATCTGTGTTGAAAAAGAAGGATGAGGCCAGAGAAATACAGCTCTTGGAAAGGCGATTAATGACTTAGAAATTACACCTGCTCTCTTCCTAAGGAGATGTGACAATTGCCTACAGAGCTAAAGCAGTGATTGTTCTATTACCTCAAATAAAGTCCCTTATTATTGACTGGATATACCAACAAATTCCTTGTACATTAGGATAGAAAATCCAGGACAACAACCTGTATTTTGTCTATTAAAATAGAAGAACAAAGTCTGATCAAATTAACCAAACTGAACAGGCTTCCAAACTTGCTTTTAAAACCTCATGTTCCCTGACCTCCCTGTTCCTGAAGCATTTAAGCTACACAACGGTGGGGCAGAGTTTGGAAACACATTGGTCTCAGCCTCTGAGAGCCATTTATCTGCTGGTGTCTCAGAAGACTCAGCATGTCAGATTTTATTTGAGTGGCAAAAGTCAATCTGGTAGTTAGGAAGTACAGAGCATGAGACATTATACACCTCATAAACTCTTTTAGTCAGAGCATTCTACACTAAAGCATTTTAGTCACTGACTTTTTCAGGACTTGTTAAGTACATAAAAGCATGTCCAGTGCATTGGTGCTGTGATGAAAGGTCTGCCAGGCCATGGAGATAGTTTATGACTACTCATAAACAGCTTGTGTGAGACCTCCTGGTCCTGCCAGGCACAGCGTCCATCCACACACGTGCATCATGTTGTGGGGAGCATCACATGCAAAGGCAGGTTGAGTAAGATGAGAGACTTGTTTGTTTTCGGAAGAAAAGGCAACAGAGTCTCTCTAACACTTCACAACTGGAAAAAAAAAAAAAAAGTTCTTTCATTTTAAACTGGCGGAAAAAATTGTTACTTCCAGTTTTTAGACAGAGTCTTTGAGGGTCCTTTCACAGAGCAGCCCTACTGCATTACCTCTGAAGGTCATATAAGTGTCCCTACAATTCACATTTTAATTCTCATTTTAATCACTCTCTCTTACCAAATCTTGACCCCACTAAGGGAATGGCACATAAATCACTGGCCTCAAGGGAGTCAGTCTGAGACACTTTTTTGTACATAAATTATCCCTAGAATATGTATGTAAGACACATAAAAGTGTGTAACACTTAAATCTTTAATTACTATTATTGCAGATTACATGAATCTCCCTCTTATTAAAACCCTGAATTTTTGACAGGTTTTAAACAAATTACTCTTGTGTGGTGGAAGAGACCACATGGAGCAACAGTCAGGGCAGTCAATCAAACAGACCACATGGAGCAACAGCAATGGGAACTGCCTTGAAAACCTCCTCTGGAGAGCCCCTGGGACCAGAACAGAGAGGGACAGGTTCAAGGTAGGCTCAGTTGCCAGTGTTTGCCCATGGATCTTTTTGAATGTTTGAATTTTATTACTCAACAGATTTTGTTTCAGAATCTTTTGGACACCTGAGCTGACTTAATGGGATAATTAATTCATTTAGACTTCAGTTTTCTGAACAAGAATTTAATTTGAAGGTGAAAACACTTATCTGCCCAAGTATATTCCCAGGCCTTTTTTTTTTCCTATGTAATTCTCCTGTCACTTACTGCAATTTACTGCTTGAAGAACATACTTAAATATTTCAGCCAAAAAATCTGGCTCAATCCCATCTCATTTGATGGGAAGCCTTTGAAAGACTTGGCTGAAGTGGATGTGTCCCTGACGATTCCCTGCAGGAACAGCAGGTCTAAGGGGCAGCTGACTGGCTGTCCCTGCACTTTTCACAAATACTGAGCCAAGTACCACTAGATGGTTTATATTCTTCCTCAGGGTCAACAAATCCTGAACATCAAATGACTTTCTAGAAACTAATAAAAGTTAAAGAAAACCTCCCTGGAGCTTCCTGGAATTCTGGGTAGAGTAGAGCTGAAGACTTCAGCTCCAGCTTCACTACACTGCCATTTTAGCCTTCCATTTAATTCAGCTCAAAGATTTATGAAGAGCAGAAACCCTCAAAGGCCACAGATATAATGCACATGGAATCCTCTGAAACATATATGTAATAATATGAATATGAGGGAACTTAATTAACTTAGATTCTACAATTTTAATATTCTGTGGCCCATATTCACTGACATCTTGCAACCATTCCCCAGTTATTCTGGTATGAGTCTGTGTGGCACTACTAAGAGAAGTCTATTTGTCTCTGTAACTTACAATAACTTCCCACTGGACATAAACGGAATCATCTGGGGCTGCATCATCCTAAATACTGAAATAAATGTGGAACAAATACCATCTACATGTAACTACATTTGGCTCTATCAATATGTGCCCTATTCTGCTTAGGATAAATAGCTCTTCACTTTCCATGAATGTCTAGAAAACTCCGTTCTTAGATGAAACAAGCTTATTCCAAATTACCAGCTATGGAATATTCCTTTACAAAGTCAGACTTTCAGCTTTTCTGTAAATTCCCAAGTTGACTGAAGCATTAATGCATTAAATTGTGGTGATGGTCATATAATTCATCTAAACCTACTTTAACTAAAGATTGCCCTCATATTAACACAAAATTTTAATTGAGTTCTCATTCAAGTATCACAAGTCACAAGGCTACAGCCGATGCTGCATCCACCCTCTATTTTGCCATCAATATTTCACTTTATACCCTCAGTCACATCCCACAAGGTCAAACTGTGTTAAACACAACAGAGGATCCATTGTACACAATGCAGATCCCTGTAACATAATTTAGACTTACTCTGATGCAATATTGTAAATTACTTTTGGTTTATAAGTTCAAATAATAAAATTCATGTAGCTTATAATAGGGTTTGATATTATTATTTTTATGTTAATATAATATTGAACACATTAAAACACCACAGGATGCAAAGACTCCAGCTTGTACCACTTCAGTGGAATTAAGATCTTTGTAACCAAGAGGCAGATCAAACCCAAAACATAAATTTTACTATCTCCACAGTTTAGAAACATGAGAAGGAACGAGTTCAGTAGGGCAAATAGTATAAAGTAAATTTAGTACTGAAATACATTTTCCATAGAACAGACTAACATTTCTTTGAAGGTTTGCAAAAGGCACTTTATGACCCATTAGGAATCAAATGCAATATTTGTGGCACAAGTGCATATACTGTAACATTTATTGTGTCTATTTATCTGAGATAAAACACATAGGATACAAAATGTGAAAGCCATTATCATGTTTTGTCCCCATTTATTTACCTGGCCAGGATACACCATTGAATTTCACAACTCGCTTATGACGGAGTCATGGGAATATGGCAATTGCATAAATAACACCCCAAGTCAACAGGCAAAGCTGTAACCATTGAAAAAAAATCCACTGCCTTTTAGAGCAGTTCTTAATCTACTCTCTCCTCAACATGGAAATATAACACAATAACCATTTATTGATCTTTGATGTCATCATGTGACCTTTATAATGAAAAGGCGTGGCCTTAAACAGAAAACTCTGTTCTGTAGCAGATTAATGCAGTTGACCTTTGCTGTGACACGGTCAAACCTTACAGAGCAAGTGTTGGTAATGCTGGATGTCATCATAATCACAGGCACCATGGACCAGCACCACTGGTTTTAGCCTGAGTAACGTGAAGGGTGCATCTGGAAGAAATTCCATCCTTGTTGGGAACAGTGTTGAAGTACATGAAATTAGTAATGAAACTAGCCCTCAACTTCCACCTAGGCCATCCCCAGACTGCATACATGGCATACAAACAACTTCCATCATACACACATCTCCAGCTGGAAGATCTGGAGCCTCCACACACACCTGACTGGCACAGAATCTGTTTGGGTGCCGGGATCTTCCCACCCCGGGCAGGCAAGTGAGCCACTGTGCTCATGAGCACGTGACCAACATCTGTGAGAAATGGTGTGAACAACGCAGGCTGAGCTGGCTGGCAGCAGTCAGTGACATCCAACATGGCAATCCAGGGCTCAGCTCCGAGAGATCCCAGGTGGAAACATCCAAACACCTGATTCCTTTCCCTTTTTAGTGACTGCAGAGGATGTAGCAACCTACGGATGACGCTCTGCCCGCCCAGAGGAAACGAGTGCTCATGATGGAGTCATAGACTTTGATTTCTGCTGCCTTTTCCTTTGAACTGCACCAGTTTTGCTCAACTACCTCTAATCAGATAAAGTGCTGAGTCATCCAGGGTGCAGTGCTGACTCATGTCTGCTTCATCTGAGTTGTAGGAAAGAAATGCCTGTGAGAAACTCTTTTGGTTAAGTAGCTGCAGCGGTATTAAAATTTTCTATCCTGGTTCTACTCACATAAAAATAATTACCATATTTAAGTGCATAATAATTACCATATTTAAGTGCATAACTACCTTCTTGCCTGCCTGAAAGCTCAATGAGAGATTTACATGCTAGGGAAATTATTCATCATACTCTCAGACAACAGATTTCTACACAGAAAGGGTGAGATATATCTGCCAGTTTTAGGAAGTGTTAAGTTCTGTATCAGTGAACAACCAATGCCTGCCACGTATTTGGGCTCAGAATTTCGCTGTCCTTTGGAATGCCAGAGTAAGCAAAGTGAAGGGCTCTTCTTCAGGTTCCAGCATTTATTCCAGAGGCTTCCCCTGCCTTTACACTCCCGGTGAACAACTGCAGTTGACATTCTACATCTTCCCTGATATTCCCACAACAGAAGTAATGGGCCATATGTTTGCCAGTGACAATAAGAACAATGTGTGGAGACGAGACTCTGGGACCAGGCAGTGCCAAATACTTCTCTGCTGCAAAGATGTGGCCCCACTGATTTCAAGATGTGGCTTTAGGGATAAAAGAAAGAATGGGAATGCAACTACATCACAGGGCAGCTTTTGAATGAAGAGGCAGAACACAGTGGAGAATAAGCAACATTATGAGTAACATATAATTATGTTTTAAAGCAGAACTATGAATCAAAATACTCATTAATGGAACCCCTGAATTTATTAATTTTGCTAAAGAGGTAAGCCACTAAACTGCCTTCCAAGTGGTGTTAATAGAAAGGTCAGTCAGTCATTAGCAGCATAAAGGATCCTCCTGCACTTTGGAGAATTCAGATGCTTAGTAATGGATGCTAAAAGACAATTCAGAGTTGTTTCAGTGGATTTTAGCTGAACGTTGGAATATTTTTCACATAGAAACATAACATACAAAAACAAAAAAAAAAAAGGAAAAAAAAAGGTAACCTTTTCACTGTAGGAAATGTCAGTGCTACACTACAGAACAAGGGAAACATTACATTTCTATTGGGGTTTTCTGAAACGTGGCCGTGTAAGCGCTGCCTAATAGGGAGCAAGGAGGGACACTCAGCAAATGGCACGAGTACTTTTCACCCTATTTATTGCACATGTAAGGTATTCAAACCTCTGCTAGACAAACCCCACCTGTGAAAACCCAAACAGTACAGAGCAAAAGCAGCTGGGAAGCCATGTTATTTTCTTCCGTGGAAAGTTTTAATCAGTGACAAAAATACTTTCATAAATTAGAGGCAGGGGTCAGTATAAAACATGTTCTTGATTATCAGAATTGAGAACATTTGTATGTTTTCATATTTTAAGTAAGGAAATAGATGTACCAACAAAAGATCTTCTTCCATCCTGAAAGTGTTACTGAATTGAAAAGCCATTTTCTTTCCAGCCAAAAAAAAAAAAAAAAAAAAAAAAAAANAAAAAAAACAAAAAAAAACCATTTTGATGACAAATGTCCTACTTGCAACTACTGGTTTTAATGCTCAGCCTAAGAGTCTGGAAACCATTGACACTGATAAATTTGCTTGCAGCAGCAGAGCAATGCTGCAAGCTTCCTGCAATCCCCACCTCCCTTCAGGGACCCAGAAATAGCTGCTGAAGTCCCACAGTGGGTTTAGCTGATTCATGAGAAATGCAATTAGGCCAGGAAGAAAATGCACTGACTAGTTATTTCTCAGATAGGTTTTTGCAGGTGAGAGCTGCAATCTTGGAGAGGCTTTTGGCTCCTAAGAAACTCAGCCAAACTGAAGAGGAAATACCAACTGTCCTCATTAAGTGACTCCTAATCCACAAGTACAAAGTAATTTGTGTTCTGCTCTTAGGGATTAATCTAGGCCAAGGCAAGAGTTCCCAGTGAGCCTAATGCACAAGCAAATCCCAAATACTGAAAGAAAAGGCTTGCAAAAAAGAACATGGCTTGATTCACATCTTATCACCACCCAGTTTTTTCAGTCTTGCTATAGAGTTCTACAGCATTTCCAATCAGGAACAAGATGCATGTGTTGATACTGGAAGTTTGTGTAATGGGCATGGAGAATTTCATTACAGAACAAGTGCTTCAGATCTGGTAAACATAACAAAGTTTCTCTGTAAAATATATGCAGTATTTTACCAACAGATTAATAAAGGAGAACGTTTCTTGCAACTTCTTGTCCTGGTGTGTGTCTCCAACACTTGTGTACTGGACATGGGAGTGCTACAGACCAGTCTTGGGCCACAGCTAATCCACATAAGCACAATAATTTTCCCTTGCAAGGATTTTACCAATCCTTCCCTCCACACATGATGAAAATGGAGCTTCTTCCTCCTCCCATAGGTTAGGGGAAAGGATTTAGAAAAGTTCTAAAAAGGACATTAAACATCACTGTTATTGGCAGGTCTCAGATTTACAACATCTAAACCCTTGTATTGTGAAAGATTCTTACAGCCACTTTGACAAGCCACCGTGGTTGCCACCAGCCTCTGAAATGCAGAAGGCAGAATTCCCTTAAGCTAAAAAAGTGCCTTTTCTTTCTCCCATTTAATTGTACTTGGGCTGAACTGAGTTACAAATGGTTTGAAAGTGTTCAAAATTGACATTTCCTTCTTATACTTGAATTACTTGGGAAAATTTAGGACCATAGGACTGGAAGGGATCTCCCGAGTCACCACGTTACATGATCCTTTTCATAGAAGTGTTGAGCTCCACCTTAAAAGCAGCTGCTCTTTTTCTGAACCCACTACTTCATTTGCAGGCTGTTCCAGAACCTCATAAAATTGAAAAAGGCCGCCTTCTGATTTGCAGCCAGAAAATATTCATGGCCAGTTTAGACCACTTTTTTTTCATAAACAAATCCTGCCCTTCAGTTTGAGAGCTCTTTTCCATGCCTTGTATTTATTCCCTAGGTGTTCATATTGTCTCTCAGTTTTCGCCTCCTAAGCTGAACAAGCCAAGCCTTTTTTCAGTTCCTTATCCTAAAATATGTCTTTCATTCACCTCATGAGCTTCAGGAGCACAGTAAAAATTAACTGTGCATGAGCATCCTAAAGGACCAGGTTTGCATCTCTGCAAAGATAAAGGCCTGTGACACAATGGGAACTTCTGGAATCTATTGGGGACCATTGACTAACTCTGAGCTGCCACATGACTCTACTCTAACCCAAATCAGTAATAAATCCAGTTAAGAAAAGGACAAATCAAAAGCCCTTCAATGCACCCATTTTTGGAGCTCAGCACCACAGGGAACAGGAGGAGGACAGTGCTGGGTGAGAGCCTGCATGTTTTATTTCTCAGGTACTTTTGGAATTGATAAGTCTTGAAGTATTTGATCTAAGAACTAAGCCAGAAAATATCAAGAAGGGTTTTGGTGTTTTTTTTTTTAACTGGACATCAGTCTTAATTTTCAAGTTCTGAAAAGGTTTTTAACCATGTCCAGTGAGAGCGTAGGTTATAAAGGTTTAGTGACAGCCTAGACAACAGAAATCTTGGGACACAGGTCTAAGAAGCAACACATTACACAGAGATTGGGGTAATTACACAGCCCATGCACTTCAGGAGCACACTTCTGGGAAAAGAAGTGGGGAAATACAACCAACAATGGAAAAGAAAAAAAACAGAGTATATAACCACATTTGGTGAGTCAACGTTGATGTTGATGGAGGGGAAAAAAAAACAAAAACAAAAAACAAAAACAAAACAAAAAACCCAACAAACAAAAAAACACAGAAACAAACGAACGGAAAAACCAAAAAACAAACAAACAAACAAAAACAAACAAACAAAAACAAAAACCAACAACAACAACAAAAACAAACAAACAAACAAACAAAAAAAACAACAACAAAAAAAACCAAACCACAGAAAATTAACTTGTGCATTAGAAAAAGCTCAAGTTTTCCTAGAGCCTGGAAGCTGCAGAATAGTGAATGTCAATGTCTGTAACACAAAGTACTGGATGAGCAAACTAGTGTTAATCTGACAGAAGGAATTTTAAGGCTCTACATTTTCTCTCTTCTCAGGGCATGGGATGGTCATTGTTTGCTGGTTTTTGTTGGGATTTTTTGTATTCCACCCAATACAATTCCTTCTAAATTCTATCCTGAACTTCTCCCTGTAAAGGACTTTCAGGATGACAGATCAGAAAGGAGCCACAGCTCCTTCTCAGATAGGGGACACACCTGATGCCCTGGACAGGGCAAGGAGCCTCAGTGCTGTGCCACCACTCCTTTGGTGAAAGTCCATTGTGACAACAACAGGAGAGGGACAGTGAGAGCAGGGAAACAGCACATTTGCCAGCCTGAAAGGTGAACACTCATCAGTGGCACTCATGAATGATTTAGTATTCAGAGGGCACTTGGGACACTCCTGTCATGTCCATCTATCATGGACACACACAAAGAAAGACACATAAACTAGAAAATTAACCCCTTATATCTAGTTTTAGCAAGCACAATGTGTCATTGCTGTGTTTCAGTTCAAACTGACTTGACAAAATACATTCTGAAGACCCAACAGCAATACATTTTACCAAGAAGGACACTTGTTGCTTAAATACAATGTTCCAAAGGCTGATGTACATGAAGGATATGGTTGTTACATCTTTTCAACATATCATTTTTCTTGTCCCCTTGGATAGCTCTGAAATCTGCAGCAATGGAACACTTCTTAATAAAAGAATAGAAAAAAAGTAATTTCTACTGAAAAGAGAGGGGAGAACACATAGCAAGAGCATTTAAGGCCACCAGGTCTTGCCTGGCTTTCAAGATCAACCATAGGTCAAAGGAGCAGTTGCTAACACAACTGATAGTCATTTGATTAGAAGTCCTCCTGAGTTAGAAGTTTTATCTGTTACTGCTCAGTTTTGCTGCAGGCCCTAATAGTGACTATTCAGTGGTTCCTGATATCTGTAGTCTCTGTCCTCTAATAAAAAAATTTGTAACTTTACATTTTGTCAGTCCACACATGAAATTTCCCCTGTGTCTGCCTTCCCTCGAGATGCTATCGAGAGAAAGGAATATTATTTGATCTGAAGGGAGATAGCTCAATATATCCACTACATTTGAAATTAATCTTCCTCATTACATTTCTGTAGGAATAAGTTTCCTAACTGTCAAGAGGAAATACTGTTTTTTAGGGTAGTGCCTTCCAACTCTGTTAACATCAGTGGCATGTCCTCAGTGCTCTGTTAATGACAGCTCATGAACCCAGTTAGTTCTATCCTATTAATCATGTGAAAGCAGAGACAAGATTTGCCCTGTAAGGAATTTTACTGCCCAAGAAACGTGACAGTTAACAACCATAAAGACTGAGGCATGGCCATGGATGTCTCAGGAGCAGACAGCTGATGCAGAACCTTTGGGCTAAGCAGACCCCATGGAAGATGACAGGGAGGTTCTAGGTTTATAGCCACCAGCATTAGTCTTTTGAGACTGACAGAAAGTGACTGGGTTTGTGACATGAGTAACAGTTCATCTACATCTGAAAGTCAAGACTCCAAACATATTTCACAGACATATCTTCCTTTTCTAGTTGGAACTAGACCAGTTTTTATGGCCCTTCCTTCACATTAACTGCTTTTCAGTCTTCCAATTACATCCCTGGAGTCAGCCAGGAGGCAGCAGCTGAGCACGACTGGCTACACCAGGAGGAGCCAAGGGCAGTCCTGTCTCTGCTGCTGTCACCACCATGTGACAGCAGAGCCATGGAAGCAATCACGTGAGTTAAGCAGAGTCCACAGCCCAGCTCATTCATGACCTCTGAGAAGTCCCTGAGAGCCTCCAGCACCACACCCACATACACTGCTGGCCATGGTGAGACACCTTGGGTGGGTCAGGAAGGATTCACTGACAGTCAGCAAGGGAATGAGACCTGTGGACAGAAGAGGAGGGGTTTCTGGGCAGATGGCACGCGCAGGAAGAGATGATTTGGCCACTGCTGACAGACACTGTGCACACCCAGAAGCAAACCATCTTTGCCATAGGTATGGCTCAATAAATCCTGGCTCTTGGCAGCTGACTACAACCCAACCCTTGTGCAGACACATGGAAGGTGGCACATGGTGTGGTACTGGTGGTGTGGGACTATATGTACAGCTCTCAGTGCAAGCACCATTTCTGCTGCTCTGAAGAGCCAAGGAAACTCCCCTGGAACAGGTTTACCTCCAAGGAACTCTCGCTCAGGCTGCAGCTGCTGCTCACCAAACAGCACCCAGGCACAGTGACCAGGCACACCAGCCAACTGTGCCCCTCTCTGAATGTCAGATGTTGGCAGGTACACACAAGGACCATCCACCAGCCATCAGTGACCGTGTCCTTGGGTTACATCACCCAGAAACACACATGCCCTGCCAACATCCTGGAAAAGTTCAAGAGTCAGGCTTTGAAATAGTCTGAAACCTAAAGACAAAGGCATATGGCTGAACACAATGATGTACAAACCACTGCCCTCTCAGCCATGCCAAATGCCCCACTGCAGGTGTTTTTCTAGCCTGTTATCATAGCTCTACTACACCTCTGAGCATCAGCATCCCAACAACCACAGACAGACCATGACTGCCTCACAAGTTCCCTTGTTTCCTGCCTTCCTTCAGCTGAAGCTGTGCTGGTTCCTGGTACACAAGGCAGTGGAGAAGGAGCTCCCAGCAATGCAGAGAGCAGGAGCTCCAGCACAGGATACATTCTGCTACCACCCTGCTTAATTACTATTTGCAGTTCAAGGCTGCACAGATTACCTCCACCCACACAACGTAATTTGAACACTTCTATTTCGTCAAACTATGTACTGACATGATGTTAACAGTTGCAATTTCAAGGAGTAAAATCCTTAGAACTGAAGTTACAGATCAAGGGAGAAAATCTCAGATCTTTCCCTCTGGTTTCACAGAATTACAGAATAGCTGAGCATGAAAAGGATCTCTGGAGGTCATCCAGCCCAGCTTCTTTCTCAAAGAAGAGCTAATTTGAAAGTTAGACAAGGCAGCCCAGGGCCTTGTCCAGTTGAGTTTTGAAAGTCTCTGAAGATGGAGAATCTGCAGGCTCTCTGAGCATCTGTGCCAGCACTTAACCTCTCCCATTATGATTCTTTTTTCCTTCTGTCCAGTTATATTTTCACTTCTGGCAACTTGTGACCATTGCCCCATCTTTCAGAAGGGTCTGGCACATCCTCCCTATTACCACCTCTTAGGACCACTATTATATCCACCTAAGGCTTCTGTTCTATGGACTCAACAAACCTTTGACCCCCAACCCATTCAACCATGAGGTTCTCAGTCCCCCGGCCACCTTCATGGCCCCACTGCTGTCACAGCACAGCCCTGAGCACACTCACACTTTAGACTGCTTTGTATCAACAAGATTGGAAGGGTTGGAGATTATCCCTACCCAGGACAGTGACATCAGGTGTGAGGTCTCGGTCTCCACATCAATTTAAAGTGAAGCCAAGTGCTCACCTGAGACATAAGCCCTTACTGCCAGATCAGAACCAACATTCAGTTCAGGAGAATAAACAGGTGGAGAACACATGGGATTTCTGCATCAGAGAGGAAAACTGAACAAAAACAGTGATAAGGAATTGGGCAGCCATTTTCACACGGATACTTAGTTGACACATGCTCTGAAACTATGTTATTAAAACTAGAACTGAAAATTATATGTTTCCTTACCCAGAATTAGAATGAAAATGGACTAGTTGCTGCACAAAAAGCCTGTAACTGAGAGGCTGTTCAAGATAACAAAAAAAAAAAACAAACCAAGATTGTTATCTGATGATATCAGCACCAATATTCTGCTCAGTTTTGTATGAGAAGTTATCTGTATCACCTCTTTGCAAACAGGGTGTTGCATGAACTCACAAATAAACAAAACTCAGCTCTTATTGCCAGACAGAAGTTTAGACAAGCTAATTTGGTTTGGTCTAACAGGTTAACAATGGAGAGAACATACAGGAATACAAGTCGATGAGAAGTGCACCTACAACTGACCAAAATGCCAAACTGAAACAAAGTCACAACTTCTGCTTTCAGGAACTCTGCACCAGAAGTAACACATTGCCAAGAGAGCAGACGAAAAAGCAAAATTAATGCACTACTGTAACACTGAATTAACACCAAGTAAGACTAAGTGTTGAGAGGAGAGCTGGGAGCAAGTCCTTGGTTGCCACCAAAATGGGATTTATCTCCATTTGAAGACTCCAGGCCAGAATTTAAGGGAAGGAGAATTGCTGTTGATACACTGACATCTTTACCTTAAATTCTCTGAAAGTTCAGCTTCCAGGCTGTGGCTTTTAATATGCTTCAACTTGCTTTGTTCCAACCAGAGCATGTAGGAAATGTGGGGCTGAGCATAAAGGTGCGGACCCGATTCTGGTCCCTACACAGGTTTTACATTCCCTGGTTTTTCAAGAATT
This sequence comes from Formicarius rufipectus, assembly GCA_013399695.1. Taxonomy (NCBI): domain Eukaryota; kingdom Metazoa; phylum Chordata; class Aves; order Passeriformes; family Formicariidae; genus Formicarius; species Formicarius rufipectus. Next base: position 2,620,152 of record VXAU01001886.1, on the reverse strand, counting down.
CCTCTTGATTCACACTGATAAATGAACAAGTCTTTCAAATGAAAAGTAGCCTTTTTCATGGAGTTCTTTGCAGCCTCATTCTCTATCAGTCTGTTTTGGTGTAAGAAAGCCCATTATGGGGGCTATGGAGCAGTCCATGCCTCCCACAAGTTGCCATCTCATCTGGACAGGCACACTCTGGTAGAGACACTGACCAAAAGCTTCATGGTTCAGTAGCTGGAAATCAGTACTGCAAATGGATTCTGACGCAAAAACTAAACAGAGGCAATTTCTTGACAAGTGCAAAGTCTAAAAATACAAAAGTTAATATAAAAACTTAGAATAATGTCTAAGAACAAGATACTACCAGTTTGCAAGTTCTTTACCAAAAACTGTGTAAGTAATGGTTTGGAAAGGTGCTTTTCCCTGGAAATAAAGGCCATGTAAATCCTAGATCCCATAAGACCCAGCTTATAGCCCTTACCCTAAAAAGTAGCCCTGATGATTAGCATAGCTAAGTATGTTCTGTAACATAGAACCTGTTGTATATTCATTCACAGCAGGTATAATTCTCCTCTTAGACACATTATCAAACCCAACAACAGCCCTTGTATGGAAATGGAGACTTCCACTAGCTAGTATTTAAAGGCATCTATAATAAAAAATAATTAACATGCATGAAATATTTACATATTTTTAAAGTGCAGACAGAAAACAACAACAAAAAAAACCATACATTATCTCAAAACATAAAACATCCTAGCAAAATAAAATTTAAAAAGAAGTATTCCTTTAAAATTTAGCTCCTGATCTAAGCAAAGCCCCTGTGAGTGGACACATCCTTCACAAAGTGTGCCATTAGCAACTCCAGCTAACCAGGCACAGAAAGAAGTGGTGAATGGCCACCAAACAAAATTAATGCTTTTTCTCCCTGTACTACATCAGGGTTTTTTCCCATTTTGCCAAGGTCTAAAAGCCCTTTATTTTAACATTCCAGGCAAAGAGTAGCTAATCCTTGACTAGCTCATAATAATATTTAGAGCTGTGTTACAGCACTCAAATACAATACATATTTATTTTCTTGAGTGAGTTCTAACAATGTACCAGAGCCTGAGAATCCTACAAAAAGAACTCTCTCCCTGAAGAATGTCTTTGGAAACAATGTTACAGATATGCCCAAGTAATTTATGGAGCGAAGGCCTGAGAGTTGGGATATGGATTTCTTCCCTGATCATGCAACTTGCCATGACCTTGAGAATCATGATACATTTCAGTTTTCAGATCATCATACACCACACATTTCTAGCATGTATTTTGAAAAATCTCATACAAACATAACTTGTGAAATGTAGCTTAATTAATTCTTCTTTAAATATCTATTTAAACAGCAGAAAAACCTTTTTCATTCTGAAAATGGTTGAACACTGGAACAGAGAGGTGGTGGACTCCCCATCTTTGGAGACACTCAAAACCCATCTGGAAATCGTCATAAGCAAATGTGCTTTGGATGACACAGGGCTGAGCTGCAGGGTTGGAATTGGTGACGTACAGAGATCTTCTCCAGCCACCATTTCTCATTAATAGTGTATATATTTTAAACATTTTCAGAGTATCATGGGGATTTTGCATGTAAGCTCAGAAAAATAGACCTGAAGGCACCGTGTGGCTTCAGGCTCCCCATCCTCATAACCACTGTAATCTTGTTCATGGATGGATCCAGCTCCATCACTTCTCTCACCAGTAAGGAACACTTCTCCCAGTTTTCTGAAATGCTCTGTGCCCTTGCACAGTTTCAGAGTTATTATTCCTTTTGTTGGGCAGCCTGTGTGAGCAGCCCAGCTGTACTCAGGGAGTGTGAACACAGGGATACAGGCTGAGTTCATGACTAAAACCACAGCATTGCTTAACACGTACAATTTGTACACATAGATGTTAAAACCCTGCATATTTGTGTGTTAGATACCATTAGTTCAGTGCAATTTTTATAGAGCAAAGTTTTCAGGAAGAAAAAATCAGCTCAAAAAATTAGCTTCCTAATGTGCTGTAATGCACTGTGATCACTCTGAATATCACATGCACTCTATGTGTAAACCATCCTGAATGTGTCAGATGCCTTCCCTTATGAGAACAGATAAATCTAACACTATTTTCTATCATCTTGCTATTTATATATTCTTTATAATGATTCTTATACATCTTGTACAGATAATACTAATAAAACATATCCCAGCTTCTTCTAATTGGCACTTCCATGTTGGCAAGTTCCAAATCTCATGTTCCATTACAACTTACAACATTCTTAGGTGTTCATACACCATCATTCATTACTTAACAGAAGAAACCACTTGAGCTCCACTTCACACTTCTATTTCTACCCACATGAAAAATTAGGCCATAAACCACAGTCTCTAATACTGGAGTCTTCCTTGATGTTCAGGACATATAGAAATACAGGAAAACAATGCATGCCATTTCCTAAATCTGTTGGAATTCCACTGTGGAGCCTGCAACTTTGAAAGCTCTGAATACACAGGAGTCCCCATTAAAGACTGATTTCCACATGATCTGTGCTTTCCCATATTTTTGCCTTAGTCGGTAAATTAGTAATTCATCCAGCAGCAATGTTTTGGCACCTTCCTATTATCTATTCCAACACGTCATGTGGGGAAAATGGCATTTGCAAGAATTTAGAAAGATGTTATTTTTGGTGTCATTGGGAGGTACTCAGCATGTTCAGAGAAAGATCAAGCTATCTTAATTTTACCCTTGATCAAAGTTTCTCTTTTCCCCTCTTTCCAAAATAAGGCAAAACTGTAATGGCCATACTTTCTAGAACAGAAGAGACTCATATAGTTGTAACAAGTAAAGTCAGTCTTCAGAACAGCAGCTATTAAAATTTATTGTCAACCATAGAAAAGTTCTGTTCTATGGCATATTCTGTGCCACAGATAATAAACATCACTTTGTTTTCTATATATTGCTGTTTGCTTCATAATACTGTGGTATTTCAAATGCTTCCTCTTGAGGATAAGTAATTAATTGCATGTTATAAGATCCAAAGAAGGGTTTGGAGTAAGACAATTAATTTAGCACCAGAATCAAATGATCACAATTACTTGTTTGCTTTCAAAGACAGAGTGGCACAGGGCAAAGTATACTGTGCTTTTCCCAAATCTACTTCTTGTCACAAAATAATGCAAATTATTAAAAAAAATACCCATAAACTATGGTGCCTTCCTCTTTTCCTCATGTTCTTCTAATCTCTACTTTTCAGATTCTCTCTGCATGTCAAGGACATCCTTCCTCTTGTTTTGCAGCTCTTACTGGACTTTGCATCACAGACAATTTTTATGACGACCTTCCTGGGGTATCCTTGCAGTCCCTCAGGCCTAACAGGTGATTATGGAGCCATCCTGGTACCAAGCCCCAGGAAATCCACGATCCTGCCTATTCCCCAACCAGAACATAAGTCATAAGTGAGAACGTGACATCATAAGTGACTCTCCTCTTTCTGCTGTAGCTACTCACCATTTCCTGTCACCTCTTTATCTATGAACTCACTGAAACCCTTCCTTTCATTTTCACCCTTGCTGACTTCTGCCACGTTCTGGTCATCCTCCCTTCTCATGGTAGCAACAGACACCTTGTTCCCTGCTTTTGTTTCAGTTGCTGCTGCTGAAATATTCCCTTTGCCTCCCCCATTTTTTCACACAGCCAAAGCTTTGCACAGTTTTCTCCTTGCATTTGCCTTTGGTTCCTTGTCCTTCACTCGAGCCTTGTTTTCACCCTTCTCTCACTTAATTTTCATACCTTAGCACAGGAACTCTCCCCATTTCTTCATTTACCAGATTATTTTCACCCATTATTCTGCTTCCTCTTCAAGGGACACCACGATCCCTTAGGGGGATGTCTCACAAACCGTGCTAGCAAATGCAAATCTCCTCCTTTGGGGCGGTCTGTATCATTGACTGTACAGTGCCCACACTATTTGGACAGCCCTGGACTGATTGACTAAACAATCAATAACAAATCAATGGCCCCGTTATGCCAATGGCATTTGTGCTTTCTGCAATAGAATACTTCTGCTTTTAAGTTTATTCAGACTGAGAAATAATTTCTGTAATTAAAATAGTGGAAACCAGAGCATCCACCAAATCCAAAGAAGTGTTTGAGTGTGACGTATCATGCTTGGAATGCCTCCCTTGCCTGCACTGCTCTCTTGGGATGGGAAATAGGAGAAGGCAGTGAAACAATAAGAGTAATGAATGATCACATATTTAGCAAAAACATCCAGTTTAGAGTTTGTGATTTGACCGACAATCTGGATTTTGTTGCAATTTCACTTCAGAGTACGAATATTTCCATTTAAAGGCAAATAAATTGGGGAAATTTGTATTTCCAGAAAATCTATTATCAGAGGCCCTAATGAAATGATAAGTTGAAGTATGACTATTTTTTTCCACACGACTCAGAGGGATACCACATGCTCTGTCTAGAAAACAATAATACCTGCTGAGCAAATGAAGGTCATTTGAATTTTTTTAAACCTAAAATTTTGTTTTCTGCTAAATGACAGGGAAACACACTGAAACCACAATTAACTTTTTCTGGGTTTGACAATTGCAAAAGTCCTCTTTCTGCTCCTCACTATTGACTCACACACCACTGAATCCCAAGGGACTGTGCACTCTAAAATGAGGAGTGAGTAATCAGGAAAAAGATGTTTCCCCTCTTCAAAGTATTCACTAAAGCATTCATCCTTTCAAAACTTCCAAGCTACTATTTGTTTGGGTTGTAAATCTTACAGCAACAGTATCGACAATGTTACTGTGATCCAAACACTGCACAATGTAAACGAAATTGCTTAGAAGATAGACTGTGTCATGGAGATTTCTTCCACTACGGTGCAGGGTGAGTTGGTCTCATTTCAGCTGCCTGGTAGCAGAGGCACAGCAAAGCCCAGAAGGAACAGGCTGATTATTAGACCTGTCTCAAAATAAAAGACATATATTCTTCTATAGCCTGGGAAGGGCCCTTTATTTTATTCATTCAAGACACCTTTTGATACGATGAAGACAGCCAACAGTTTCAGAGAAGGAATATTTTAGGATGCATCTGAAAAATGACTCACTGGCTCTGACTGCCATTTTGTTTACTGCCGTGGAAAGCAGCAAAATGTAGTTGTAATAAAGCAGACTTTGAAGAGAAATGTATTAAAATATCTACTTATGGATGGATATATTCTTATGTTCTGCTCAGGGAGCTGATTCAGTACTGTAAACAATAAAAGTCACTTCACAATAAGACAAAATAATTGATTTATCAAGAAGAAACCATGGGGTGTGATTATTAAGTAATGCATTGCTTGGCAATTAAGAAGTATTTGCTGCACTAATTATTGGAATTACTAGGCACGGGTAGTTTACATTATTTCTTAATCTTTTCAACATTTTACTTTTAAAATGTCAAATCCCAACAATCCAAATATGGCTGGCAAAATGGAAAGCAGAGAACAACCCTCCAGTTACTACACTCAAGACACAAAACTTGGTATGTTTTATGTAAGCGGCGTGGCTTGTCTTTAGGAGTTCAACATTATCAGATCCCCCCGCAGATCACACAAACCATAAACATCTTTGAGCTCCCAACTACCATTAGATGGTTTTTATTGAGCTCTAAGTCAATACTAAGCTGGTTAGCTGGCAAGTTCATAATCACCAGAGGTAATATTCACAGTTCAGGAGATGGGGTCAACCAAGAGCTGGATGTGCATGGGTGATTTCCTGCTTTCATGATAAAAAGTGACAACATTCTAAAATACCCAATACTGATATTTTAGACAGAACACCCCTCAGCCTGAAGAGTCTTTCGCTTCACCCCACTAGAACCACACTGGGATTTTTGGTGACAAATGAAATTTCAGAAATAATTCAGCCATCAACACCAGAGACATTTATGAACCGTGCTGACTTACCTTATCATTCTCATTAACCATCTCCAACCTGTGCTCAGGTGACAGGGCAGTTCCCATCTTCACATGGAGCACAGAGGAGCATCCACCGCTGCTCCCAGGCTCCAGGGAATGGCTACCACAGCCACACAGCAACATGGGGCCCAAAATCCAGAGCAGGCTGGCTGTGGAGCCAAGGTGTGAAGAGCACACCCTGATGGTGCGCCTTGCTATCAAGAAATAAAATGTCAAGGACACGCTCAACACTTTACCTGGAGAAATGCATCCACCGCAGTGTGAAGCTGAAGGAACACGATGTGACACTCATCAGCCCCCACAGGGAACAGGCCTCGGCCTCGCGGTGGCCACGGTATCCTGCTCAGGGCTCTTTTGCCTCCTCAGGATTCCATAGCTGCTGCAAAGCAGGGCTTCCCCTCACCAGGAGCTCATTCCTCTCACAGAATCGCGGAATCAGCCAGGCTGGAAGGCACCACAGCGAATCATTCCACCCAACTTCCCTGCTCGAGCACAGGTTGGTGCTTGAGGCGCTTCTGGAACATTTTGGGACTCATGTCACTCGTGGAGCCGCTGCGACGCTCTCTCCTCACTCCGAGCACCACCTTGCCCCTCTGCCCTTCTCAGGGGGCATCTCCGGTGCCCATGTGGTGGCTTTCCCCGGCGGAGCCGTCGATGGGCGCTGCCTTCGTGCCAGCCGAGGCGCCGCGGCCGCACGTGGGGCGCGGGTGGCCGCGGGCTCCGTGTGCCGAGCGGCTGATGCGCCCCGGGCCCCGCAGCGCTGCCCGGGACGGCCCCTGCGCTGCCTCCCCGCGGCGTGTGGGGCCGGGGAGGTGCGGGCAGG